>JAIFGZ020000476.1:3000000-3316492 GCA_019925245.2 Oryza australiensis
CTTTCAAGAAAGCTCCGGGAGGTTTCACACACCTCTTCGTCGCAATCGACAAGTTCTCCAAGTGGATTGAAGCCAAGCCGGTTGCCACAATCACTTGCGACAAAGCACGGGATTTTTCCTCAACATCGTGCACCGCTTCGGCGTCCCAAACGAGAATCATAACCGATAATGGGACTCAATTCACGGGAGGCATCTTCAAGGAATTCTGCGAAGACTTCGGAATCAAGATGCGCTACGCATCGGTAGCTCACCCCAAAAGCAATGGGCAAGTCGAGCGAGCAAACGGCATGGTTCTTCAAGGCATCAAGGCTCGCGTCTTCGACCGGCTAAGCCCTTACGCTGGCAAGTGGGTCCAAGAGCTTCCCTCGGTTCTATGGTCGCTGCGAACTACACCCAGTCGGGCCACCGGCCAAACTCCTTTCTTTCTGGTCTATGGCGCAGAAGCCATGTTGCCAAATGAGATGGAGTTTGAGTCCCTCCGGGTCCGCAGCTTCAACGATGAACGCTACGACATCGACCGAGTGGATGACCTCACCCGATTGGAAGAGGCCCGCGAGGCAGCCCTCATCCAGTCGGCCAAATACCTTCAAGGGCTCAGAAGATACCACAGTCGCAACGTGCGAGCACGAGCTTTCATTGTTGGCGACCTGGTCCTACGCAAAATCCAGACCACCAAAGACCGACACAAGTTATCTCCCTCATGGGAAGGACCCTATATAATCGCCGAAGTGACTCGGCCCGGTGCTTACCGGCTAAAGCGCGAAGACGGGTCTATGGTGGAGAACTCCTGGAACATCGAACATCTTCGGCGGTTCTATGCCTAATTTGGCTAAGGCCTCATGTTTTCCTTGACTGCCAACCTCAAGCAAGATGACTTCTTGAGCTAGCAGTCGGGGGCTGATACACATATCAATAAAGCTCGAATTTTCCTCGTCAAATTTTTGTGCATAATTTGGTTTATCATTGTTTAATGTCCTTCGACTCGAGCTCGGTGTCTAAGGGCGAGAGTTTTCCGATGACCTAATCAAGCCTAGGCTTGGTGACGACAGACGAATACTACTTAAGAAATTTCACGCAAAGGCTCGAATCAAGGCATTGACATAAATAAACTAAAAATAGGCTCAAAGATTTCATGACAAGAGTGTTACGATTACATGACATTCATAAAGCAAAGTCAAAATACAGTCCGAGTTTAAAATTGTTTACTACATCTAAAGAGATCTTCTTCGCCGCTTCTTGCGCCTCGCGAGCATATCTAAGGCTGCTCATCGTTGTCCCCTCGGCGAAGCCCTCCCGATTGAATGAATATCCACTCGGGGGTAGAGGGACAGTACGTGCAAGAGCCGAGACCAGCCCCCATGTTGGCCGCCGGTGATGTTCTTCGAATCGCTCGGGAGCAGAGGAGCTTGTCGAAGATCTCGATTGGCTCAGCCGAGCTGGCCCCAACCCCTTGATCAAACAAGGCTGCCAAGATTGGTGCGGCGGCATTGGCGACCTCTTCCCGTATCTCGTCGCTGGATTTGATCCGCCCGAGTAAGACATCATCTTGGGCTCGGGTCTTTATCTTATAAGCTGCAAGGAGTCCTAGATCAGTCAAGGCACTCGGGAATGAAGCAGCACATGAAATTCAACTTCAAAGAAGGTTACCTTCAAATTCGGCCTCCATTTCGGCCTTGTCGAGGTTGACCGCTTCCAGTTGGACTTGAAGCGAGTGGACCTCCGAAGAATTTTCTACAACAAAAGAGGATTATCAATAGACAAGATCAACAAAAGAATCACGATGAAGCGAGAGGCGGGCTTACTTCCGATTGATCCGCGGAGGTCGAGGTTCGCTTCTCGAAGCTCCGAGATCTCCTTCCTTAAAGCGGCCTCCCTTGAAGCGGCCTCCTCCCGAGTGACCTTCAGCTGTCGCTGAACGTCCTCCAAGGAGTTTAAGTGAGGCACCAGCTTTTCCAGCGCCTCGGATTTTGCCATTGAGCGGCAATATTCTTTCGCATGCGAAGGCGAAGGATGATCGGCGAAGGATAACGAAGATATAATCAAAAAGAAAGATGAAGGCTTACGTTGAGCGGTCGGGTCGCCTCGTTCAGGCTCTCGACGAGGGCATCCCTTTCATCCTTTTCAGCTGCCGGTCGAGGATGATGCCCTGTCTCTCGCCTTAGAGTCCCGCCACTCGATTCGATTGGAGGAACCCGGGTCTCGAAGGCGTAGCACGGGAATCTCTTCTACCGTGGTGGCAAACAAGAAAAACCAATGAAGACATGAAAGATTCAAAATTAAAAGAACAAAGGAAAGTTAGAAGCAAGTCTCACCGGTTTCGGCGGCTGCCTGCCTAGGTGGGGCAGCCGGGCCCTTCTTCTTCTTCGGGCTCTGTGCCGAGTGACCCTCGGTCGGGGCACTCGGGCGCAGCGAGGGTTCCCGGCACCGGCGGTCTCCGGTCGGGATATCCCGGCCGGTCGGGGGCTCTTCCCTGGGGCGCTCTCCTTCGAGGAGAAGGGTGCTTCTCGGAACGCTTGCACTTGGTTGCGGGCTCGGGGTTTCGGCTCGACGGCCTTGGCGCTTCGGGAGCAACGGCCGGGGTCGGCCCTTCATCCCCTCCGACGGGATCTATATCCCGGGCTTCCTGCACGAGTAAATACGGCGAAGATAAAGAAGAGTTCTCTACGAAAGAACTCGGGACTTTGGTTTTGAGCTTACTGGTTGATCGGCGGATCTTCGGTGCGTCCGCGGCGATCGCCTTAGAGGCGGGGTCTCGGCCGGAGGAGCGGGACGTCGTCATCCGAATCCTCGATGATCGCCCGCCTTTTGCTTGCGCGCTTGTTCGAGTCCTCACTCGGCGCCGCCCGCTTCCCGGCTGGATCGGCTTGGATTTTTATCCCGCCGTCGGCTTCTTAGCGGGCGACGCTGCGCGCCATCATGAGCCATCTTATACGGCTTGGAAATGATAGAGGCGTTCTCTGCGAAGAAGGAAGGCGCAACGTTAAGCGACAAGACATCAAGATCGAAAGATACTATAAAGCAATCAATCGGCTTACGGGAGGAGGAGGTCGATGTATCTTGAATGGAAGGATTGGTAGTATGAGGGCTCGCTCGGCGAGATCCCGGATGAGAAGAGCTTGTACATCCGGATCTTCGGGATCTCGTATGTGAGCGGATCCGGGTCCTCCCGATTGGGTCTTCCGCCTTCGTACTCGAAGGCCGGCTTCGATCGCTCACGATTGGCGCGTGGCACACGATGAAGTGCCGAGTGATTTGTTCCCCGCGAAGGTTCCTCTTCTTCATCGCGGGATCTTCGCGAGCAGATCGTTGGCCTCATCCCATTCTTGGGCTACCGGGACGGTGCTCCAAGATGGTTTGGGGACAGGAGGAAGACCGACAAAGGAAGGAAGGCTGGGTTCAAGATTGCTGATGTAGAACCAGTTCGCGTGCCAGCCTTTGTTCGAGGATTTCAAGGGGAGAGAGAAGTAGTCTTTGCGGAGAGATCCGCGAAGCTGGAAGCCTGCCCCGCCAACGACACAAGGATGGTCCTTGTTCGGATGGGGTTTCAGGTAGAACATACGACGAAACAGATTGAAGTGAGGAAGAATGCCAAGGAAGGCCTCACACACATGAATAAAGAGTGCAATGTGAAGCATCGAGTTGGGGTTCAGATGGTAGATGTGAAGGCCATAATAATCCAAGAGCCCCCGAAAGAATTCGGAGGTGGGAAGACTGAACCCGCAATAGAAAAAGGAGGTAAAGACGACAAGCTCACCGGTGTTAGGGGTCGGGAAGTCCTCCCCCGCCGCCGGGCGCCATCCCACAAGTTCCTTGGGCGGAAGCACGCCGTGCTTCACCATCTCCTTGAGGGTGTATTCCCTCACATCCGAGGTGGCCCATTGGTCGAACGGAATATTCTTCTCCTCCGCCATGAGATCGAGGTTGATGAGGAGCGGATCTGGCTGAGAAAGGTTGGATCTTGGGCGAAAGATGTGGGAGTTTTGGTTGCAGGAGCTAGTAGTCGCGGCAAGCGAGCTTCTTGGCGGATGGACTGAGGAGCGCGCAAGCCTAGGGTTCTCCGCAATGAACTGATGAACAGTATTGCGAGAAGGGGAATTTTTGGAAGATGAAGAGGCGGGGACGACCTCGTGTCTTTATAAAGAAAGATTTGAGGGTTGCGCTAGGTTTTCTGGTGAGTGGGCCGAGCCCATAAGAAAATCTATGGCCCAGCTAAGGTGTGGTCCGATACGTGTCCTTAGGGACTTAAGCGGATGAGCTTAAGCGGATTTGCCCGGCAATATGCGCGTGTCCGAGTGCCCTATACCTTAAAAGATCCTTCCATACCGCGGTTTGCTTGACTTCATGAGAAGGCGGCACGATGCAATTTGGAAGGTGACCAACAGCAGAGTTTTTATAGCCACCTTGGTGAACAAGGGCTGTTTGGTTTTTCAGCATTTGGTCGGGTAATCTTACCGATCTTGTTTGTTTTCCACCTTGGTGAAGATCTTTATAAGATTGAGACCAGTATTATGGCAAAAATTGTTTAATAACTTGGTCATATTTTTCATATGATTGAAAGAACTTATTTTCCCATGAGGGATGATTAAAGTATTTGTTAGGGATGACTCGGGCAGATTTACTCGGATAAGCATGAGCTTACCGAGTGCTTTTACCCGCTAGGGTTGATTGAGTTATTATTCGGGATTACTCGGGCGAATCTATTTGGTTGAGCAAGAGTTTACCGAGTGCTTTTTACCCATGAGGGATGATTGAATTATTTGTTCGAGATGACTCGGGCAAATTCACTCGGTTGAGTATGAACTTGTGAGTAATAAGATTTCTATGATTGCTTTAGCATGAGCTAGGCATCTACATGAGAATAATTTTTATATAGTTCTTGACTATATGCTTAGTCTATTTTTGACTAACCACATAGTCGGGGCTACATCTATAATTAGGTGCATCGGGAGATGCACCTAGATATTTATTTTTGAGAAAATTTTATATTTTTCCAGCCCTTCACGATCTTTGGAGCCACTGGGAAGATTCGGGCAGAGATGATGGAATCACTCTGCGCCAAAAGCACTCGGTCAAAGAAGTTTTTTGGTTGAGTGCTTGCTTTGGACTGAAGCGAGTTGTCTCGTCGGCGAAAAGGACTCGGGGCTCTTGTGGAGATTGTGGCAATCGGGTATCCACATGGCAAGCTTATCCGACTGGAGGTAGGGATAGATTGCGCCTGCTATATCTGTAAGCCGAACTTGACTTAGGTGTTACGGTTGCCGATAGAGATAAGGCAATCGGCCTATAGTCACGGTTTGGTAAGATTGAGGAAACCAACTTAGAATAAGATAGAGTTTCCGACTTGTAAACCCTTCCTCCCAAGACTATATAAGGGGGTAAGGGCGTCCCTTGAGGATATTCCAACACTAGATATGAGATTCAACTTCATAAGCAAGAGCTTTAGATCACGAGATCAATAAAGACACTCGGTGGATCGAATCCACCGAAACGGGAGTAGGGTATTACCTCACGAGAGGGCCTGAACCTGTCTAAATCTTTTTCTTCTTCTAACCCATTGTGCTTGGCGATCTTGACTGCGACCCCATTAAATATATTGCCGAAACCAAGTTTCGACACCCGTGGTCCGCAACATCAGGCTCAAATGCGTCCTCATCGATGGGGGCAGTGCCCTCAACATCCTATTTGCCAAGACCATGGATGAGATGCAGATCCCGAGGGCCGAACGAAAGCAAGCTCGGCCCCCTTCCACGGAGTTATTCGGGCTATCTTCAACACCACTCGGGCATATCTCCCTCCCAGTCACCTTCGGAGCCGAGAGAACTTCCGAACGGAGAACGTCACCTTCGAGGTGGCCGACTTCGAAACAGACATATCATGCCATCATCGGAAGGCTGCGCTTGCCAAGTTCATGGCGATCCCTCACTACACTTACCCTCGCATGAAGATGCGGGTCCCAACGGCGTCATCACTCTTCGCAGCGACGTGAAGCAAACCTTCACTGCGACAAGGAGAGCTGCGACATGGCCCAATCTCGCGAGAGATTACGTGGCCAACAAGAGGTCCGATTGGCTGCATCAACCCGGAGAGGGCGAAGTCCCCGTGAAGAAGATAGCCAAATCGGGATCCGGCGACGCCAAGACCAAGAAGATCTCCCTTGATTCGTCGATCCCTTCAAAACCGCTGTAATCGGCGCCGACCTAGATCCCAAATAGGAAAGCGCGCTCGTCACCTTCCTCCAACATAATAAAGATGTTTTTGCTTGGAAACCATCTGATATGCCTGGAATTCCTAGGGAGGTGATCGAGCACTCTTTGGACGTCAAAGATGACGCCAAACCAATAAAACAACGATTACGCGGGTTCGCACGGGATCGAAAAGACGCGATCAAAGAAGAACTTGCAAAGCTCTTGGCTGCAGCTTCATTAAAGAAGTCCTTCATCCCGACTGGTTAGCCAACCCAGTCCTGGTCCGCAAGAAAACGGGGCAATGGCGCATGTGCGTTGACTACACCGACCTCAACAAAGCCTGCCCCAAAGATCCGTTCGGGCTGCCTCGCATCGACCAAGTCGGCCAGACTCGGCGGCGGTGCGAACTCCCGAGTTTCTTGGATTGTTACTCGGGCTATCACCGGATCGGCTTGAAAGAATCCGCTTGAAAACATCGTTCATCACGCCGTTTGGGGCCTACTGCTACATCACCATGCCTTTTGGCCTGAAAAACGCCGGAGCCACATACCAACGCATGATCCAAAGATGTTTCCAGACGCAGATCGGCAAGAACGTTGAAGCCTACGTCGACGATGTTGTCATCAAGACCAAGCAGAAAGAAGACTTGATCGCCGACTTAGAAGAAACCTTTGCAAACATCCGGGCCTTCAGAATGAAGTTAAACCCGGAGAAGTGCACCTTCGGCGTCCCATCAGGCAAGCTGCTTGGCTTTATGGTGTCACATCGCGGCATTGAGGCAAATCCAGAGAAGATCAACGCTATCTTAAACATGAAGCCCCCGAGTAATCAGAAAGACGTCCAAAAGCTCACTGGCTGCATGGCGGCACTAAGCCGTTTCATATCCCGACTCGGCGAACGAGGCATGCCCTTCTTCAGACTGCTAAAGAAGACAGACGACTTCCAGTGGACCACAGAAGCCGACAAGGCCTTTGAAGATTTCAAAGAATTCCTCACCACGCCACCCGTCCTGGCTTCGCCTCAGCCCCAGGAACCCCTGTTGCTGTACGTCTCAGCCACTCACCAAGTGGTTAGTACGGTCCTTGTGGTTGAACGCGAAGAAGAAGGACGGGCCCAGAAGATTCAAAGGCCAATCTACTTTGTTAGCGAAGTATTGGCAGGAGCCAAAATCCGCTACCCTCAGGTACAAAAATTGCTTTATGGTGTTCTAATAACCGCGAGGAAATTGGCACACTACTTTCGGTCACTCGGTCACCGTCGTCACCTCTTTCCCACTCGGCGACGTCATCCACAACCGCGAGGCAACCGGGCGTATCGCCAAGTGGGCCCTAGGCGATGCCTTGGACTTGACTTTTAAGCCCGGGACGTCCATTAAGTCACAAGCCTTAGCGGACTTCTGGCCGAGTGGGTGAACAGCAAGAACACGTGCCTCGGGAAGACCTCCAACACTGGACCATGCACTTCGACGGGTCCAAGAGGATCACCGGCTTGGGAGCGGGAGTCGTGCGATCTCCCCGGCGGGAAAGGCTAAGATATGTCCTTCACCTCCACTTCTCGCCTCACACAACGTCGCCGAGTACGAAGCTCTTCTACATGGACTGCGCCTCGCAGTCTCACTCGAGATACGTCGGCTTATCGTGAAAGGCGATTCCCAGTGGTCGTCAATCAAGTGATGAAGGACTCGGTCTGCTTAAATGACACTATGGAGGCCTACCGACAAGAGGTCCGCAAGCTTGAGGACAAGTTTGATGGGCTAGAACTCTCACATGTCCCGAGACATAACAACGAAGCTGCAGATGAGCTAGCACGGTTCGGATCTAAGCGCGAAGCTGCCCCAAGAACGTCTTTGTCGAACATCTCTACGAACCAACCGTCATGACAAAGACGGCTCCTAACGAACAAACCACCAACGAAGTCGCCATGACCGACGCCGACGGCGGAGGACGCCGCTCATCAAATTCTTAACCCGACAAGAGTGCTGGATGGCCGGGATGAAGCGAACGCGTCGGCGTCATTGCCAAGCGTACGTCATGGTCGACTCCGATCTATACAAGAGAAGCCCCTCCGGAATTCTAATGAGGTGCATCACACCCGAAGAAGGAAACAACTACTCCAAGATATCCACTCGGGCATATGCGGAAGCCACGCGGCGGCACGCACTGGTTGGCAAAGCTTACGGCAAGGATTCTTCGGCTTACCGCGGTCTCCGACGCGGATAAAGTCGTAAGAACCTGCGAAGGCTGCCGATTTTGCCGTCAAAGCCATGTCCGGCCCGGAGCTTCAAACAATCCCACTTTCCTGGCCGTTCGCGGTATGGGGGCTGGACATGGTTGGCCCTTTCAAGAAAGCTCCAGGAGGCTTCACACACCTCTTCGTCGCAATCGACAAGTTCTCCAAGTGGATTGAAGCCAAGCCGGTCGCCACAATCACTGCTGACAAAGCACGAGACTTTTTCCTCAACATCGTGCACCGCTTCGGCGTCCCAAACAGAATCATAACTGACAACGGGACTCAATTCACGGGAGGCATCTTCAAGGAATTCTGCGAGGACTTCGGAATCAAGATCTGCTATGCATCAGTAGCTCACCCTAAAAGCAACGGGCAAGTCGAGCGAGCCAACGGCATGGTCCTTCAAGGCATCAAGGCTCGCGTTTTCGACCGACTAAGCCCTTACGCCGGCAAATGGGTCCAAGAACTTCCCTCGGTTCTATGGTCGCTACGAACCACACCCAGTCGGGCCACCGGCCAAACTCCTTTCTTTTTGGTCTATGGCGCAGAAGCCATGTTGCCAAACGAGATGGAGTATGAGTCCCTCCGGGTCCGCGGCTTCAACGATGAACGCTACGACCCCGGACCGAGTGGATGACCTCACCCGATTGGAAGAGGCCCGCGAGGCGGCCCTCATCCGTCGGCCAAATACCTTCAAGGGCTCAGAAGATACCACAGTCGCAACGTGCGAGCACGAGCTTTCATCGTTGGCGATTTGGTCCTACGCAAGATCCAGACCACCAAAGACCGACACAAGTTATCTCCCTTATGGGAAGGACCGTACATAATCGCGAAGTGACTCGGCCAGTGCATACCGGCTAAAGCGTGAAGACGGGTCTATGGTGGAGAACTCTGGAACATCGAGCATCTTCGACGATTTTATGCCTAATTTGGCTAAAGCCTCATGTTTTCCTTGACTGCCAACCTCAAGCAAGATGACTTCTTGAGCTAGCGATCGGGGACATGTACACATGTCAATAAAGCTCAAGTTTTTCTCATCAACTTTTGTGCATAATTTGGTTTATCATTGTTTAATGTCCTTCGACTCGAGCTCGGTGTCTAAGGACGAGAGTTTTCCGATGACCTAATCGAGCCTAGGCTTGATGACGCCGGGACGAAAACTACTTAAGAAATTTCACGCAAAAGCTCGAATCAAGGCATTGACATAAATAAACTAAAAATAGTCACAGAGTCCCACGTCAAAGTGTTACGGTTACGCGACATTTACAAAGCAAAGTCAGAATACAAATCAAATCTTGAAGTTGTTTACTACATCAAGAGATATCTTCTTCGCCGCCTCCTGCGCCTCACTTAGCATGTCCAAGGCCTGCTCGTCCGTTGTTCCGTCAGCGAAGCCCTCCCCGACTGAATGGATATCCACTCGGGGGTAAAGGGACTTGGTACGAGCAAGAGCGAGACCAGCCCCATCTTTGGCTGCCGGTGATATTGGCCGGATATCGGTCGGAGCCAACCGCAGCTTGTCAAATATCTCGATCGGCTCCGGCGCGGCCCCAACTCCTTGATCGAACAAGGACAGCAAGATCGACGTGGCGGCATTGGCGACCTCTTCCCGTATCTCGTCGCTGGATTTGATCCGCCCAAGCAAGACGTCGTATTGGGCTCCGGGTCTTCATCTTATAAGCTGCCAAAAGTCCCAGATCATTCAAAGCACTCGGATATAAAGCAGCACACGAAATTCGACTCCAAAGAAGATTACCTTCAAACTCGGCCTCCACCTCGGCCTTATCAAGGCTGACCGCTTCCAGCTGGACTTGAAGCGAGTGGACCTCCGAAGAATTTTCTACAACGAAAGAAGATCATTAATAGCCAAGGTCAACATGAGAATCATAATGAAGCTGGGAGAGGCGGGCTTACTCCCGATTGATCCACGGAGGTCGAGGTTCGCTTCCCGAAGCTCCGCGATCTCCCTCCTTAAAGCCGCCTCCCTTGACGCGGCCTCCTCCCAGTGGCCTTCGAGGTGTCGTGAACGTCCTCCAAGGAGTTTAAGTGGGGGACCAGCTTCTCCACACTTGATTTTGCCATTGAGCGACAATATTCCTTCTGCACACGAAAGCAGAGGAGTGATCGACTGAAAGATAACGATGATACAATCAAAGAGAAAGACAAAGGCTTACGTTGAGCGGTCGGTCGCCTCATTCGGGCTCTCGACAAGGGCATCCCTTTCATCTTTTCGGCTTGCCGGTCTAGGATGATGCCCTGTCTCTCGCCTTCCGAATCCCGCCACTCGATTCTGATCGGGGGAACCCAGGTCTCAGAAGACTGCAACCTGGTGATTTCTTCTACCGTGGCTGGCAAGCAAGAAGGACAAATGAAGACATGAAAGATTCAAAATTGAAAGAGTGAAAGAATGCTTCAAAGCGAGTCTCACCGGTTTCGGTGGCTGCCTGCCTAGGTGGAGCGGCCGGGCTGGCTTTCTTCTTCTGGCTCTGCGCCGAGTGACCCCAGTCGGGGGTGCTTGAGCCGCAGCCGCGGGTTCCCCGGCCGACGACTGGTTTCCAGTCGGGGGCTCCTTCCTAGGGGCATCCTCCTTCGGAGGCGAAGGTTGTTTGCCCGGTGCGCTCACACTCGGTCGCGGGCTCCTGGGCTTTGGCTCTGTTGGTCTTGGTACTTCGGGAGCAGCGGCCGGAGTCGGTCCTTCATTCCCTCCGACAGGATCTATGTCCTGGGGCCTCCTGCGAAGGCGAATACAGCAAGGGTAAAGATAAAGAAAAGTTTTCAGCGAAAAAGTTCATACTTCGGTTCCGGAGCATACCTGGATGACCGGCGGATCTTCGGCGCCGTCCGCGGTGATCGCCTTAGAGGCGGAGTATCGACTGGAGGAGCCGGGACGTCGTCATCCGAGTCTTCGATGATTAGCCTCCTCTTGCTCGCGCGCTTGTTCGAGTCTCCACTCGGCGCCGCCCGCTTCCCGACTGGGTCGCTCTGGATTTTGATCCCGCCAGCCGGCTTCTTGGCGGGGCGATGCGGCGCGTCGTCATGAGCCACCTTGTATGGCTTGGAGGTGATAGAGGCGTTTTCCTGCAGAAGAAAGAAAGTGCAACATTAAGAGACAAGATGTCAAGATTGAAAGATATTATGAAGCAACCAGTCGGCTTACCGGAGGAGGAGGCCGGTGGATCTTTGAAGGAAGAGCTGGCGAGAATGAGGGCCCGCTCGCGATATCCCAGGACGAGAAGAGTTTGTACATCCGAATCTTCGGGATCTCGTATGTAAGTGGATGCAGGTCTTCCCGATTGGGGTCCGTCCCGCCTTCATACTCGAAGGCGGCTTCGACCGCTCCTTGATCGGCGCCGTCGGCACTGATGAAGTGCCGAGTGATTTGTTCCCCGCGAAGACCTCTCTTTTTCATCGCCAGGATCTTCGCGAGCAGATCATTGGCTTCGTCCCAGTCTTGGGCTACCGGGACGGTGCTTCAAGATGGCCTGGGGACAGGAGGAAGACCGACATAAGGCGGGCAGGCTAGGTTCGAGGTTGCTAATGTAGAACCAGCCCGCGTGCCATCTCTTGTTGGAAGACTTCAAAGGGAGAGAAAAGTAATCTTTGCGGAGAGATCCGCGAAGCTGGAAACCTGCCCCGCCAACGACGCAAGGATGATCTTTGTTCGGATGCGGTTTGAGATAGAACATGCGCCGGAAGAGTTGGAAGTGGGGGAGAATGCCAAGGAAGGCTTCACACACATGAATGAAGAGTGATATGTGAAGCATTGAGTTGGGGTTCAGATGGTAGAGATGAAGTCCATAATAGTCCAGAAGCCCCCGGAAGAACTCGGAGGTGGGAAGGCTGAACCCGCAATAGAAAAAGGAAGTGAAGACAACGAGCTCACCGGTGTTTGGGGTCGGGAAGTCCTCCCCCGCCGCCGGGCGCCATCCCACAAGTTCCTTTGGCGGAAGCACGCCGTGCTTCACCATCTCCTTGAGAGTGGATTCCCTCACATCCGAGGCGGCCCATTGGTCGAACGGAATCCTCTTTTCCTCAGCCATGAGAGTGGGGTCTATGGGAAGTGGATCTGGCCGGAAAAAGTTGGATCTTTGGCGATGGAACGTGGGAGATTTGGCTGTGGAGGCTGGTTGTTGCAGAGAGCGAGCTCCTAGATGGATGGATTTCGGAGTGCGCAAGTCTAGGGTTCTCCGCGGTGAGCTGGTGAACAGTGCCGCGAAAAAGGGGAATCGTTTGGAAGACGAAGAGGCGGGGACGACCTCGCATCTTTATAGAATGATTTGAGGGTTGCGCTAGGTTTTCTGGTGAGTGGGCCGAGCCCATAAGAAAATCTACGGCCCAGCTAAGGTGTGGTCCGATACGTGTCCTTAGGGACTTAAGCGGATGAGCTTAAGCAGATTTGCACTAGCAATATGCGCGTGTCCGAGTGCCCTATACCTTTAAAAATCCTTCCATACCGCGGTTTGCTTGACTTCATGAGAAGCTAGCACGATGCAACTTGGAAGGTGACCGACAGCTAAGTTTTTATAGCTGCCTTGGTGAACAAGGGCTGTTTGGTTTTTTAGCATTTGGTCAGGTAACCTTACCAATGCTGTTTGTTTTCCACCTTGGTGAAGATCTTTTATAGATTGAGACCAGTATTATGGCAAAAGCTATTTAATAACTTGGTCGTATTTTTCATATGATTGAAAGAACTTGTTTTCCCATGAGGGATGAATGAAATATTTATTCCGGGATTACTCCGGCAAATCCACTCGGATAAGCAAGAGCTTACCGAGTGCTTTTTACCTATGAGGGTTGATTGAATTGTTTGTTCTGAGATGACTCGGGCAAATTCACTCGGATGAGTATGAACTTGCCGAGTAATGAGATTTCAGTGATTGCTTTAGCATGAGCTAGGTATCTACATGAGAATGATTTTTTATGGTTCTTGACTATATGCTTAGCCTATTTTTGACTAACCACATAGTCGGGGGCTACACCTAATTAGGTGCATCAGGAGATGCACCTAGATATTTATTTTTGAGAAATTTTTTCAGCCCTTCACAGTCTTTGGAGCCACTCGGGAAGATTCAGGCAGAGATGATGGAATTACTCGGTGCCAAAAGCACTCGGTCAAAGAGATTTTTGGTGAGTCTTGCTTTGTCGAAGTGAGTTGTCTCGTCGGTGAAAGGACTCGGGGCTCTTGTGGAGATTGTGGCAATCGGGTATCTACATGGCAAGCTTATCCGATGGAGGTAGGGATAGATTGCGTCGCTATATCTGTAAGCCGAACTTGACTTGGGTGTTACGGTTGCCGATAGAGATAAGGCAATCGGCCTACAGTCACGGTTTGGTAAGATTGAGGAAACCAACTTAGAATAAGATAGGTTTTCCAATTTGTAAACCCTTCCTCCCAAGACTATATAAAGGGGGTAAGGGGCGTCCCTTGAGGGATATTCCGATAGGAAATCAGCTTTTAGCTTTCAGCCTTAGATCGTGAGATCAATAAAGACACTCGGCGGATCGAATCCACCGAAACAGGAGTAGGGTATTACCTCACGAGAGGGCCTGAACCTGTCTAAATCTTCTTCTTCTTCTAACCCATTGTGCTTGGCGATCTCGACTGCGACCCCAGAAAATATATTGCCGAAACCAAGTTTCGACACAAAAATATCTTGTTTCACATTACTATATAGACAATATGTGAAACTATTAATAGTCTTATGTACAAATTATATAATATATTGATAAAGCTCCAGAGGAGGCCGCTAATGCGTGACCGATCGTGCGCAACACATGATCGGGTCAGCACTTGCTGTGAGCCCAACCCCCTACCTCCCACAGTGTCGGTGAAGCGCACATTGACACGCGATCGGATTAGGTGGCCCACTGTTGACGCGAAAAACACACACACCGATGTGGATCTCACGTGCCACACACGTGGCCTGAGAGATCTGCTTAGCTTTAGTGCAGGACATAAAATCAATGAAGCGTGGACATGTCAGTCAGTTTGATTCTGCTACTGACAAGATATATAAAGCAGCAAAACATAAGGCATATCGGTCGATAGGCCGATAGCCAAAATAGCTGACCGACTGATAAGCCAATGGCGTGATTCCGGCCGATGCCAATGTCAGCTGGTGCAACTAGGGTTTTAATCCATCGGCTGTGTGCTGAGCAAACATCTATATAAAGGCGATCGACCGACGATAACACGATGATATAGTAATGTGATATGGCATAAACCAATCACATGATAAAATAGACATTGATCTGAAGATTAAAGCACACATCGGCTGGAGGTCCGATGGCTTTAAATCCAAATGATTAGAAACCTTTGCTGAAATCGGCTAAAACCAACTTTGTATATAATCCTTGTAAGCTGATGCAACGTCTAAATAACTCATCAGCTGAAACCCCGATGAAACAATGATTGATGCTTACTGACTTAAATAAATTTAACTTGCAACCGCAACCTCATAGGTCGGACCTAACCGATGCAACATAAGGTTGATAATTACCTGATGGATTTAAACAAGCCGACATAACACTGACCAAAGTGATCATGTGTTAAATTTAACCAAGATGGTAAAACCATCAAAAGGAAATTTAACACATCAGATAAGACCGGCTAACCCTCCGATGAAACATTAGCATAAACCTATTTGCTTAACAAGGTTTAGATTATCAATAATAATTTAGTAGGTCGGACCTAACCGATCAGTATAAGATTGTATATGATAATTTAATACTCAATGAGCCCATAGATCTATCTAATATGATGGATATAACAAATCTATCTAAAGCGACATTATGTTTAAAGAAACACCAACTTGATCAGAATATCGAACCTAACCGAGAAAGTCCTAACTACATCGATGTGCCTATAAACAGTAATGGAACTAAAGATGGAGATGATATATCAGATAGTCAACACTTACGTCAGCCCGATTAGAATATCGGACTCAACCGAGAAGTCCTAGCCATGCCAGTGCAAGTGAAGATGATGGAACTCACTTCTTGCCGAAGGTCAAACTCAATCGATGCAGCTCATGCTCAAAAACAAGAACTCGTCGAAACAACCTAAAGTAAAAAAAAGGTTGTGATGCGCCGAATTGTATTGATCGTGAGATTATTTTACATGAACCTTGGGTTTACATATTTATACCCACAGGCTAACAGAGATCCTAACAGATTATAATCCAAACTTTTCTAAAAATAAAAGGAAACAAACCGAGTCTTTATTGGACACTAACACATTTTGCTAAAGATAAAAAAGGAAACTAACAAATTCTTCCTAATTAATAGATACAAGTTACATCCTTCCTGAACTCGGTTTCTTCTGGATAAGACCTTCCCAAACCGAATCTAACAAGAATTCGACTGCTGAAAATATTAATAACAGAAAACCCCATCAGCCGATGCAAAACTCTAAGCTGATACCAGCTTTGAGCCGATGTGAACCTTGAGCCGATGGGGACTCCAGGGCTTACCAAATTCTGTCGCTAACACCCACACAACTATCAATTAGCCTCAAGCAATGGCAGAGATGTACCCGAGGAGAAACACAACAAGATCCCAGGCTCGTCTCAGGACAAGGGTGAGCTCGGGTTCACCCTTGCGGCCGTAGGATAAGACCCAAGTCCCGAGGCTTGTCTCGGGTCGTAGGATGGGAGCTGAGCTCGAGGCACGGTTGTCCTATGCTCCTAAGCTCGGTGACCCCGGTAGCTCGGGGATAAAAGCAACCATGCATTAACTGTGAGGACGTGGCGTGCTGTTGTGCTTGTCGACAAGCAAGTTTCGTATTCAATGTGAAGCCACGCATACCAGCCCGACGTGTGATCAGGATGATAGGTGATAGGACAACGCATGCACACCTGTCATGTGTGCCACCATCACCCTTGCAGAGAAGAAGGGCGTGGGTTGTTAGGCGGCATGGTTGACTATCATGCCGTCTGACCGAGCCCACAACCTTCCCGCACTTTCTTCGACCTGAGGTCGACAGGCGGGTCCTGTGGGCTTCTACTCCAAGCCTTGCATGCACACTCAAGACACATGGTGGAGCAGCGAGGCCTTCACCCTAGCTGGGGTCAATGACCAAAATCATTCATCAACAAGCAAAACGACCTCCCATACATGACCTGTAATGGGGCCCATTTGTAAGCAATGTCCATTATGGTATCTCCCGAAAAAAAACCTATAAGGAGAGGACTAAGGCCATGGAAAGAGGGAAACCGCAACCAAAAAACAGACAAAAAGGGGATGGGATTCCAGATCAGACTCTAGTAAGGCTAGCCAGAGAGAGTTTGCACACTCTGTAAGATTGACAAAAGGAGATTGAGAAAGAACATAACATGAGTACGGTATTAAGCTTCCAAGCAGCTCGAATCTATATAAACAACTTGCCTCCTTCTATTTCACCTGACCGCGAACTCGTGCCCGTGCACCCAGCTACTCCCTGGCCGAATCCACAAAAGGGGTGTAGCTCTGCTCCTGCTCTTGGAGTTTGGGCTCTGACACACGTACTTGTATAAGCTTTGTGTTTATATGTAAAATGTTTATATGTTTAAACTTTATCTATATATCTGTAAAAACTTTTGTATGCATATTAACTTTGTACGTGTATGTCCAAAGTTTGTACGCATGTAAAATTTTGTTTGTAACGAATTCAGTATGCAGTTTGAAAAAGACAAAACAAACCTGCACATCAGGATGGGATGAGAATGTTTAGGATACGGGCTGAATCTAAACCATTTTCAGTGAGTTTGTTGATTTATGGTTTAATAGGATAAATCTATCATGAGTTTATTATATTAATAGGTTATCAATGGATAATTAAATGGATCAGTTATATTACTAGTAGAAAAAAATCATATTATATATGTATATAACTCGGATCCAAAATTTTTAAACTCGTGTTCACATTATAAAAACTTATCGATTTAGTTAAATTTTGTAGAAATGATTTATTATACGAGAGAAGCAACTTTGTATAAATTTTGAGCCATTTGTACATGCGGGGCCCACGAAGCATTACTAAGACCTAAAAATTCTAGTAAAATGTGTGCAAAACTTGGGCCCAAATTTTTAGACTTGCGTTCATCCTATGAAAGCTTGTTAATTCAGTTGATTTTGTAGGAATGATTTATTATATAGAAAAAATAACTTTGTATAAATTTTGAAGATATTTATACATGTATAGTTATTTTGAGTTGAACCTTTCTAATGGTTTGATCCACTTATATTTTTGAAACAATCGTAAAAATTCATTAGAGCAAATTTATGGATAGATTTAATGGATAAATGTATCGATACTAACCATTCCCACCATTCCCATCCTGACCTACACATGGCTATGAGGCCCGAATAGCCCGCACACAGTCTGATTTCGGCCTACTCTAAAAGAAGCAAAAAAGAAAACACACATGGGCTAAGAAATAAGGCCATCTATTGACTGGTCTAGAAAAGGAAAGTGGACCAAAAGTACCAAGTCGGGCTATGAGGTCCAATCACGCGTCGGTGGGGGGTGCGCCCGATCGCTAATTAGCATTTTTGAGCTCGAGAGGTGTGTTGCAGTTAACAATATTCTAATCCTGTTCTCCTGTTCAAAATGTACGACGTCATTACCCTTCCGACATAATGTTTGATCATTCATATTATTCAAAAATTTAGTATAAATATATAAAAATATAAGTTAATATTATATTTTATTTAATAATAAAATAAGTTACAGCAAAATAAATAATATTTATACAATAAAACGAATGGTCAAACGTTACGTGAAAAGTTAACGGTGTCATCTATTTTGAAATAAAAGGAGTATATGTCATATATTTTGAAATGAAGTGAGTATATGACTCCACTCCTAAACATTTCAAATCTTTCTGCTTACATTTGGCACGGGCGAATGCACTTTCAATAATAAAACTTTGACATGATCAGAGGTTTACAACTGATCTTGGTCTCTTTGAACTCCATTTAATCGAAAAAAAAGTGTGTAATATAAGCTTGTCTAATTGTCTAGATGGTTTAGGGATACTTCCATTTGCTCACCTGTACATATGTTACCTACGGTCTAGACATGTTGGTGTTTTGTAGACATAAATAAAACAAAATAATGTCAGCTGAATGAAAGCAAGCAATGTCCACGTGTCAGCCCCTGACTGCTGCATGCGAAATCAGTACAAAATCGGATCGACCGCGCGAACAACACGTCGACACGCGCGCGCGTTTGACTCGACCGAC
This sequence comes from Oryza australiensis, assembly GCA_019925245.2. NCBI lineage: Eukaryota > Viridiplantae > Streptophyta > Magnoliopsida > Poales > Poaceae > Oryza > Oryza australiensis. The sequence goes on from JAIFGZ020000476.1 coordinate 3,018,639, forward strand.
CGACCACTAATCACTCGTCTCCCCGAGCGATGGTCGACGTCGCGCGGGACGACGGCGCAGCGCGCGCCAACGGCGAGGCCTCCTCGTCGTCGTCCTCCGGCGAGGAGGTGGTGGATGTGGACATGGACATGGCCATGGCCTCCCTCCCGTCCGTGCTCCGTGGCTGCGTCGACGGCGGCCGGCTCCTCCGCGGCGCGTGCCGCGGCGCCGCGCGCGGCCTCGCGGCGTGGACGAGGCGGGGCAGCGCCGCCCGCGCGCTCCTCGTCGCATCGGTGAGCCCCGCCGGCGCTCGCCGCCGTATGCATTGATCGATCGAGAGGACGTGCACGTGCACGTCTGGGCGTGATCCGGTCTCGTCTCGTCTGCACTGCAGGTCGGATCGGTGGCGCTCGCGGCGCTGACGGGGCTCCTGGTCGTCGTGTTCGTCCTCGTCGCCGCGGCGACAAGCGTCGCCGCCGTCTCGGTCGTCGTCTCCCTGGCTGCGCTGTCCGCTTTCTTCGCCGCGGCGTACATCGGCGCGTTGTCGGTCGCCATCTTCGTCGTGGCGACCACGACGGCGGCGACTGTCGTCGCCATCGCGATCGCCACTGGTACATTACATTTCGTCCGGCTACTCCTCTCCTCCGGATGCAATTCTTCTTATTTTCAGTACATTTTCCAGTGATGTTTCTTTTGCAATGCTGCAAAATGGTAAGCCAAGCAGGAAAACCAGCTAGCTCTTCTTCCTGTCTCAAGATTTCACCAACTTGGATAGGAGAGAAAGTTATACAGATCATTAGATATTATGAAGGGAGGGTATAGCATTTGCACTAACTTATCACACAACTGCAATTGCACTCCTGGATTTGTTCACTGAAAATGCTGCTTTTTATCTTAACTTCAGCAGTGTGATATTCAGTCGTACTCAACTAACGCCATATTTGACCGTGCTGTTCAACTGCAGGTTGGGCTGCATTGTTTTGGATTATTTGGTTTGCTGCAAGGAAATGCCTGGATCTTGCTACAAGTTCAGGATGAGGAATTGAGAACATTTTTTAAAAAAATTTCGCTTCAGTTTCTCCTGTAGTGATGTACCCTGTGAATGAACCAGCTTTGGGCGCGGGACAATGTCATTATGTTGTTTCTGATGATAGCTTACCTGGTTTTGTCTGTAGTTCTGTACATGTAAATATTCAGTGCTCTGTTCCTTCTTCAGATTAACCATAATCTGCTGCCTTTCATGCTCACCATTCTCTGTAAGTTGTTTGAATGGTGCATCATGCGAATCAATTCTGTTTTTATTGCAAAAGAGGTGTCAGACAAGAAGATCCTTTTATCACTCTTATTGTTTGTTCTAGAAGCTGATCTTCTGCAGTCTATGGTTAACAAAGCTTACACACAAGGAATCCTTACTATGCCAATACCAACTCCTGACAATGATTTCTCAATTATTCAATATGCAGATGATATCTTGTTGTTTTTAACAGCCTCTACCAAGGAACTCTTCTGCCTCAAAGCTATTTTGAATACCTTTGACTTCTCAACTGGGTTGAAAATCAATATCAGCAAATCATGTATGATTCCTCTAAATATGCATCCTGAGAAATTAGAGCACCTCTCCAATATGTTTGGTTGTTCAGTGAGATCTTTACCTTTTACTTATTTAGGTCTACCTTTGGGAACAAATAGACATAAAGTCATTGATTTTGCTCTCCTTGTTGACAGAATTGAAAGAAGGTTGTCTGCCACTACTGCTCTTCTTTCTGATGGAGATAGGCTAACAATGGTAAACTCTGTGTTTTCTTCCTTGCCAACCTATTAAAGGTGCTCTTTGTCTTTGCCAAAATCAGTCATTGATAATATAGAGAGAGCTAGAAGGCACTGCCTGTGGAGAGGTTCTGACGTAAACTCCAGCAAAAAATCACTGGTCCTTTGGGACAGAGTTTGTCAGCAAAAAAAGAGGTGGTTTAGGAGTAATAGATCTCAGGTTTCAAAATAATGCTCTGTTGATGAAAAATCTCCATAAGTTCTATAATAGACATCCTGTTCCTTGGGTTAAGTTGATCTGGTCTTCTTATTAATTGGTAGGGTTCCACATGCTGTTGCTCCAGAAGTTCTTTTTGTGGAGAGATATTTTGCAATTTGTTGATGCTTTTAGAGGACTTTCTTCCTGCAAAGTGGGAGATGGAAAATCTTGTCTGTTTTGGGATGATTTTTGGAATAACAAGGTTAGATCAGCAGTTTATCCAAGAGCACATTCCTATGCCACAAATCCAAAAAACTCAGTTCATAAAACTTCTAAAGATTTATCACAAGTTCTTGTGCTTTCAATGTCAGAGCAAGCTTTTCAAGAGTATCTTTCAATGTCGGCTGATGATCCTTTGAATCAACTCTCAGATGATAAAGATTTATGGACTTATGCTTGGGGAAATGGCTCTTTCTCATCTCAGAAAATCTATGCCATCAATTTTATGCAGGTTGATGTGCCTTAACATCTAAAATGAATATGAAAAAGCAAATGCATTATACTCACTCCGTCCCAATATAAAGAATGTTGGGTGGATGTGACACATCCTAATACTACAAATCTAGACAAAGAGACTGTCTATATTCATAGTAGGATATGTCACATCCATTCAAAATCTCTTTGGTTGGCTCTTGTTAATTCATATATTAAATACTTGGATATGCTTGATAGAAAGCATTGTGCACCTGAGAATTGTGACTTAACATGTGTGTTATGTTCATCTGGAACAAAAGAGACATTTATGCATCTTTTTTTTTCCAATATTCATTTAGCTCTCAATGCTGGGCTCAGTTTGGTATAGTATGGGATATGTCCTTGCTTTTGAGGAGATGTTACATCAAGCAAAGAGGACATATAGATCATCTCGTTTCATTGAAAAAATTCTCCATGCGGCTTGAAACATTTGGAAGTAGAGGAATAGGATTATTTTTGTTGGCGTTTCTTCTTCTGTTTCTTTTTGGAAGGCTTTCTTTAAGAATGACCTCTACCTTCTTTTTTTCGTTTATCAGTGGATGATAGACAAATCTTTTTCAGTTTGAAATTTGTTGTAAATTTCCTTTTCTGTTTCTTAATATAATTTACTGTGAAGGCTTCCCCTATAGTGTTTCCTAAAAAAAATCACCATTACACACGCTCAGTGAATTCTCTGATTCTTCGGGAGTAGTTGGGTAGCTGAAACTTTCCATTGGTTCGTTCATATCACTCCAGGGAGTGCATTAGAAAACTCACAAACATTATAAAAACTATACACGACTTTCATAATAGCTACGACAAAAAAACTACTCATAGAAACTATACAGATGTCTTTGTGACTAATAAATGTTGTCTTTTTTTTCTTTCACTCTCCCAACTCATCTTGCTGCAAGCAGGCAGCCGAGCAGGCAGCCGAGCAGGACAGGCGCGGTCACGGCGGCACGGCCGAGTCGTGGCGGTGCGGCCGAGCAGAGCGGGCGCGGAGCGGAGCCAGCGCGGCGGCGGAGCGGAGCGGGCGCGGGCACGGGCGGTGCGATGGACGTCGGTCGCGTCCGAGAGGAGCCAGCGTGGCGGCGGAGCGGGCGCGGGCGGCGCGACAGCCGGCAGCCGCGTCTAAGCGGAGCCAATGCAGCGGCCAAGTGGGCGGAGCGGGCATGGGCGGTGCGGCGAAAGTCAGGCGTGTCCGAGAGGAGCTAGCATGGCGACCGAGCGGGCGCGGGCGACACGGCGGCCATCGGCCACGTCCGAGTGGAGCCAGCGCACGACGACGAGCAGAGCCAGCGCGACGGCCGAGCGGCAGGAGCGACCGCGCGGCCGGCCGCGGGAGGGAGCGGTCGACGGCGTGGCTTCATACTGGTTCCGACGAAGAGGACGATGGAAACGAGTCAAAGTCTCCCCAACGCTGTTTCCTGTTTCGGTGATTTCTTTGTGTGTTGATTCATGTGAGAACGTTCCTTCTCGTAGAAACGATTTCCTCCTTTTTGCTCTCTCCACATAATTTTTTTTGTCATATCAGCAAAATTGCTAAGTTGTCATGGTAATTAAGAGACATAAATTTTTTTGTCATATCAGCAAAATTGCTAAGTTGTCATGGTAATTAAGAGGGATAGAAACTATGAGACTGCCCTTACCCCATTACCCCATTGGGAGTGCCCTTAGATGTGCCAGTCTCACTCCATGGTATATCAGAAAAGCCCTTTAGTCAAAGGGCATAGGAAATGACCTGCATTTTTTTCCTTCTAAACTTCGACTAAGGGTACCTAAGTGGGTTCATGGGTCTGGCAGCCTTAACTTTGACAGACCAAATTTGAAATTCAAATACGGTACTAGAGGCAACACACAAGCAGAATTACCAAATACCATCACTTATTCGAATAAATGCACCAAGTGACTTGTCAGATGGAACCACCAAACCATATTAAGCACCAACTATTTAATGCCCAGGTTATATATACACACATTTTTAAGCAAGCACACACGAATAGAGAGCACAATGATGATGACATTTTACAGTTTCCAGGTAGAATCACTGCATTTAGGATAGTCATGGAACGTCAAGTGCCACAGGGTCGACGAAATGTAGCCTAAGAAAAGCAGACGGAAAATAGAGTTAGTATGAGCACTTCCAATTTTTTTAACTTGAACTAATATATTGTGGCACAGAAGGCAGGAGCACCGGAGGATGTACCTAATGGCTACCAACAAGAGAAAGGAGGAATGTTCGATAATTTCCTGAAGTCTCGGAATGGATAGCTTCAGCTAATGATTTTTTGTATTTCTTGTAGTACTCAGCCTTGATATATTGCATGTCGATCTCAGTCCTTGTTACCACGACCCTTATAACTGTACTGTCATCGGTGCCCATACCTTTCATGGACTTCCGCAGGACCTGAATTTATGTGGTTCAGAGAGAAAAAAAAAAAGGTCATCACAACTACCAAACCAAGAAAATGTTGATCTTAAAAGGAACGAAAAGAAGTCTTAAATGGAGAGGATAACACATTTAATTAAGTTCTTTATGTGTCAGTTGGTTAATGCTAAGCACCTCTTCACAAACAGATAACCACATAATGGCCATGGATTTTTTTTCATATGCATTAGACATCTAGAATTAGCGGCATGTTGCAACTAGTGATCAGTCCAGGAGTGTTAAGGGGAATGAAGGTAATAGAGAATTCAATCATGTGATTATTTGATAGAACTTGCAAGTTTGCAACTAGAGATGCACAGAAAATAAAGAAAACTACAGAGCTCAGCCTGATCATGCCGGCTTTATGCTCAATAATGGATGGGGCAACACGTGTTGATTTCCAGATGCTATAAATAATTTGCTGCAAATACTAGCTACCACAGCTGTCTACCATACTTCATGTGGAATTGTGGATAAAAAAGCAATATGTGTAACAAGAAAACTCAGCGCACTATTTGGTGAATTTGCCTCTCCAATGAAACAATAGTACCATAATGCTTATAAATTTTCTTTCTGAAGATCGCATGAATGAGATACCTTTGCAAAATACTTGGCTGGATTCTCAGCACATCTGAGGATAGTTAGCAGAGCAAGTTCAAAGTTTCCAGATGTTTCGCTCTTCACAACCTAACATAAATGAAGAAGGACACTCCGTGATTACACTGATAAGTTCCATGAGTGAGAGACCAACACATGTATTCAAGAAAAAAAAATAACATTATTACCTTCTCTAGTGACCGATCATACATATGATGGTAAGCGGAGGCAACAGATGCCAAGTGTGCCCAGCTGCGTTCAGTGAAAATGCGGATGAAGGTCTTCTCATCAGTGCCCAGCCTTTTCTCACCAGCTTTGTAGAGGTCCTTTGCATCGTGTGTCACTATAGTAGGATCAACCTCAGGACCTTCGTAGCGTGGAATCCCCACATAAGCAAGCAAGAGCTGAAACATACATTATATCATTCACTGCCTCCAGCAGAAAAATGCAAGTGAATTCATAAAGGCATCTATACTACTTAAAGTGTTAGTAGTGATGGTGTCCGAGTCTGTCACACCATCCTACCACTGACATTTAGGCCCCACAATCACCACTATTACACCATCCTTCAACGAGTCCTCTCCTGTTTCATTGTTGACTCTCCCCAAATTTCAATCCACCTACTTGTTCAATAAGGAAAATCATAAAAGTATTACTTGAGTAAATATGTGCTTAATTGACTTAATAAGCTAGAAACTCAAATTGTTCTCCGTTGCAATGCACAAGCTCTTGGCTAGTAACATATAATATGAAAATATTGATTGGCATATTATGCAGTAAGCCTATCCAGCAGATCTCTTTGTACATAAGGTGAAACCATAGATAGATGCCAAGGTAAGAGTTTCTGGCCATTGTGAAATTTCTAAGAAAAAATATATAGCAAAATACCCGCGTTCCAGAAACTGCTTGCAAAACTACAAAAGATAAGCAATTCGAGTGCCAATGTGTCATCCATGTAAGAAGTCAAACAAAAAATAGTACAGATACTCTAATAAGAATAGGACCTTCTGATGATCTCCTGATGTGCGCTGGCCAATGTCGTGCTCAAGATAAGTACCAAATTTTGCATGATAAGTTTGTTTCATTATTTGCAGCTGCGATGGTGTCCTGGAACATATTATCTCAGTGGCTGCTCTCAGATCAATAGTATCACCACTCAGAGCTTCTCTCAAAACAGTTGCATCTCGTCCAGCAGGATCAAGAATCCATAGCAACATTGCTTTCTGCAATCATGAACAAAGTTAATCATATATAGCACATTAATCTAGAGTAATTTAACTCTTCTCAGAAGTGAGGTAACAAATATTTGGCTATTGAAGTAACTTGTATTAATTATCACTTGGCTACTATCTGAATCTACAGCTTATTTGATTGAGTATATCGGTAAAGTTAGCTTTATAATTTGATCTATTATTCAGTAAAAAGAAGAATTCTTCTAGAATTGTGCATGCCTTGTGGTGTCCACTGAGTTCAGATGATATACGGCGGGAGAGATCCTCAGAATACATAGTCCTGTATTCCTGTTGAATGAGCGCGCGTTGCATCGAGTCACGATGAGTAAGTATATTTATAACTGTCGTACTATCACAGCCCAACCCTGTAAGACCATCAGCCGATCAAAATCAGAAGAAAAATAAGCACATAAAGAAGCACAGATACTAGATAATGAGGAAGTCTGGTAATGAAGTTTGAAATGAGTAAACAAGAAAATTTCACAATATATTAAGTAAAGGCTGTATTTATGCAAACTGCTCAATTGCTAAAATGGAGTTACTCCTGCCTTTTCATATAATTATCACCTTTTACCAAAAAAATTGTTCACAAATATTTGTCACGACTCGGATCCCACTACCTGGCTTCTCATTTTACCCTACAATTAATAATTCCATTCCCACTCCTACTCAATCTAAAGAAAAATTTAGTTTACGGAGACAGTTATAGATGATAAAATGAACAAGGAAAATCAAACTTAACCATCATGTCAACAAAAAATAGTCATTAGCTGAAAACTACTACCTTCAACCCATATAGTCGTTTTAGGAATTGCCTCGGTCAAACTTTTCTAGCTTTGACTATCAATATGAAAAGAACTACACAGATTCAAGGTAAAAATGATGTTAAACTCACAATGAAGATATTCATAATAAATATGTAATTCTTTTATGTCAAACATATTTTCTAAATGACTTATATATCCTTTTGTTTTCAACATGTGAATCACACATGGGGTTTTGAACTCGCAAACATGGTAACAAAAACGAGCTTATTAATATTGTCTGAACCAAATTCTTTTTTTCCATAGATAATATGATTACTTTTTTCCCCCCTAGTAACCATGCGCTCTATACCAATACCACCCACATCCAGCACCTGCTGGACTACACGGTTGTGCCCTTTGACCCTGAAAATGGACCTGTTGAGATGAGGACAAGACTGTAGTTATCGCCGTATAAATCCACCTGACTCCAAATTTTGTTCGGGGCAGGTCAAAATAAGTCAAGTCGATGCAATTAACACCAATCAAGTACTCGACTCTTGAAAAGCTGTCCCATTCCATACCTCGGCCCATCCTATCCAGGTAATTCAACATCTGTCCAAGACTCCAACAACAATTCTACCTCAAACCAGAATTCCTCCCAAAACAGAAAACATCTGAATTCACTGCGACCATCCAGTGGATGCTTGGAACGGCAATTTCCCCGTACAGACCACACACAAAAATCCAGACAAGGAACGGTCGCTGCACCAAAACCGCAGTCGCTTGGTGTTACTCTTTACCACTAAAAGTAGGATCATCAGCTCGCCCAAAAAAAAAACAATCACCCCCAAAAGGGCGCGCAAACCCTACATCCGATCGCGTAGACTCCTCCTAGCGTCTCCGGCCTCGAACCACACGGAGGCGGCGGCGGCGGGAGGGGGGGTGATTTTAGGGGAAGGAAGCTTTGCAGTTGAAATTTTGAGGGGGTGAAATAAAACCTTTGAAGGCCTTGTGGAGGTCGATGGCGTCCTGGCGAGGGTTGGTGGGCACCGGCGGCAAGGTGAGGCTCGCCATTACCGCTGCGCCGCTCCCGTCTCCGTCTCCGGCGGCGGCGACTCGATTCGATTCGATTGGTTTTTGGGAGGTGGTAGTCGTCGTAGCAATCGGCAACGGACGGTGCTTGCTTTGAGGGGATTTTTTTAGGTGGACGGCCACGGGCCTCTGGTGGACCGCGTCCACGCCGGTCGCTCGTGGACCGGCTCCCCTCCCTGCACCGCGCCCGCGCACGTGCCGAATGCACACACACCCCTTCCTTCGTCTTTTTTTTTGAATCGTGAATACGTCAACGACTCAGCGCCAGTTTGTGCTGTACTTTGAACTGTTAGACATCAACGTCACTGTAACGTGTAACTCTGTAGTAAGTAGTAGTAGTAGTAGTAGTTACACCAAAAACACATTTACACGTATGTGCTTCGCCGATGGCTAATCTTGGTCAAGACAAAAGACTATGTCAACCCACTCAAGAGTCAAAATGCCTACGTATTACAGTTTGGTGAGCATTGTATCGCGTGATTTACTACACAAGGCGATGACAATGATGTTTTTAACATATCAAACCGTATCCCTTAACTTAGTAAACTATAACTATTATAATTATACTAATAGTGGTTAAGGTATGACTATCTGGTCATCACTCGATCAGCATGATAGCGATCATTCCATCTCTACGAGCTATCGAGATTCAATCCAATCTATCAAGATTAAGAATAGTAAAGATAAATCATCAATGATTATATTAAATATAAAATGTGCTGGTGTATAATATTATTCGCATACCCTAAGTTATTTTGATTATAGCCAATTCCTACCAGCATCGACTGGGCAACACACGATACCTTATCGGCCCATCGACTGATTGATTATTTGTGAAGATTAAGGGTATCATATATCCACATGGCTGAGTTATCCGATTGGATAGGAGATAGGTTATGTGTATGAAATATGTAATGGACCATGTATCGGGTATTATGTTTCCTGGTGTATTAAGGAAACGGCCTGAAAACCTGGTTCAACAATATTGTAGACTAAATTTAGGAAACCGATACCGAGTTTGGTTATGATCCTATTTTTGTCATCCTGTCCCTAACCTATATAAGGGGGCAGCAGGCCCTCCAAGGGCGTAGCGACATATAGTAACACATAGCCATACAAACATCGATAACTCAATCTTTAGATCAATACAACACTTGGCGGATCTAATCTCTGAAACAGGAGTGGGATATTACCTCCTTTCGAGAGGGCCTGAACCTGTCGAAACCTTTTGTCTCATAACCCATCTACTTTAGCTCTTGTACAATACCCTCTTTTCTCATTGCCGATTCCTACAATCGATAGTTGGCGTGTCAGGTAGGGTTTGCGTTGAGTTTTTTGTTGACAAGTACGATGGGGTCAGCTTCAAGAGCCGACGGCCGCCTCCCACCAGGGCAGGCCTATCATTTTGGCAGCCTCGACTTCCTCACCGACAACTTCGGCAATATCTCTATTCTTGACTCATACTCAAACCAATCGGGAGGGACAACTTGCAAAATTTGCAATTAGTAATTCAGTAGCCTACGAACAAGTTGTAGCAATTAAACTACCAGAGTTTGAACACCAAAACTAAAATAATATATGTTGAACACTAACAAAAAATAGTAGGTTGTGAGTTGTGACCACCCTCCTTGAACTAGGATGGAAGAGCAACAGAGTTGTCGATGTTGTTACTGGTGACACAAAGAAGTCAAAAGAATAAGAGATAGGAGCAACCTCTACAAACTCAGCCTTTAGAATGGCTAGCTCTGCCTCTTTGGCCTCGGTAGGAGCTACTTCTACCATGGTTGACCTCCATCGAAGCTAGCTCAGACTCCTTGAACATAACCTTAATCGACGCAACCACCAACTCTCCCTCTTTCACTTTGGTCTCTGCCAGAGCAGCCTTCACTGGCTCTACCTCCTTCACCTTAGCATCAATCCCTCACCCGGCACACGGTGACCACAACACCTGGGCGCCGCGGAGAGGGGGGACATGAGCGATCTACGCACCTACGCTGCTCGAGGCCTACGTCGACGAGGTTGGTTGCGTGCTTGAGAGCAACGTTGGTTTGCAGGGGCTTTGTCGGTGGGGACGACCTGGGGCGTTGTCACTGCTGAGGCAGATTTGAGGACCCGTGACGAGAAGGTAGGGTGCAGTAGGTAGGGGTGAAAACGGTTCGGATAGTATCCGGTTTTCGTCTGAAAATTCGGATTTGGAAAGTGTCAGTCGAATAATTTTTGGATAATATCAGATACGAAAACGGAAACGGATAATTATTTTCAGAAACGAAAACGAATATGGTAGAGGAATTATCCGTCGGATTTCAGAATCGGTCGGATAATATCCGCAAAAATTACCGGATATCCGGACATGGGTCAAGGCCCAGTAACCAGAAGCCCACAACCACAAGCCCGAAAAAACTGAATTATCGGATATCCGGACATGGGCAAAGGCCCAGTAACCAGAAGCCCACGATCACAAAGCCCGCAAAACCGACGTAGTGTTTTTAGGGTTAGGGTTTTATTTTTTTTTCTTTTTTAAGAAAAAGGTTTGTTGTCCTAATTTTTTTAAAATGTTGACATATTTTGAAAAAAAATATTAATCTATCTTCAAAATTTTAGTTTGAGGAGTTTTTATATTCCGATCAATTTTCGTTACCGTATTCGTTCAGATTCGTATTCGCTCTGTATTTGTTTCCGATAGTATTCGATTCCGTTTTCGTATCCGGGGTTTTCGATTCCGAAAACAATATGAAAACAAATATGGTATAGCTAGTTTTCGATCATTTTCGATCCGTTTTCACCCCTAGCAGTAGGTGGTTGGGAGAAGGTAGCGTGTGGACAGTGGCAGAAGAAAAGGTAGGACGTGGTCCACAACAACGATTTACGAGGGTGTTTCTGGTGGCGGCGATTGGTGTGGGTGTTTTTGGTGGTGGCGATTGGCGTTGGTGTTACCGGCAATGGCGCACGGGATGTGTAAGCGGCTGACTGTGAGAGATGGAGAAGCGAGATGATATGGGGATCGACATATCAGGAGTTTGTAGGGCCCAAATATCCATTGGTGGTGATGGTGAGGCAGACTCACAACCACTACTATTATGAATGTTTAAAGGACAGGGGCGGATCCAATGGGCTGCACAGGTATGGTGTGGCATACCCCAGGCCCAGCCCAATAAGAATAATACCCCAGCTGTGGACCCCCGTTTTTGGAACGGGAATCTTTCGTGTTCATAGTACCATTTCCCTGGATCGAGTAGTTTGGTACCCACGAAATACAGTACTGAATAATCAGGTGCACATGCACGAATAGTCTTACATTGAAATTATTACAATAGTAGACCCGAAGACAATGTCCATCACATAGGACATTATGGTCCAGATACAACCCAAAAGCAGAAATTAGATAAGGCAGCGGAATAGAGGCAGCGGCTTGTCAATTGCCACAGGCAACGACTGGAGACTAAGACCTAGTAAGCGCCGTCAGCTTCTTCGCCCTCCTGGTAGTAGGCGTCGTATGGATCCTTCGATTCTTCATTCCCACCATCTGGAGGTTTGTGCGTATAGCAAGGGTGAGTAGTAACCGTACTCAGCAAGCCAACATGGAAGTGATGCATATGATAGGATTATTCAAGGAATGGCTGGTGTTCTTTTGCATAAAACCAATTTTCACAACTCTTTTCACAAGCCTAACAACTAGCCAAGTCAAGTTTTAATTCCACAGTTCATTAAGTCGGCGACGGTTCTGTCTACCATCCATCGTGATTCGAAGGATGGCTTCCCGCCTCCGGTTCGTCATGGTTTTCTGGGGAGTCCACCCCTTCTCGCATCTCGAGAAGTTGATCCACCAGCGGATAAACTCATCATGCAAACCCATCCCAGCATTTTAAAGTTTAAAGTCTAGCCAAGCGAAAGTCTTGTCACGATGCTCAATATTCGCGAGCACGGCTATTCGAATAGATTGATTCATTCACACTGCAGTGGATGTACACTTTACCCGTACTCCGTGATAGCCCAACAAATGAGCCTACGTCCCAACACATAAGACGGTCACGGCAGAGCCTTTCGATAACCTCACTTTGGCAGTACCCGCTCCATGAACTTAAGCCCTCATGCACTCTAGCCGTTCTTTTCTAGCAGTGAGAGGAGTTCTGGCGCACCCGGGGTAAGGGAAGATTTCATTCATCAAGTTAAAATAAATTTCAAATTACCATTATCTCTTTCACATCTCATCTCATCCATAAGAACCACTATGCAAGGGTACCGCCTCCGCTCGGATATCTACTCCGCTACGTCTATACCCATTCGAGAAGTACGGTTGTACTGGCTTGTTTCCCGGCTATCTCATGGCTCGGTCCTTAATTGACCAGGGTCGGCACTCGCCTTTTCCGGAATCCACCCAAATCATCCAGCCGCCCCAGTCTAAAACATTTGTTTAGTACTTTCAATTTTCATCAAAACTCATTTCATCATTCTCATGGCAATGTGGCGCTCATGTCTCCACATGCCGTATCTCAACTAACTTCCCTAAGGTAGTTGCCCAAGCACAAAGCTTTTCATAAAATCATGAGTATGCATGAATCTAAGTATAGCATGGCAAAGCAGTTTATCGAATTATTCTTCGGTTGTTTGTATCACATCGAGAGTTACAAGGAGTAATTCTAAAGGTAATCAATAACAAGGTATGGCATAACAAGTATAGGTAACTCTGTATAGCATGCTTGTTTAAAGTTTAAAATAACATTATTTCGTAATTGGGATCAATATGTTCAAAGAGTGTGATGACTTGCCTTGCTCGCACGCTTGTTGAGTGGTGTCTTCAACGGAGTCGATGCTGGCTTCTTCAGGTGCTATCCGTACGTGCGAAAGATCAATCGAATTCGATTAGAATCCAATATAACACCGAAAGATCAAAAAGAACCATAAAAGCCACGAAAACGATTCCAAGCGCTTAGCCAAAATTTCTACTTGAGTTCGTACAAGGACCGCCAGGGAAAACTCCAAGTTTTGAAATCAGGTCGATGCCTTAGGGTCTTCGCAAAGCGACGATCGTGATTTGTTTGAGAAAATAGATTTGGAAATATCCGCGGAGGGATTTGTGCTCGAGGTTTTGAAGGTTCGAGCACAAAAGAGCAAACATTTAAATGGCGGGAAAGGATTAAACGAAATCCGGACTTGAAAATGACGCGAAACGATATTTTGGAAAAGTCAAATTTTGATTTTCAAATTTTCCACCGAGAAAACATACAAGAAAATAATTTATTTTTGCCTAAAATTTTACTCAAGTCTTCTCAAAATATTTTTCCAAATTTTTCCCTAATTTTCTTTTTTCTCTTTTTCTTTCTTTTTCTTTTTTCTTTTTCTTTTCTCTCGCGCCACTATTCAATGCCCACAAGGTGCTCGACCGATCCCTCTCCCTCCTCCTGCTTTGGCCGTGGCCGGCGCCAGCGCGAGAAAATGGGCGGCGGCTCGGGGACTTACCGGTGGCGGCGGTGATGGCGAGGAGGCGGCGCGCGCCGGTGGACAGCGGCGGCGGCGAGGCGCTCGGGAGGCGGAGGGGACCGAAGGGAGAGGGGGAGGCTAGGGACGGCGAGGGTGCTCGGGAGGGGAAGAAAGAGGCGGCGACGGTGTGGGATAAGATAGGGGCTCCGGCCTATTTATAGGCGCGGCGGAGAGAGGAGGAAATGTGAGAGAAGGGGGCGGCGCGCGACGGCGCGAGAAGCCGGGGGCGTGCGGACGCGGGTGCGCACGGGGCCGGAGAGGGCACGGCGACACTTGGCGAGAGCTTGGCGGGGTCCGGCGCGGCGCACGAGGGCGTGGACCGCGGGCGGGGCGGCGCGGCGGCGCACGCGTGGCGGCGCGTTCGCGGGCGCGGGCGGGGCCGAGATCGCGCTGGCATGCGAGGGCGCGGGGCGCGGCGCGCGTGGCGCGCTGGCGGCGCGCGCGTACGCCCGAGCGACGCGCGCGGCGGCGCGCATCTCGGGGCCGGGTATGGCGTCGAACAGTGATGCGCGATGAACGTGACGTTTTATATTTTCCCAGATTTTTAATTTCTAATTTCTAATTTCCATTTTCTTGCACTCTAAAAATTCAAAATAAATTCCAATATTCCCGAATAATTTTTAATATTATATTTTCAACTTTTTCCCTACTTTTATTTTTCCACATATATTTTTCATATTTATTTAAATTCCTTTTTCCTAATTTCATAATTCCTTATTTTAAATTCCAAAAATTTCCTAGATTTCTTGTAAATCCCCTAAATATTTTATTGTCTATTTTACTCCCTAATTAATCTTCCACAATCAACAATTAATACTCTATTTCTCAAATTTGTATTTTCATAAATTCGCATCTCTTCTTCGATTTTCTTTTAAAATTCCTAATCCCGCATTTCGAAATTTTCTTCCCAACAAACTCCAAATCATTCGCAAACACCGAGAGGAATTGCTCACAACTAAATTTATGCAACCGAGCGGCAAATAAGAAGCAACAAACTCGAGCAAAAGGCAACAGTGAAAGTTTTTGCAAGTTTCGATTTTTACGTTCCGATTTCAATTTCTTCGATTTTCGGGATGTTACACCAGCCCAATTAACAAGAAAAATAAAAAAGGAAAAAGTCTTGCTGTTGCTCCCGAGCCCAACCCGACTCCTCCCAGTCCCAATCGCGTGCGGCGCAAACCCTAGCCTTGGTGGTGCGCGGCGCGGCTTCTCCCGGCGGCGCGGCGAGCGGGCGAGGCAGTTCCCGACGGTGCGGCGCGGCGGCTCCCGGTGGCGCGGCACGCCCGACTCCCGACGGCCCTGCGCAGCACCTCTCCTGGCTCTCCCTCCCCGGTCGGCCCTGTTGCTGCTCTCCCTCCCTGGCCGACCGAAAGAAAGTGAGTAAACCCATCCCATCTAGATTTGATTTTATTTCTTAATGTGGAAAAAACCCATATGATTTGCTCATGCATTTAGTTGGAAAAAATCCCTAAATCGATAAGATCTACTATTTGTTTATAGGATTTGTGAATTGTGAACTATGAAGAAGAGGGATGGAGACATTGCTTCAATGTTCCGGAAGCATGATGCAAAAAAAACGTTATTTAGCTTCCATCTCCCATGGTGCAAAAGGAAAATGAAGAGCAAGAGCAAGACGAAGAGAGAGTAATTGAAGAAGTTGTCTGTACCACGGCAGATGTACCTACTCCTACACCACCTACACCATCTTTAGAACCAATTGGAGATGTACCTCCACCGCCACCGTCACCGCCGCTGCCACCACCATCGCCACCACCATCATCAGGTTTTGATATCAATCTCCTTCCACATGATCCAGGTGAAAGGTTGCCTATTGCAAGTTATCATGCTAATGATCAAGATGCAGTTAGAAGAGCATATATTCTTAAAGGGGCATTTCAACCTTATGCACATGAATTTCCAAAAAGAAAAATTGGCAATAGAGATCGTATTTCACATGTATATGGTTTGCCAAATATGATTGGGTTGAATATAGCATCAAGAAGGATTCAGTGTTTTGCTTTTTCTGCTACTTATTCAAAAGCAAGAAATGTAAGGGCAATGGGTCGAATAAATTTCGTGTAGATGGTTGGAGAAATTGGAATGTAGGAGACAAGTCACTTATGAAACATTGACGCTCTGAAGCACATAGGGAAGCTCAGGAAAAGTACATTGGCTATTTAACTCCCGCTGCAGCTATAGATGATAAAATTGAGAAGTGAAGTGATGAGAAAATTAGGGTTTATAAAATCAAATTGACTTATTCACTAAGATGTATCAAGTTTCTTTTGCATCAAGGGTTGGCATTCCGGGGACATGACGAAAGTGAAGAATCTAGCAACAGAGGGAACTTCATAGAATTGTTGAAATTTCTTGCAGCAAATAGTGAAGTGAACAAGTTTGTGCTGAACAATGCTCCAGGTAATTGCTCATTGACTAGTCCAATGACCCAGAAGCAAATTATTTCATGTTTTGCTATAGAGACTAGAAAAAAATAATTGAGGAGGTTGGTGAAGATCGTTTTGCTATCTTAGCTGATGAGTCAAGTGACGTATCACACAAAGAACAACTAGCTCTTTGTTTGCGTTTTGTTGATAAATTGGGAAGGCCACGTGAGCACTTTGTTGGAGTAGTTCATGTAGATGATACTACCTTTTTATCACTTAAGGAAGCAATTGAGTTTTTACTTGTTAGTCATGGCTTGACTCTAACTAGCATCGAAGACATTGATTATGCAAGAGTCACCTTCTGCTTATTATGTCCATTGCTTTGCACATCAATTACAACTAGTTCTTGTTGCCGTTGCTAAGGACAATACCGATTGTGCTTGGTTCTTGGAACAAGTCACCCTCTTGCTGAATATTGTTGGAGTTTCTTGTAAGCGTCATGGGATGCTTCGAAGTGCTAGACTGGAGAGTATCATGAAAGCACTTGAATGTGGTGAACTCAAAACTGGGAGTAGACTAAATCAAGAGATGGGATTGGCTAGGCCTGGTGAGACTAGGTGGGGCTCTTATTACAGAACTGTGTGCAACATCATTTCTATGTATCCTACAATCCGTGAGGTACTCATCGCTCTTGGAGAGGATACAACACACAAGGCTGATTGGGTAAAAATTTATTTTATGGTTGGAGCATTTGAGTCCTTTGATTTTGTGTTCAGTCTACACTTAATGTTTGTTATTCTTGGATACACAAATGAATTATCTGAATGTTTGCAAAAGAGAGAGCAAGATATTATTCATGCAATCCAACTTGTTAATGTGGCAAAAAACAGAATACAACACTTGAGGTCTGAAGGATGGAATCAATTCCTTCAAAAGGTCACTTCCTTTTGCAATAAACATGGTGTTAAAGTTCCTGCAATGAAGGCTAATTATGTGCCTTTTGGAAGATCACGACGGTTTGTTCAAAATCAAACAAATGATGATCACTTTAGAAGAGAGGTATACATTGGGGTCATTGATAAAATAAGTCAAGAGCTTGATAGTCGGTTTGATGAGGTTAATATGAAGTTGCTTTCTTGTATGTCTGCCCTCAACCCTTCCAATTCATTTGCATTATTTGATGCACAGAAGGTACGCCGACTTGCTGAATTCTATCCTAAGGATATATTTGGCTTTGAATTGCTAAGGCTAGAATTGCAACTTGATACCTATATTGATGTCATGAGACAAGATGATAGATTCAGTGGCCTAGAAAATCTTGTTGACCTCTTAGTTAAGCTAGTGAAAACAAATAATCACAAAGTTTATGATTTGGTTTATTTGATTCTCAAAATGGTATTGCTTTTACCTGTGGCGACAGTAAGTGTTGAGAGGGCATTTTTCTAGTATGGATTTTGTCAAAACCAAGTGAAGAAATAAGACGAGTAATAGTCTCTTGGATGATTGCCTTGTCACGTTCATTGAGAGAGACATTTTGGAAGATGTGGATGAAGATGATGTAGTCAAAAACATAAGTCTAAAAAATAGTGTTCTAATCCTATTTGTTATTTTACCTCTTTATAAATGTACTATTTTAAACTATTTATAATGTAATTTAAGACTTATCATTTAATAGTTGTGTATCGAATTGTTGGATAATTTTTTCAAAGCTTTACCGAATTGCTAAATAGTTTTACCGGTTTGCATATGGATTTTTTAGTTCGATATACCCCATATAAAAATCATAGCTTCACCACTGTTAAATGAGTATAAAAAAACTTTGTACAAATGTTAAATGCATTCACTTTGCTCCATTTAGATTCATCTTTAAACACTTGTGCTTAGATTGGGATAAAATATTCTTTTGTCTTAAAATATGTTGGCTAATATGACTATCCTTCGGTTATTATCGGATCGTAGAACACAACAATGGTTGATTGGTCATGGTCAACCATAATCATTATCTATAACTATTTATAAAGCAAGTAGTGTTTTCACCTAAATTTTGTTTTGCTTGTCTATTTTGCAGAAAACCCCTCTATCTATAAAGTACCCAAATTTTATTTTGTCTGGCTATTTTGCAGAAAACCCTTTGAGTTTTTCCGAAATTAACCTGCAGTCCACCTAGCTATTTTAAAAAAAACCTACTTAAAAAAGAAAAAAGGGTTATTTTGCGAAAACCCTTGAGTGTTTATAAAATTAACTCGAAGACCCAATGCTTGAAAAGAAAGGAGGGCTTGGATAAAAAAACTTCCCGCATCCCTCTCTTCCGTCCCCATCCGCGTCGTGCCCCGCGTCGCGCCGGTGCCCCTCCCTTCCGTCGCCGCTCGGAGCTCCCGTGCCGCCGCCTGGACCTTCGCCCTCCGTCTGTTTCTCTCCCTGTGTCATCGTCCCGTTGTAACGCATAGACATTTTTGAGAAAATAAATGCAAGACCAATTGATACCGGCTTCGCCGCTCTACACCTTTGCTAAAGATAAACGCCTAAAACGGAGCCCACAGATCAACTACCGCCTCATACACCCGGCCCACTCCTCCCCGTGAACTAACCGCTCGCTGCACCGAGCAAAACCGAAAACCAATCTGTCTGTACCACTGACATGTGGGGCCCGTACTCCCAAGCTGCTACTGCCTTCTCAGGCCCACGTGCCATCTCTACTGGAGTGCCACGCCCTCCCCGTGGGGCCCACCTCTGCCGCGTTCGACCAGCGCCACCTAAATATAAAGTATCGAGAAAATTTCTTAACCATCGGAGAAGGCGAAGCTTCCATGTTCCTTTTTCCATCTCGAAACCAAACGTTTCCATTCTTCGTGTGCGTTTTTTTCCTTCCTTCTCGCCGACATGTGGGCCCCCACGGCCTCGCCGGCGGCGGCGGGGAGGACGGCGATCCCGTCGCTCCGGCGGCGGCGGTGGCAGTGGCCGGCGGCCGCGGGGGTGCGGATCGTCGTTCCGGTGGCTCCTGTGAAGGCGAGGGAAGCGCGGCCCCCGCGGCGGCTGCGGCTCTGCCTCGCGGTGCCGCCCGCGTCCGAAATGGCCGCGGCGGCGGCGGCGGAGGCAGCGGAGGAGGAGGAGGAGGAGATGGGATGGAGGAAGGCGGTGGAGCTGGACGCGGCGGTGAGGCGGGAGATGGCGATCCGGAGGCTGCAGGAGGAGGCGGGGACGGGGAGCAGCAGGAGGGAGTTCGCCGTGTTCGAGACGGCCAGGGGGGACGCGCTCTTCACGCAGTCCTGGACCCCGGTCGCCGCCGATCGAGTCAAGTATTCACACTTCCCTACCCACCACCACTTCTAATATTATTTTGTCATCTACAATATTTGCTAGGTAGGGGCGCTTAGTTTTGACAATTTGTTTATTGTGATTGACGAGAATGGCGGAAGTTTAGCCATGATAGACACGACCTCTGCATTGCTAGTAGTGTTAATTTGGCGGGATTTTATTCAATCTGTGTTGATACCGTCTAGCAGGGGGCATAAACCGCAGTTTTTTTTTTGTTTTTGGTGGTTGGTTTTTAGGGGCATTTGTTTTGTAGTATAGAATCATCAAGTAGTATCAGAATATTCTATTGAGAGTGGAAGCTTGTCCGTTCCTCATATGTGATGTTCTTGTGGGGATTAGACCCATGCAAAGACGAAGGGCTAGATGACAAGCTTTTTTTGTTCACCAATAATAAGACTAGCTAACGTTAAGGTGGACTAGATTACAAAGACCTAATCATTCTGTTGGGCCAACATAGTGTGTCCAAGAATGGTCTCTGCCTTGTGGTATAATATTGTGGTAAATTGTGGCTGAACATGTTTGCTCGGATGCTGCTTCAGGATTCAGGAAGGATTTCCATTTCCTGGACCTGACACTTGGGGTGGGCATTAGGATTCTGTTTTCTCTGGTTCAGAAAGATGAAGCCATGCATGGATGCACTATCCGATGATATTTTATGTTTAATTTTCTCAACAGAAGAAAACATGATGGACTGTTTCAACCAATGTGGATGTATGCGAATATGCCTGCATGAATTTACCAAAAATTAGTGTATGCTTTGTAGTCTATTCAATATCTTGTGCTGTTAGAAATTAGTTATGTTTATGGAACAAGTGTATGCTTTATTTTCTTTGACTTGAGGAAATTTTCAATTTACTGGAGGCATTATGTTTTGGGGTATAAATGTATGATCAAATGCTTTTCTAGTTCATCATATAAAATGGTATACTGGTACTGGATTTCATGAACAATTTTCTTCATTGTTTACTTTAGTTTAGACAAAGTATCCTGACTTTATTTTTTGATTTTCAACTCCTGCAGGGGCATCGTTGTTCTGTTACATGGACTAAATGAGCATAGGTATATATACTTATAATTTTATATATTAATATGGGTTTTCATGGTGGATCTTGCTCACAATCAGTTAGTGTGCTGCAGTGGGAGATACAACCATTTTGCAAAGCTGTTGAATGATCATGGGCTTAAAGTGTATGCAATGGACTGGATTGGTGAGTTACTATCATACTCTATGCTAAAATCTTGATTAATCTGATGTTCTTGTTGCTTAGTGTTTCTTTAAGATTCTCAAACCAGCTTGTACTAACTACACAGTTTACCTGAGATCGGAATTTGAAAATCTTAAAACCAGAGGCGAAAGCCACTGACAGACTCATTAGATTGGTTTGTTTTGTTTTGAAGTTAAGCCACAGTGAACTTCAGAGTTATGGAATGGCTACTGCTGTACCAGGCACATATGTGATTTGTTCAGTATCTAAGCCTCTTCAATTTCACAGTAACTTTGCAAAATATTTTGTATCAAATAAGATTTTTGCTTGGCATTAGACTTGTAGCATAACAGGAAAAAAATTAGTGCTTGAATGTGTCCTTTTCCTGATCACTGGAAGGCCAATGCGGTGCTACAGACAAAAATACACAAACCCATCACAGTTTTTTTTTTCTTCAGTGAGGTTTTAGTTTGAATATGAAATTCAGTGGTTGCAGATTAATATTTACCAAATATTCATAGTGGTCCCATCCGTCAATGTTGAAGGGAAGGTTAATATTAACTATCACCAACTAAGATAATTTATAGGAGTACCTACATCTGTCATGTTGATACAAGTTTTGTTATAAAACAAACTACCTTTTATAGTAACTCCTAATCAATATGGTATGTCTTGCTTTATGGTGAACTGGTGGGCTGCTTCTATCTGGGAAGTGACAAAACTAGAGACCAGTTACATTTTTTTTGTATATATTTCGGGTCTTCTGATCTTCACTATGCTGTATGTTTTCTCGTCTCCCAAGGACATGGTGGCAGTGATGGGGTGCATGGCTATGTTTCATCACTTGATCATGCTGTTGGTGACCTGGTACTTTTCTTGATACACAACAGCTGCACAGAAATAGATATCTAGCAGGATTTCCATGAACCTTTAAATGTTCCTTTCCATGCAGAAAGAATTTCTTGAGGATGTTGTACTGGAGGAAAACTATGGTTTGCCGTGTTTCTTATTTGGCCACTCCACAGGTGGAGCTATTGTTTTGAAGGTACGCACTGGTACAACAAAATCTGTTAGACTGGATTGTTTGGTTGCCTTTGTGAAACTGAAAATACCAACTTCACCTCCTTTTTGTGTGAGCGAACCAAAGGCAGCGCTGGATCCTTGTGTTGAAGTTCATGTTGAAGGTGTGATCTTGACATCACCGGCTATTCATGTTCAATCATCTCATCCAATTATCAAAGTAAGCACATTACTTTATATATGCCTTTGTTTTCTATACCCAGCATTCCTTTTTCACCTGGGATGCTATCTTGACATGTTCAGTGTGAAATTACACTTTTAACCTTGGTATCTAACAACGGAAGGATGATTTATTGTTGATATTCCAAAGATCTGTACCATTTCTATATGTTGACATACATTCATATCCTGCTAGACCTCATTTTGTTTGGTGTTTGTCGTTGTATCCTTATTTTCTTGTTTAGTCATGTCAATTGCTCATAAAACTGTTTGTAAGGATGTTTTACTTGTTTTGATTTGAGTAGATTGAAACATGTTTTTTATCATAAAAAATTCTTGACTGGGATATTCCAATTAAAATAAATTGTAAATAGGGAAGTATGAAGTAATGTTCTCATGCTCATTTTCATAATGTCAGCAGAATCTTCTGAATTGTCTGGAGTATGAGTTCACATGAGATATCAAAATTCTATTATCTTATGATAATGGCTGTATAACTTATATACAGTTTAACCGGTGTTATATCTGAAGCCCCATGTTAATTTCTACAAACAGAGTATCTCACTTCTGTTATGAAAGAATTACCGTCTGACTCCCATCATATTATTAAGTAATTTCCACATGTTTTCTGTCATATGAAGATTTGCCTGTGGTTTGTTGACTTTTGATCTGGAGTGTAATTCGTGTGATTATTAACAACTGGGTGACTGCAACAGGGATATAGTTGGGACGAGTTTATATTTACCGATGCTTTTTTTGTTTCCGTTTCTCTATACCAGGTTGTTGCACCGATCTTCTCTGTGTTAGCTCCAAAATACCGAGTTACTGCTTTGCACAGGAGAGGACCTCCTGTTTCCCGTGATCCTGAGGCTTTGAAGATCAAGTATGCAGATCCACTTGTGTATACTGGACCCATTAGAGTTAGAACTGGCAATGAAATTCTTCGGATATCATCATATTTGCAAAGAAACTTAAGCAGAGTAACTGTCCCTTTTTTAGTTCTGCATGGCACAGCTGACACGATAACTGACCCCGGAGCATCTCAACGACTATACCAGTCATCAGCATCAGCACATAAATCTATAAAACTTTATGATGGATATTTACATGATCTTCTCTTTGAACCTGAAAGGGATGATATAGCAAATGACATCATCAATTGGTTAAGCTCAAGACTTAATGTTCTCCAGAGATGGTGAAGTGATCAGCTATATGGTGCTCCCACTTATGTCAGTTATTGGAACATGGTATAGAAGAGAAAGGCTAATTGTAAAACCTTTTGTTTTACCATTTTGCCTTTGCCTTTGTGTAGATGGTTTTGTTTAGTTATTTCGATCATGGTGGGAAATGAACCTACCTGAGATGTAAGTAGTGCAAGATAGAGTCATGTTGAAAATTATGTACTTCATTATGGTATTAGTAAATACTATTAGTTCACCATTGATTTTGGAGATTCTTATTGATTTCTTATGGTTTATCTTGTCATCCATCTGATGACATAGTTTAATAATTAGGGCGTAATGGTTCAGGCATAAAGCCAGCCGATTGCTTCTGATGTGCACATTATCTCATAAAGTTGTGCATTGTCAGTTATGCAATCATAATGTATTAATCTTTGATTTGTTTCTGGTAAGTGGTAACACAATCAAATGCCATTTATTCGTATAATGAAAGCTACACTGGTTATTTTGGTTGCAACTTGCAAAAGATACAAAATCCAGCAACATTTTGATGGGTTTATGAGAGATTATTGTATGCTCTACTATTTTCGGTATCATAATTGTATTGTTGCCTCTTTTGATGAGGCTGCAAAAATTCTTCTGTTTTGTTTTTCCTTTATCTTTTCTCATGAAGTGTAGAATTATTCTTTGTGTAATGCAATATGTTCTAATCATGGCCTATATGATTATATGCTTCTCCTTCTGCTGAATCCATAATTCTATGTTCTACATGGTTATTTTGTCCAGGTCATGAGTTAAACAAATGCATTGGTTTAATCACTTATCAGTGCTTTAATTTGTATCGAAGCAAGGGGATGGAAGGTGGAAACAAACTTTGCAGATGTCACTTATTCCTTTGTAAAATTTGGTAGTAAGATATGCTTTCCTGAAACTGAATGATAATGTAAAATAGTTATGTCATTCAAAGGTGATAGGATTTTATATATAAGGCTATGATTAATTCTATGTTATGATTGTAACTGCATTTTCTCTGCATTGTAACTGAAAGGTGATAGGCTGTCTTGTTTTGTGTTAAGTACTGAAGATATTGCTTACCTGCATCCCTGTGTTAGTTGCGCGTTCCGTATGATGTGCATTCATACCTCTTTCAGTTCTTGTTTTGTGCATTTGTGCTACTGCACGCAAAGGTGATATAACACTTCTTTATAAGTCAATCATTTTTGTCGACAGTGTCCCAATAATTTGAGGTTCTTCCTTTTTAGCAACTATCCTGGCATAGCTAGAGTGCTACTGTTTGCTTTTCAATTTCTGCAAATTGGCGAAGTCTTACTCTTGTGTATGTGCTGTAATCATCACTCATAATAATATTTAGCCCTGTTTTTTTGCACCTCTTGCAGGTAGTGTTGATCCCAGTTACTAAAATTACTCTATCTGATATATAACCACATGAGCTGCTCCTTCATTGGTAAGTCATGATGATTGTAAGTACTGCAACTGTAACTAGATGAAAAGATTGTGTAAACTGATTAAGTGATCCAAGTTCTCATCAATTTTGTCAGTTTTTAGTTAAAAAGGTGTGTCAACTTGCTTATTGAACTACTCAAGGCCAATTATTGATTAACACAAATTAATTTATGGTAGGTGGATATTGATCTATAATCACATTGGACTATGGAGTTTTTTTCTTTTAATTGAATAGTGCCCTTGTGGCTGCCATATTGCCACGCACGCGGAGCAATATTGAGGGGAGTATCTGACAGAAGTTCTGTTTGAAGATTTTGTGAAGATTTTGTGATATGGTTGAGTGCCAAGTGACAAAACGAGGTGCATTTTGCATTAAATGATATTTGTTATCTTTGTGAAACAACCTTTTCGATTTTTCTTTGCTCATAGCAAGTCTCCTATTTTCACATGCATTGCAAAACATATACAGCTGTCATTTTCAAGCATGTTAGTAAGAGTGGTGACCTATTTTTAGGACTTGACGATTGTAACAGGCGAATATGCATGTGAAACAAGTAACTTCATTTGCTGACCTCTGATTTCCGAAAATCATAAAAATGGGCTCCCAACTCAACCACTCTTTTCATGGTGGGTGTAAAAACATCTAGAATGTAGCAAAGCTCAGATGCCCTCTTACTGTATTTATTCAATAACATTATGTGCTCAACAGCATTGTTAGATGCTTGATCACATTGATATGGACACTGGTTGATATTGTGATACTCAAAATCTCAGATCATGTGTATATGCTGAGCTGTAGCGTACTACTGGGTTATGGCTCTTGTCATTGGTGCCATCATCTTTAGGCTGGCAACACAACTTCAGTGAGTTGGTACCCTATTGTTTCTTCAGGCTACTAAAGTTCACAGCTTTCCTATCCCATTAATCTATTGCCTTTAACATGCATATAATACCGAGGAAAATAAGTCATGGTGCATTGGCTACTCTTTGTTTATTTGGTCTAACAAGTCTAACCAAACTAATTTAAAACCAGGTATGTCCCAGAAATGGAGCTAGAATGCATTCAACTTTCTTGGTTAATGTTTGTAACTGTACCAATAGTCCTCAAGATAAAAAACTTTGAGCTGTAACATCCAAAAGCGCTAATTTCTTGAGAAGTCGTGCATGGAAAGACATGACAGAAAACAAGTGACTACTGATTTTTACCTCATTTTATTCAAAGGGGATAATACTAGATATTAACATTAAGTGTACTTTGAAATTAACTAGTTTAGTTCACACCTAACATTGTTAGAATTTAGCTACTGCAGGATAGGTTATGCCATTATTCCACTGACAGTGGGTTTTATGGTGATCTGGTGATTGATATTAAGATATAAATCTATATTGTTATGCGCAATTAAGTCATGTTTATTTCAGTTAAAATATTTACTATCATGGTAATGGAAATGGTGATAATCCAACTTTACATGACATTATTCACATACGTTTTCCATCCATATCACTCAGTAGTGTGAAAGACTTTGCCAGGTTTAGGTTTCCACATAATGTCATCATCGTCCTTATTTGCGGGTATCATGCTCTACGTCGTTCTTACTGCTTCTATGTATAAATTGATCTCATTTGCGGGTAAATCATATCAAGAACAGTATACTCTACAGCTAATACATACATATGCTATGTTCTAGTAGTACTAGTAATGACTGGAGACTGATTGGAAATCACTACCGTCCATTTTTCGTTACTTCAGATTATCTCACATCAGTCTATAAATGTATAATCTTTTAGATTCCACAGCTGTGCATAGCTGCATGCCAATGCATAGTTAGGTGTATCAGGGAAATGAACGAACAGAATTTCTCCACCTTTGGACCATACTACTCCTGCCTTGGTTTCTGCCAGTGCATAAAAGAACGATATGCTTGTTTCATGTGAATGGTGCCTTGTCAAATGAAGAAACATGGACTAGCCAGAATCTACCAATTTGTTTGTTCAGGGGAATGAACGGTGGGCACTGGTGCTGCCTAGAGGTGCTTGCTTGTCTTTTTTTGTCCCTTATTTTTTTAATGTTGAGTTGCGCTTTTGTCGATTCACATTATAGTGTCTTCATATTTTTTATAGACAATATAAAGCTAAATAAGTATTCTCCCTTCATTTGAATATCTCTGTAAGGTGGCCCAGGAATTCACCATTTGGAACTGTTTTATCCTCTGGAGAGAAGTGCAATCTGATAACCATCAAACATAATATCTACCTTTTGAGTTCATGCAGAGGTAAGCCAACTATGACTATTATGTTAGAAAACTGCACATAATTAAGCGCATTAACACCCTAGTAGAATTGTTTTATAGGTCTATAGAACCTATGCTACCTATAGAGATCTATCCACACAGTCAACAACAGGGCAAAAGCTGCTACACTCTTGAGATCTCTTGCTACGATTCTTCAAACAATAGACACATGCAAATAGGTACACAAGTCCAAATTCTGGAAAATTTCAAACACAAGTTGCATGATTGCCTTGCCAGAACCCATGGTAGCATAACAAACAGATAATAATAAAAATAATATTAGGTAGGCAAGTTGCACAAGTGTGCCTTTGTCTCTTACCAGCCAGCCATTATTCAACAGAGGATGGTTTCTTCTCAGCCAATGAGCCAAACCGTCAAGCATGACATTGTAGCTCGCAAATCAGAACACTCTGGATTGCATATTTGCATTACTTTTTGTACCACTTGATTACTTTATTTCTTTTGTTGTTTTTTGTATTGCCTCTGTACTCGTTCTTTAGCATAGAGCCACGGGCACAAGACATGCTAAAATATAAGCTATAAGCTGCTGTCTTTATTAAGATCAGAACCGGTAGTAAACCTGTTGGTCCAGAAAAAGCTTAGCATGTCTTCAGCGGAATATGTGCTGTACTATCTGAATGTTCCGATTTCTGAAATTATTGGAAACAATGAGAAGCTTGACCTGCAACTCTGTCAACATCAAAGCTACTATTCTCTCCCTTTCCTTTCCTGCCCATTTGCTTAGCTATATATCTTGCAGCAGTTCTCCATGTTTGGTGATTACTTGCTCATGCATGTAGGTTCCTGCATGCTACTATTAGAGGAGGAGACGATCTCTTCCCCGTCCCTGCAGCATCATGGGAGAGAAACATGTGAGCAGACAGACAAGGATCTGCTTCTACTTCCATTTTATCTCTGTTGCAGAGTTATATAACATCTGCTGTTCTTCCAGATCATCCTGCCAAGATTGGTGCCAAGTAAGCTATCGCACCGCCAGCAGCTGTGTGGCCATCGATCAGTTTCTGAGATCTCAGGCGTAGTGGATGAAACCTTGGGAAAGAGGCCTTTGGATGGGCATAATGATATACTCAGATACAGGTGACTTTTGTAGTAGTTTGCATTGCACCTGTAAAGTTTTCTCACTGCATTTCATATCTAATGATTTGAATACTTTGTTGTTCGTATGAAGGGTGTTCACTAGTACGTGGAATGTTGGTGGTATGACACCATCCAGTGATCTAGACTTGGAGGATTGGTTGGATTCAAGAGCCAACTCCTATGACATCTATGTTCTTGGGTAGTTAGCTCACTTCAACCTTCTAACTCATCCTCTCTTTTTGTTGAGGGGGCTAACTGATCTAATAGTTGATGGTTCTGTTTTGTTCTAGCTGAATAATATTTGTGCTGGTGTTGCTATAGGTTCCAAGAGATAGTGCCACTCAACACAAGAAATGTGCTTGGTCCTAGGAATAGCTTTATATCTACAAAGTGGAACTTACTGATTGGGGAGGCACTAAACAATAGGAGGAGAAAAGGAGCAGTGTTGCATCAAGAAATTACAAATAGCAGTGTAACGGAGAGATCAACGCAGGAAGAACACTTCAGATGCATCATAAGCAAGCAGATGGTGGGCATCTTTATGTCAGTCTGGGTGAGAAGCAATCTTAGGCCATACATTCACCATCTGAATGTGTCATGTGTTGGTTCAGGCATCATGGGCTACCTAGGGAACAAGGTATGCACAAATGCAAACATCAGAAGTAAGAGGGTCATACCTTCCTTATGTGCAATCACATAACCATGTATTTGGATATGTGGATTGTGGATTGCAGGGCTCGGTGTCGATTCGATTTGTGTTACACGAGACGAGCTTTTGCTTTGTTTGCTGTCACCTGGCTTCAGGTGGCAAACAAGGGGATGTACTGCTGAGGAACTTCGATGCTGCAGATATACTCATGAGGACGAGATTTCCTGGTGGTGCAACCCAAGAATTGCCAAAGAAGATCCTCGACCACGAGTAGGTGCACAACAGTATCTCAGCTCACTGCCCTCCTGTGTTCTTACTTTTGTTCAATGGACACCAAATTGGTTCTCTTAGATTTTTCTCAATCGTTGGTCCCTAGCTAGCCATCTTCCATATTCTTTTGTCATCAGTATTAAGCAACCATAGATTCCTACTAGTAGACATGGGTTAGCTTTTGTACTTTTGTTCTAATGATCACATCCTTTTGTAGCTTAGTTTGCATTGGCATGACATTTTTTAATTAGCTAATCATATATCGTCTCCTGCCTGATAAGGGGTACCCAGCTAAGAGTTAAGAATCCTGCAAGCTACTAAAATGCAATCGTGCATACATCACCCAGTTCATCATCTCTCATGGATTTCTACTGTATCAATAATTTGTCTATCGTCTTTATATTGTTTGTTTCTGTGCAGTCAAGTCGTTTTGCTCGGTGACTTAAATTATAGGATATCCTTGGAAGAGGCTGAGACAAGGTTGTTGGTGGAAGACAAGAATTGGTCCATCCTGTTAGAGAATGACCAGGTATTCTTCGACGATCCATCTTGAACCTTCCATCTTAACCAATTGTTGACAACACGATTGCATAAATTACCAAACCACAATATATATGTCTTTCTGTTCTCAATCTCCTGGGTGCAACTGTAGCTATTGATCGAGTTCTCGACGGGTCGGCATTTTGATGGCTGGCAAGAAGGGCTGATCACGTTCTCTCCCACCTACAAGTACCACCCCAACTCAGATCAGTATTACTGGTGCTTCGACGGGGCCCTTGGAAAGAAGAAGCGCGCCCCGGCATGGTCAGCTTATAGCCTTATCGGGCCTTGAACCTTACAGCTGAGATGATTTTGATCTTGCTGGCGATTGAATTTGACAGCCTGGATACTTCCTCTTCTTGTGTGCGCAGGTGTGACCGAATTCTTTGGCGCGGCAAGGGCCTGAAGCAAATTCAATACGACACATGCAACTACAGGTTGTCTGACCACCGGCCGGTGAGAGCAGTTTTCCATGCCGAATGTGTGATCAGAGGAGACGCAGATTGTGCGTGTGGTCGTATTGCTCTCAGCTCCTCAAGTGAGTAACAAATGGTCTAGGAGGATATGTGCCATTTAACCAAAGATTTGCTCATGAGGCATGACCGCCAATGTGAAACTGAACGACTCGATCATGATTCACGGCAATTTACCTGTGGATCCGGGATGGATTTTCAGGTGTTAAATTTGCCATTTTTTAGAATCTTGAATGGTCACTGGAGGCTGGAATGACAGGAATGGGCAATTGGAATAGAAGCGTTTAATGGTCTTTTTGACTCTGACCGAGGTTGCATAAATGCTCATTGTTCTTTAAATTTATTGATGGAGCTTTCTCATTTGAACTTCTCCTCTGGGTTAATTTGTTTCCTCGATCATCTCTTTACTGGAAGAATCTCTATTTGTACATTTTGTTCATAAGAATCGAAACAGATATGAGAGGTCTTGGAGCCTTTGGAGTTGGTAGTTAAATATAAATGATGCGATGTTGGAGATTCCAAAGTTCCAATATGTCAAAAAAAAGAAAACTGAATACCTACATCCACTGAAACTGTTAACGAATGAATGCTGCATGGTTATATTTATGGCGTTACACACTGATAATATAACATATTTTATAATTTTTTATAAGTATTTATATTTTTTTGTAAAAAGACAAGTGGTCAAGTTTGAATTTGACATATTTGAATAGTGTTAGTATCAATCATTTAAAAGCGGAGTGAGTAATTCAGTAATGTATTTTCAATCAGGAAAGTTATAAAGCAAAGCCTATCATAAATATATTTGGAAATTTGGTACCTGTATGAGGATAGGTACAACGGTGACGGTGATTATTAATGACCTTTTCAGTTGACATGCAAGTAATTACGACGTGGAAAAGAAAGAGCATGTCAACTAATTACGACGTGGAAAAGAAAGAGGAAGGAAAGAAGAGAGGGGGAGGAGAATAAAACATCGTTCTTATACATGACAATAGCTTAAAGTCAACATTTATTATTTATTAAAGAAAATTTTGTTGCACAAGAGAGGAAAACAAAATCTCAACTATTGTACGAGAATGGTGATATGTATTAACTAAGAGATGGTGTCGGACTCTATGTACATGCCCAAAAAGATCTTTAAAGAGTTTAAGGTATAACATTAAGGAGTTTAAGGTATAACATTGTTTAAGTACATAACATGTGTTTGCAAAACATCATCTACTTAACCTGGGCGATTACTTTGGATGTGAATTCTCTACAGGATTGTTAAAATAGACTATTTAAATACTTCTTCCGTTTCATATTGCAAACTTTGAGTTTTTTGTCATTTTCTTAATTTGTTCAAATTTATAAAAAATATAGTAGCATTTTGAATAAAAACTATTAATCTGCTTTAGATGTTGCTAAATTTTTTTATAACCTTAATAAAACTAAAAGAATAATTAAAAAGTTAAAGCGATCAATATAGCAATTGATATAAATAATAGTATAAAAATACTATACCGATTTTACGTGCAACCGGGTGATATAGCAATTGATATAAACTGTACTCAATTTATATCGGACGCACACCTTGTGCACCTATGTGGGCAGACAATCTATTTCGGGTAGCTTTGTCATTACCGGGTTCATCAAACTAGTTAGCGGTTAATGCTCCTGTCCTATGTTTGCTAGGAACTCGGAGGAAGTAACGATGGCACCCATCGGCTTCGAGCGTGGGCTAAAAAAACCCACTCACGCTTAAACCCATTAAACCGAGCAAAATCTATTAACAAAAAACTCATGATCACAAATATAAACTCAAACTCATAGATATCTATCGGGTTCTCAACTTCTCATAGGTAGTTGTCATGATCACAAATATAAACTCAAACTCATAGATATCTATCGCGTTCTCAATTTCTCATAGGCAGTTGTCAGTTTGTCATATACAGAAAACAACATACCAAAGTATTAAACAATAAATTTAGCTATAACAGACAGATTTTTCATTCTAACGTATCATGCAACAACTTTTTATTTTAACACATCATACAGTACATAGAAAATATGATCTCACAAACATACAATAAATATTTGGGTTTATTACAAGGTGTAAATGTGTAATAAGCCCTCCAAGCAGTATACAGTAAACATATGTTCTTAAATCTCACAAACATGCAAACAAATCTCACAAACATGCAATAAATCTCACAAATAAATCTCGTCGGCGCGCCGTGGAGATGGGCCTGGAGGGGGCGACGTGGCCTGGACGAGGGCAACGACACACCACCGACCTAGAGTGGAAAGGTCGAGAGACCCGAGACCGAGAGGTGGAGTCGTGAGTGGAGGGCGTATTGGACAGAGACTGAAGTCTGGAGGGCAAACGCTTAGCCTAAAGTATTTTTTGTCTGTTTCGGGGGGGTTAAATGCGGGTTCGGGTATGCTCGCGGGTTCAGGTAAACCCATGGGTAAAAAACATAACCAGTATCTACGCCCATGAACTTCAGGTTCAGGTTCGGACATACCTACGGACGGATTTTACTATCCATATCCATACTCGTCGGGTACAAAACCCATGGGTACCCATATTCGCGGGTAGAATTGTCACCCCAGAAAGAGCAAGATCCTGAATTATAACACATCCTCCCAACTTATAACACATCCTTTTTAAGGGGAGATAACATTTATAACTTTTAATTAATAACTAAATTCTCCATATATATGTTTATTTAAACGCATGTGACATCATTATTTTTTTCTTAAAATACCTCCATGTGATGTTAGTCTTATAGTAGTTCATAATATATTATGTAAGATGCTAAAAACCTTGTAAAAAACTTAACACATTTTATATTTGTAACGGTGAGAGTACTTTGTATTTGTATTTCAATTGCTTAATAAAGATGGATGTACTCTCGTATAGTGCTAAAAAGAGGAACATATGCATCTTTAAAAGCTAACAAAGTGAACCTGAAAACTTTCATAACTAGGGTTAGAAACTCGAACAGGGTACCGCGTAAGGCTGTTTTTTATATTTCTAACTCATCCTGTTTATTTTTCACGTACACTTTTCAAAGTACTAAATGATTTTCTAAAAAATTATATAAAATTTGCTTTAAAAATCATATTAATTTATTTTTTAAAAATAATTAATTAATTAATTAATTATATGTTAATGAACTATTCCGTTTTACGTGTTAAAGAGACCAGTTCCTATCTCAGAAACGAACGCGGCCTTAGGTAACTTTATCTGTCGTCTCTATACTTTCGTGGCCCCTGTCTCTTTTTTATATTAACTGCCTGTTTTCAAATAAGAAAGCGACATTGGGAGTTTGACCTTTAAGCACCAAACCTATCCTTTTTAAAAACTTAGTAGCTCTCATTTTAATTTTTAGAAACACATTACAAATACAGACGCTCACAACGCACGTAAAATCATTCATAAGAACACACACCATACCCCTATAAATAGGTTCGAAAGATTGGACCAGCATATCTAGAAATCGACGGATACATCATCTATCATTAAAAGAATAATTAGTCGTAAATACGAGCTTCCTTGTCAAGTCTGGGACTTGAATCTGGGTGAACAGAAACCTAACCAATTAGCTACGCTCACTTCGTCCTCACTTTAAATTTTTGTTCACCCTAATCAAACAACCAATATCAAGTGCTTCAACATTTGCGCAACTCCAATGGTGTAGTGAAGCATGGGTGGAGGGACATCAAATCCCTAGATCATTTCGAAGCAACAAAATCAACATATTATCCATACTTCAAACATACTTGTATGGCGTGTGTAGAGAATGTAGAATCAAATGTGTTTGATTTATATTTTGTGTGATGAAACATTGGTGATTTGATATTTTATGTGCGGTCAGACCGGCCAGGCACGACCGGTCATGTCACGCCCGGAAATTTATCCCAAATTTCCTGACTATTTTATGTATTAACTCCCTGTCCAGGAATCAACCAGGGTACATAAAATGACAAATTAATACACAGATCCAAACGTAAAAACAAAGCGTAAAAGTAAAAATACTTACTAAAGAGGCACTTAGTCCTCACACCCAAAAACTGCAGCGGAAAAGAAAGACGACACTAGCGGGGCTTTAGCTCCACTCCACAGGCAAACTCAACTGGGGTCTGAGCCTTGGTCTTCTAACTCCATCTTCACATCAGAAGCACTACACTTCTGAAAGGGGGAAACACAAGACTGAGTACAACCACCGTACTCAACAAGCCACACCGAGAAATGCAGACGTGCAAGGGGAGACAAGAGTGGCTTGGGCTAATTTGCATAAATGCAGTTTACAAACATTTAATTATTTAAAAATAGTAAAACAGTTGAGTAATTAAGGCAATATTAATCTTCCACTGAACAACGTTATCCCCACGTTGAACAGGCCCAACCATTCCACCTGAACTAAACCAATTCCATTAAATAAAATTATTCAGTAGTGGGACTAATCATAGTGAATCTGGTCAATCGCCCATAACCGCGGGCACGGCTATTCGAATAGTTTTACTCTGATCAGAGGTGCGCAACTTTACCCACAAGACACGATTCCACACATGTTACCATGCCCCGAAGTACCACCTTGATACTGCAAAGGGGGAAATCGTGACAAGACCGTTCACATAACTCCCTCTAACCAAGCGATACCACACCAAGGTTTCGCCCCCACTCCCGCAGGGCAGCGGGCAGCCCCTCTCGTGCCACGGTGAATCCGGCAGCCGATCAACCCGTAAAACCGGGCCGACCCAACTCCATCACGCCCACCCTCACTAGGGTACGTCGCCGAGGAAGCTATACTACGGATCCAGCCGTTGCCCATTCTGGCTTGTG
Organism: Oryza australiensis; assembly: GCA_019925245.2. Classification (NCBI taxonomy): domain Eukaryota; kingdom Viridiplantae; phylum Streptophyta; class Magnoliopsida; order Poales; family Poaceae; genus Oryza; species Oryza australiensis. The sequence goes on from JAIFGZ020000476.1 coordinate 3,053,616, forward strand.
GTTTGCACGGTATGTCTTCCAGGGTTTCCCATGAACCGGTCCTTAATTGCCATGGGTGCGACCATCCAAAACCATGCACCCACAGCCCACCATTAAGTCATATTTTAGTTGAGATAATTATGACCAATAAGACATGGTCAGGTGTATCGAGCTTGCAGCTCATCAGAGATTAGAATAAATAGTGTAATTATCCCATTTAGTGAGCTAGTGGTAATTAAGCATGGCTAAGCATATAATTCTAGCTAAAGTCCACATTAGTGACTAAAGCTAGTTAAATTATCACCCAAGGTTAACAAAGGACGGATAACAAGTAAATAAGGCACAAACAAGCAGATAGGTAATCCATCATTCCATGTAATTAGCAAAGCAATGCAATTTTATTTGCAAACGTAAAATATTTATAAAAATAGGATCGATATGCTTCAAGGGAAGTGTGACTTGCCTTGCGTATTCAAACTTCTGGACTCTTTCCCTCGCGAGCGCAAACTCCGAAAACGGCGAAATCTACACGCTGGCACACAAAACGAGGAAAAAACCTAATAAAAACCAAATAACAGTACATAAAAAGTAAACAAACATGTAGAGCTTAATTTTAGATAAATTTTACAATTTGAATGGCCCAATTTGGAGTTCGTATGAATTAAATATGAATTTTAGAAGTTTTGGACCATTTAAATGAATTCTGGAAATTAAGATGATTTATTACGCAATTTTTAATTAATTTTGAGCTGGAAAAGGATGTTTAAGACATCAGCTCCGATCGGTTCACAGGTTCACAAAGATTTGGGTGGCTAGGATTGAACTGGGAACAAAGGATGAGTGGATCAAATTAAACCGAATGAATCTATAAAGATGAACGGCTTGGATTATTTTGACTGGATTTGACTCAGATCCGACGGTGTAGATTGGATGTGGCTCGGATTGCTGACATAAGACGCCACATCGGTGCCACAGAGGACACGGAGGACGGACATGGCGCTAACGGGGATGCCACGAGGGCTGCCACGTAGGCACGCGACCGGTGGCTCGGGATGGCTCCGGCGACGGTGAAGTGCGACGCGGCAACGACGGACCACGACACTCTGACGGAAACGGAGTTCACTAATGGAGAGAGGACGGTGAGGCGACTCTTACCACTACTTACCCAACGACGAGCAGCGGCGGGAGACGGCCGGCGACGAGATAAAAGCGGCGGCCGAGCTCGGGTTGACGGCGACAACGGCTTTCCGGTGGCTTTCGGTGGAGGAGGAGGACGGGCTTCGGCTTGCTGCTATGATGCCGACGGTGAAGACGGCAACGATAAACAGCGACGGGAACGGCGACGACGCACGGCCGAAGTGCGAACGAAGGCGGCGACGCACGGGTCCACGGCGACGGGGGCCTTCCGGTGGTGTTTGGCGCAAGGGAACCGGTGGCCGGGCTTCTCCTCACCGCTGCGATGCCGGGAAGGCAACGGCGCTGATTGGGAGCAGCCGAGGCGGCGGGAAAAGGTTGCCGGAGTTGCGGCCGACGGGAAGAGAGATGGGAACTCGGGGGAAGGTGGCTAGAGCACGGGAAAAACTTGGGAAAAAGGGAAACCGAGGAGGAGATCATGGGGGTTCTATTTATAGGCTTGGGAGGGAGAGTCCCGCACCAGGAAGAGAGGAATTGGCGCCGGATTTTTAGGTTTATCCCGAGTTCATCGGGATAAGAACGGGGCCAAAATTCGCGCGATTTAGCACGGGATTGAGGGGGTTTCATGGGGAAATGTAGAGGAGATCGAGAGGAATCCGTTCCCGCAACTAATTTTTGATTTGGGCAAAGGATTAGGCCGGATTTGGTGGAGGAAACAAAGCCACGGTTTTCGGCACGTAGCACGGGCTAGAGGTTGAAGACGCCACTGTAGGGGACGTAAAGCAGACATTTCGGTCCAAACATCCTTTAAATCTTATAAATACTTTCAATGCCCAAATAATTCCAAGAAAAATCCTGAAAATATATGAACACCCAAAGTATTTAATAAAAATATCTTCATCTCATTTAAAGTTTATTTTATTTATTTAAATAATTATTGAATTGTTCTTTGTATTATTAAAATTATTTCTCGAGCTCCAAAATTTCACGAAAAATTTCGAGAGTATTTTAGGGCATGGAGAATATTTCAAAAATATTTCCAGCCATGATTTTTAAAGGAAAATTTAATTTCCTTAATAGTTTCACTTGATTTACTTTACTTTTCTTTTTATTTAATTTCTAGAAAACAATTTATTAAATGATTTTTATTCCCGAACGAAAATCGGGCTGTGACAGGTCAGACCAGAGGTATGCGCACGGTCTAACCGGTGACATGCGCACGTCGGCCGCGGCCGACTCCGACTCATGGTCGGTCGGACCGCTGTGTTACGTTTGGTTTCGGTTTTGGTTTATTGTGGACCCCTTTTTGGAACGGAAATCTTTCGTGTTTATAGTACAATTTCCCTGGATCGAGTAGTTTGGTACCCACGAAATACAGTACTGAATCATCAGGTGCAAATGCACAAATAGTCTTACACCAAAAGTATTACAATATAGGCCCGAAGGCAATATCCAACATATAGGACCTCATGGTCCAGATACAACCAAAAGCAGAAATTAGATAAGGCAGCGGAACGGAAGGCAGCGGCTTGTCGACTACCACAGGCAACGACCGGAGACTAAGACCTAGCAGGCGCCATCGTCTTCTTCGCCCTCCTGGTAATAGGCATATGGATCCTCCGAGTCTTCATTCCCACCATCTGAAGGTTTGTGCGTATAGTAAGGATGAGTACCAACCGTACCCAGCAAGCCAACACGGAAAGATGCACATGATAGGGGATTCTCAAGGAAATGCCGTGGTTTATTTGCCCAAAGCCAACTTTGCCAATCTTTTCACAAACCTAGCATCTAGCCAAGTCAAGTTTTAGTTCCATAGTTCATTAAGTCGGCGACGGTTCTGTCTACCATCCATAGTGATTCCAAGGATGGCTTCCCGCCTCCGGATCGTCATGGTTATCTGGGGAGTCTACCCCTTCTCGCCTTTCAAGAAGTTGATCCACCAGTGAATAAGAATCATCATGCAAACTCATCCCATCATTTTAAAATTTAGAGTCTAGCCAAGCAAAAGTCTTGTCACGATGCTCTATATCCGCGAGCACGACTATTCGAATAGATTGATTCATTCACACTGCATTGGATGTACACTTTACCCGTACTCCGCGACTGCCCAATAAATGAGCCTAGTCCCCAACACATGAGACGTGTCACGGCAAAGCCTTTCAATAACCTCACTTTGGCAGTACCCACTCCATGAACTTAAATCCTCTTGCACTCTAGTCGTCCTTTCGTAGCAGTGTGAGGAGTTCTGGCGCTCCCGGGGTAAGGGAAAACTTCATTCTTCAAGTTATAATTAATTTTGATTTTCAATCATCCATTCTCAGTCTCATCTCATACATAAGAACCACTATGCAGGGGTACCGCCTCCACTCGGCTATTTACTCCGTTAGGTCTATAGCCATTCGAGAAGTACGGTTGTACTGGCTCGTTTCCCGGCTATCTCATGGCTCGGTCCTTAATTGACCAGGGTCGGCACTTGCCTTTTTCGAAATCCACCCAAATCATCCAGCCGCCCCAGTCCAAAACATTTGTTTGATATTTTTAGTTTTCATCAAAACTCATTTGATCATTCTCATGGCAATGTGGCGCTCATGTCTCCACATGTCGTATCTCAACTACCTTTCCCAAAGGTAGTTGCCCAAGCATATAGCTCTTTGCAAAAAAAACATGAGTATGCATGAATCTAATAATAGCATGGCTAAGCATTTTACCGAAGATTTCCTTCGGTCACATCATGTCGAGGTTACAAAGAATATAACTAAAGGTAATCAACATCAAGGCATGGCATAACAAGAATAGATATTCTTTTATGTAGAGCATGCACATTTTAGTTTTAGAATCAACACAAGTTCGCAAATAGGATCAATATGTTCAAAGGGAGTGATGACTTGCCTTGCTCGTGTCTTCGATATTCTCAACGGTTCCCTCGGGCTCTATTATACGTGCAAGAAATCCAATTGAATTCGATTTAGAATTCAAATAAGAATCACCAAAAGCCAAATAAATCGCAAAAGCGGCTTCTAACACTAGGCTACGATTTTAAGTAAATCTAGATTCGAGTTTCGATAGAATCCGAGTTAAATTGAACGAGATACAATAATTTGAAATTTCGCGTTTTATCAACTTAGTTAATTATAAGGTGATGTAATTTCGAGTTAGTCTATTATAATTTAGAAAAAGAGATACCGGTTGACAATTAGAAAAATATTATACCAACAAAGGAAGTTGTGAATTCAAATTTTATTTTCAATTTAACGAGCCGACAAATCCTAGGGTTGCAATTAATTCGAATCCTAAGATAATTTATTCTAAAGCGTGTCACTATGCTAGATGATTTAGAATTTAAATTCTAAAAATTTTATATGGCAAGGTTTTAGGTTTTACTAACAAACTAGATTATATTTAAATTCCTAAATGATTCATTCTAAACAAAATATTGTATTTAATAATTTAAAAATTGAACTCAAAATAAATTCATATGATAAAATTGGGGTCTAATAGCAACTAAGTCACAACTAAAAATTCCTAATTTATAATTATTGCTATTTTAGATTGTCTCCAAATACACTTTTATTTTAGGAGAGGAAATAGATTTTCACTTTAAATCTTTTTCAAAAACATTTCCTATTTTTCTTTTCTTCTCTTTTTTCTCCTTTTCTTTCTTTCTTTTTTTCTTTCTTTTCTTTTCTTTTCCCTTTCTTCCTTCTTCTCCCTGCCTTCTCTGCTTCCTCTATTTCTTTCCTTCCTCTCTCTCCTTTCTTCCCTTCCCTCTTTCTTTCTCTTGCAGGCTTGGCCGAGCCAAGGCCGGGGGCGCACGAGGCGGCGGCATGTGGCGAAGGGGATAGGGGCAGGGGTCTTACCGGCGTGGGCTCGGGCGGCAAGGCGGCGACGCGGCGGCGCCTCGGGCAGCTTAGCACGGCGATGGTGCGGCGGCGCGGAGCTCCGACGCACGGGAGAAAATAGGGGAGCGTGGCGGAGAGGACGTGGGGCGGTGGGGTTAAGGGCGAAAGGGGCTGCGCCTCCCTTTTATAGGCGCGCCGGTGGGGAGATGACGGGCGACGCGGGCCGGCGACAAGCGCGCGCGCGGCACGGGGCTCGGTGGCGACGGGACGGCGCGCGGCGGCACGGGGTGCGGGGGTCGGCGCGGGGACGGCGCGCGGCGATGGGATGGTGAGGGTGACGTGCGGCGCGACGATGGCAACGTCGGCGGCGCGGCGCGCGTGCGAGAGGGCGGCGCGGGCGCGAGGACGCGGCAGCGTGATGACGGGACGCGCGCGGCGCGCGAGCGGAGTGACGCGCGTGGCGTGCGCGGGGCACGAGGGACGGGACGGCGCGCGGGGCTCGGGAATGGATCGAGCGTTGGCGCATTATGAACAGTGTATTTTTATTTTTCCGATTTTTTTACTATCAATTCCTTTTGGTATTTCACATATAAATTAAATAGGATTTTTGGCCCAATTATAATTTAATTAGATTTTGAGTTTTTTCCCACTTTATTATATACATATATATATTATTTTAATTATATATTTATTATTATTATTTTATACTTTTTCTCCTTATTTATAACTTAGTAAATTTTTGTATTATACCAAAAATTCAATATCCTTTGCCCAAAAGTAAATTTTTATTAAATCGTAACTCTCCCCTAAATCTTTATTTTTATATAATTTTATTTCTGATATTTGCAATTTTCTTTCTTTTAGGATTTTAAAACCCTATTGACTTTCCCTTCAAAATGAATATTTATTTATTTAACTCGGCATCGAAGATTTGTAAATAAGAGGCAAATAAATTCGACAAGATGCAATCAATCAAAAGATTTTTGTAAGCTCCGATTTCTATATTTTGATTTTTAAAACCTTGGATTTTTAGGGTGTTACAACTTTTCGATTACGGATTGTTTTTTCGTGGATTTGACTTCTAGATGGTTCATATGCGTATGGTTACTGTTGTTATGCTAATGTGAGTCAAGTTTGGATAAACTTGTGCTCAGAATATGGTTTCTTTGTCGTATATCTGTAGGTACTGCTTGAGGCCTCGGGATAGTGTTGCCGGTGATGGATCGGAGTCGACTTGGGAGAAGTGGACGTTCAGAGATCAAGAGATGACGCGGGATACTAAAAGGCTAGAGGATAATGCACGTGGAAGATAGAGAATCCATATGGTATACGAGAGAAATCGTGTGCGTATGGAAAGAGAAGTCAAATTTGGAAGGGAGTCCGAATTCGGGAAGATGGATTGAGATAAGGAAAGAGATAAAGGTGGAAGCTGGCAAGAGTGAGTTTCTTATGTTGATTAGGAGTCCTAATTCGTGAGGAATTCATGGACCTATTTTATGTATAAATAGAGAGGGAGGGTGTGCCTCCTAGAGATCGATCAATCGCTTTGCAAGAGAGAAGTTGAGAGAATAGCTAGGGTTTCGAGTTAGATCGAGATTTTGGTGAGGAATGCTGTTGTTGCACTTTGTAAATACTAATTGATGTAATAAAGTCGAAAGTTCTAATCTACTTCTTCGAGTTTATCATCTACCGGTGTTTCTAGATCCCGACGGTCTAACCGCAGGCCAGACGACGGTCTGACCGATGGAAAAGCGGCGGTCTGACCGCAGGTGTTTTCGACGGTCTGACCGGTGCAGTAACAACGGTCTTACCAACGACAGGAGAGCGGTTTGACCGGCGACGATAGGACTACGTCGAGAACTCGGTTGATTCAAGGGTAACTTTTATTTCCGTTAAAAGTATTTGGGTTTTGATTTTTCCTACCATTCATTCCTCTCTGATAGGTTTGTTTGGTCTTGCTCGATACTACAGAGAACATGTGCCCATGCTACATAAATTCTCGATGTGATGGATGAACTCCATAATAGACTCGCGTAGGAGAATTGTGCAGCATTGAAATAAGAGGTGAGCAAGACTCGCGTTCGCTATAGACATGTACTGTCCGACATGCATGTAATTTAGAATAGTATATACAATGTGAATAGAGTGAGCTGCCGTAGAGGTCCCGAAAAATGTCAGTTCTTGACAAACTAGTCTTACCTAATTTTGTCCATTAACTCCAATTGTTAGTTAACTATCAGGGTAATGACTTGGCAAGAACTTAAGTAGGATAAGCTAGTGTGCTGCAAAAGAAAAAAAAATGCTATGACACTTCTCTTATCATCCAAAAAAAATGACACCTCTCCTATCGCATGCTGTTTCAATTTTTCCATGCTGTGCTAATGGTGGACCAGTGAAAGGTCTCACTTACCTTTAACTTTCAACTCTAGTAAATTTTTGACATGTCATGCCACACATTTTCCAAATAAACAATAATGAAGAAGGAAAGCTGTTTGGCACCATTGGGCCACAGTTTTGGATGTGAGGTTTAGCAGCTATCCAATCAGAAAGATGGAGTTGCTTTTATCAAAGAAAAGAAAACTAAAGAGGGAAAATGAAGTCATGCTTTTTCTCTTTGACAGGGAAATTAGTGAAAAAGTTCAGGCTGATACAATCCAAAAAATGCTTTCTTTATGTACCCATTGTTATCCATACCTAAGCAATCCTATATCAGCATTACCCACTATTTATTTGTGTACACTTTTGAGTTGTTTTAATTAAGGTGGTGATTGCGAAATGATTTAGGAAGCAAGCTTAGCCATCTTCTTCCATATGCAACCCTTGGGGTTTATCTAAGGTGCTAGTGGTTGGGTGGTTAATGCAATTGTTTGGGACCGTGTGATGCCATTTGTTTGAGCAGAAGGCAGACAGCATTAACAACCTGAACCGGGATAAGTTTGACATTTGACAGCGGCGGAAGTGGCTCAATCCCCTATGTACATAAACAACTAACAATAGTATTATTTATGCACTTTGGATTATTGAATGATTTCCCTCCAAAGAAAAGAGAGCAAAGTACCACAGTAAAAGAGAGCAAAGTACCATAGTAAAAGAGAGCAAAGGAGGAACCACGGGGATTCATTTTTGAACTTTGTCAAAGAAGGAAAAAGAAGGGAGCTAGGTATACAACATTCCAGAGAACAAGATAACGCTACGGAATATATAAATGAATATATGTTAAATGTTAAAAAACAATTGATGGATTTTGTTTTAAAATATTGTGTAAATAATGTGGAAAATGATGATTTAGCATGCATGTGTGATGAGCTTTAGAATATAATAAAATTGTAGATGTAATTATTATGCTTGTATGTTAAGCTTTATGTGCTTAGTGGGTTAACGTGGTATGTTTTAATACGTACTAATAATTGTTTAGATGTTTAGTCAGGTATGACTATATAAAAGATATAGATATAATGATAGAAAGTTTAGCAAGTATGGGTCTCTATCTACTACTCTATCGGTCACAAAATAAAATATTTCTAAAATTTAAATTTTATCCTAAACATAACAATCTAATGCTTATGAAAATTAACTTTTATCATTAAACTAACCATAGTATCTTACTTTATTATCGGACGATCCTTTTAACTTTAAGCCAGTTAGAGAACTCGTTTCTTATTATCACCTCAACTAGTCCAGGCCTACGCCTCATCCACCAGAAAAGGAAGTTTTTTTACCCTTCTTATTAATAGCCATGCTAAGGACTAAAACGTTATATGTTAGACAGAAGGAGTTATAGGTTTTGTTCTTTTCAAGTTTGAACTTTATAAACTAGTGCTATTTTGTAGGAATTTTTTCTCTAATCTATGAAATTTTTTTACTTTATTCGTCTCAAAATATAGCAAATCATGTTCAGATTTGTAATGGATCATGATTTATAATTCTAGGATGGGTCTAATCTTATCTTAGGATACTATTATTTAGGATAGTAGTTTTGAGATAATAAAATCTTCCATTAATCAATGAAAATATGTTCTAACAATGATGTTTGGGTGCATGCCTTCCGTTGATATTGCAATGAGGCATTTATCTTGAGAAGAGAAGGGTTCCATGAGAAACACGATTTTCTATCTTTTGTAACTAGAGTTAGTTCTCCTCACTCAACTTATTCATGCCTTCCTTTTTTTCAACAGTGATATAATCTTTGCACGTAATTTGAACACGATCATACAAAAAAGTCCAAAGCTAACAAATTTCTTTAAGAAAAACTAACAACATATAAAATATTAACGGAGAACTAACGACACCCTAAGAAAAGACTGGCATTTGGCCAATCGTTCTCACATCAATATCATGGACCAAATTGATGTTTCGAGGGTCAATGCTCCTTCTATGTCGCTATACTGCTAAGCTAAAAAGAAGTCTTCAAAGTTCACCGAATTGCAATCTCCTCTTCCTTAGGACCTCATATTTGAAAAATGCAAAAAACGATGAGCTAATACATGGAGATTGGACAAGATCTTTCAAAAAAGTAACATGTTGAGAATAGTCTCTGATTTGACCTGGAAAATTTTTCATGCTTTAATTTGAGACCACACAACACTAGCAAGAACATCTGAGACGTCTTGTACCGCAGCCACAGATGAACAAGAAGCAATGTGTTTGTTTTGAAAACTCTCACCAAATACAGCGACCCTGAAAGGTCTGGTTGTCCCCTCTGCTTGTGATTTAACTATGGAGGTAAGTTTTGATTTAGGCATGACCTAGTTCAGCATAGATACATATAGAAAAATTAAAGTGATTGTCCTTTGCCTCGCCAAAAAAAAAGTGAATGCTTTTTTATCACATCAGAGTTCAGTTTTTGCAAGCATTGAGATTTGACAGCACTTTCTCAAATCGAGAAATATGCATTTCTGATGCAAAGGCAAACCGTGTTAATATTTTCAAACCGGCCCACCACTCTAAAGAGGCTTGAACTGTCACCAAAACAAACTTGGAACAAGGCAGATACAATTAAAGCACAAAATGTGGAAAGGCATACAAGACAATGGCAATTCCTCTACCCTTTATTTGCATGGTTACTTCAATTGCTTTTGCACTATTAACAACCTGAGGTGTGTTTTTCTTCAGTAATGTGATCCATTATATACATGGTTATATAACTACACAAGTAAGGTGACAACTTGGATCTACCGGATGGCTACTGCTTCTACATAACCACTATATGCACTGACAAGCAGGTTAGATCATTAGAACAACAATGTGGAATTCCTGTGCCCCTTGGATCAAAAACTCCTTGGAGCGGTTGAATGTTTGGTCCATCTGCGTAACTGAATGAAAGAATGTGTCTCACTCTCGCTTGCCAGGTGCAGCAGGGCTCAGGGACATTTCAATTTCCTCAAGAGAACGCCCTTTCGTCTCGACAATGAAATTGTAAGCGAAAAGCGCTGACAACAAGGATACTCCACCAAATCCTGCATAGACTGCTCCAACGCCAAGCTTCTTCACAAGCTCCAGGAAATACAGTCCCACCAGAAAATTGCATATCTGATTAACAGCCCAATCCATAAGTATTGAAGTAGACATGACTAATAAACTGCATAATTTGATTTGGAGTGGCAATTTAGTGTATATACAAACTACACTCTACACAAGGAGAGTACGAGGCGATTTTGTACAGTTGGAAAGTGCATACCCAATGTACAGTGAAGCTGAAGCCCATAACTTTCGAGCGTGTCCGAGCACCACTCAGCTCTGGTATGATGATTCCTGTAACTGGTCCGGCTCCAATGGCAAATGTAAATATGTACCTGGAAATGTAAACATGAATAAATAAGTGAGATAAAAAACACTTTCAGTATTAACTGTTCCATAAACACGAAACTTGTGAACCTGATCAGTTGTCAGATCATGAAGTAAAGTATGTAGATGCTAGAAAAGAATCCTTTAAATTATCCATCAGCAATGCAATGTAAATGGCTAACTGAGAAATTAAACGCATGTATTTTTCCATATTCCAAGCAAGGATTTTGCTTCACAGCAATCATAAATAGACCTCAAAGCAAAGGTTCCAAAAAAGGGACACCATTTGTAGTAAAAACAGCTATCATGTTCAACAAGTAAAATTCTTTCAAGTACTTTAAATTACTAGGGAACATTGTATCATAGCAAGCGGAATGAAGAATATGAAATAGAAAGGAAATACATACAATAGAGTTCCAGTAATTGACAGGCCGTGGCTAATTCCTTCATCAAGGGGGAAGCTAAAAGCATATACTATAAGGAACATTGCAAATGCCTGCAAAAAGGTAGAAAAGTTGCATCGGATTTTGTTTAAGGAACAGCGGATCACAACAATATTTCCAGAACAATAATCATGCTATAAGAAATTATATACTCATCATAGCTTACAATTGCCATAAACTCCTCTGAAACAAGAAAAAAATGCAGAATTTACTCAAATATAAAGATTATATTAAAACTTCCTGAAAAGCATCGGTAGAAGCGATATATACCATTCCAAGATAGCTTCCTGTCAAGAGTTTCTTTCGTCCTTGCTTATCCATCAAATTTGAAGCAACAATTGCCCCTGAAATTTGGTCCATGAGTTTATGAATAGTTACTGCAAAGTAGAGTATTATAAAACAAGTTTAACAAACCTGCAAAATTAGTTATTCCAACATATAAGCTCGCCAAGATACCACTGGTAATACCAACATCACGGAATGTTAATGATGAGAAGTACAGAACGCCATTTATGCCAGCAAACTGTTGTAGAAAGAAAAGGGACCCTCCAATCAGTGCAACTGCATATATATTAGAGATTAAGCTATCAATATCATGAAAATAAGGATCAAAATAATGCAAAGGGAAGGAACAAATATAAACAAGTATACAGGCATTAAAGATACTTGTGTTTAAGGTTATCCAGAAATAACTTGTTCACTGTATTGATCTGTAATAGCATCTAGGACAACCACCTAAATAACTGAGTATTTTCCAAACCAGCAATGGACATTAGCAAAATTGCAGAAGATACCATAACATATTTGAAGGAAAAAACTAGAAACCATATACAGGACAATTGCCAACATACATCAATATGACTCCTACAATATGAAAGGAAAAATAGTAACCAGTTCCTATATAAAGGCATAAGGTAGTATTGAATATGTCCTATGAACTTTACAGAGCATGCAGACATGCATCAGCATTTTAGAACACACATATAGCACCTGCTACAAGCAGTCATGCAAAGCTAGAGTTATGGGCTGGAATGCACATACACCACCAAAACAATAACCTTTCCATTGTACTCCACAATCATAATATGACGGTTCTAACTTGAAACCAGCAGAAACAGCTAAAGAGAGAAAAGTAACCTCTATTATGGGGTTCTTCCAGAAGTTCTGACCAGCTAGCCTGCGAATCATCATTTGCAACAACAGATTGGATTTCTTCCATGGACTTCTCAACTTCAGAAGGTCCCCAAAGGCGTTCTACAACTTTTCTGGCATCATCCATTCTTCCAACCTACACAATGGAGTCCATTTGTATTGGCAAAGACCCTAGTTGACAAATAAAACTCTAAGCTATGTAGTAAAGGTACCTTGGCAAGCCAGCGGGGACTCTCAACAGCAAATTGCATTCCGACAACAATAAGAACTCCAGGTGCACATGCAGCATAAAGCATTGTTCGCCACCTATGGATTCAGACACAAAATCTTAAGCAACACATTAATAATTTATTAAGTATACAATGGATCTGCCAATTGATTAAGAATCAGTTCAGAAAGGTTACATGAATGCAATAGATTTCGAAATAGAAGTTATATTTTAATGAATATGCAATTAATATCAAGAACCTCTAGGATTAGTAATTAAAATATCAAATTGCATTCCTGTACCAGAGCGATGATTTTGATATCCCCACGATTTATTTTAAAAAAATGTATCACATCTTAGTTCTATTCTTAAATGAATCAGGGATATCTGAATAAAAACATTATTCATCTGCTTTAATCAATATTTTTTGTTAATATGTTCCATCAATAATAGCAGTGCAGCAAATTTAAACTACTGACGACTTACATTATTAACAGTGAAGAAATGCCAACAAGAGATGTCTCACCAATGTGGGTCACTTTCAGATGGTATTCCCAATGATAATGCAGCGATTATTCCCAAACATGTTCCGATCTGACATAGAGTCCCCAAAGAACCCCTGTATTTTGTTGGAGCAACCTAAAATGTAGCATGCAAAAATAAGAACTAAAGATACATATAAAGCAACAGGTAAAAATCAAGATTGGAGAATCAATCATAGACTAATGATGTGTATAACAGTGACGATTAATTCTGAAATGAAAAACTTCTGAAGGGTACCTCGGAGATATATAGTGGAACGAGTACTGTATTTACGCCAATTCCAATGCCAACAAGGAATCTTCCCATGAGCATCTCATCCAATGAATCTGCCTGTGCACTGTATGATTGTTTTAGACGTAACAGATGATAAATTTATGAAATAGAAATGCTGTCTAGATGAAAAAAAACTGAAATTTATGTAAAATTCTATACAAGCATGCTGCACACTGGTCAGCAGGAACTCCATTAAGTTAGAAACAGTGAAACTGAGTACCTGAGTAGTGCACCAAGAATCAGCGGAATGCTATCAATTTGAAGAGTCCTTTTACATCCAAAATTGTCGACCAGTGCAGCGGAGCCTAAGCTTCCAAAAAATGCTCCAACAATAAATATGCTGACCACAAGACCTTGGAGAAATGGATTCCCTTGAAAACCAAGCTCCCGTGCAATATCCTCTATTGGACCATTCATGACCCTGCACACATACAATGCACGAGGCTTCAGCGGGATGTCCTAACGATGACAGAAATAGCAGAATTACACTGCAGCGTTTAGCCCATTAAACTGTCAATTACACATTTCAGTTGGCATTGATCCGCAATGTCGATTACACATTTCAGTTGGCATTGATCAGCTATTGCTACATCATGATAAATGTAATGAGTAAATGAAAAGTGTCCAGTCAGTGAATGACACCAAAGGGCCACGCACGCACCCGATGTGGTAGCCGAAGAGGAAGTTGGCCATGGACGCCGTGAGCACGTGCGGGAACACCCGCAGCCACCCGAGATCAGCACCGCCGCCTCCATCATCACCACCACCACCTCCCCCGATCCCCGCATCCAGTCCTACCAATAGCAAGCGGGAAAGCTCGCGTCAATCCAATCACAACCAGCACGAACCGGAAAAGGAAAACACGCGCGCCCGGTTCGCCCAAACCTGCACCGGAGCTCTCCGGAAGAGGCGGAGGGGCCGAGGCCGGGCTTGACGGCGGCGGCCTGCTCTCTACGGAGACGAGCCCCGGCGGCCAGAGAGCCCGAAGCGCCGCAACGGCCGTGCCGCCGCGAGCGCGCCCGCTGCTGTCCCGCCCCCGCACCCGCGGCGCCGCGGGGAGGGAGGCCGGCAGCGGCAGCGGCAGGGGCAGTGCCAGAAGCGCGGCGGGAAGGGGCGGCGGCGGCTGCATGTCTCCCCGGCGGGGCAATCCGTCGAGCAGGTGGCGCGCGCGGAGGAGAGGAGAGCAGTGGAGGCGGGAGAAGCGGGGGGTGGGGGGCTCGCGGCTTCCGTGAGAGAAGGGCCCGGTTTCTGTGCGGGGCCCACCCCCACGCGCCTGCGAGATTTTTTATTGCCGGACGCGTGACGCGGAGGCCGCCATGTGTCAGGCCACGGCTCTCTTCTCTCTTTTCGCTTGTCTTTTGTGACTAGTGAGTGACAATGGCTGTCAGTGAAAGATCAAAAAATGCATTGATTTTCTTTTCCTTTTGCCAACATGCAACACCTCGTTTTTTTCCTCTTACGCCATATAAGCCACGACCAAGATTTGATATTTAATATTTAAATTAATGTGGTAGTCTCTTCACTATTTTCTCTTTTTTCCTTAGGTTTTAAGCTGGTAAGAATAAAAATTTAAAAATCTAACCACCACAAAATTATTTTTCGTTGTCACGTTCATTTTCTCTACAGCTTACCAGTCGAGCCACTCAATGTGATTCCAAGTAGAAAATAAATTTCTACACAACGACGGTACCTGCAAAGATTAACTTTTTTCCTTTCAAATATGCGCGCGCCCGATTATGGCTTTCAAATATCCAGTTTGGAGTGTCTTGTTTTAGGAAGTTATAGATTCCAAGAAACAATTAAAGTATTTATATGTAATAGTCTATTTTTGGATTCTGTAAATATAGAGACTTAGATTTTAGGTAGCTGGTGAAATAGGGCGACACTGATATCAGTTGTAATTTTGTAATTTTTTTATATTAATATAAAAGTTTATATTATCTAGTGTAGGTATATAAAAAAGGAAAATCTAGCTGTGATGAATATCCTAATGACTGTTGGGCGAAGATTGACACTCCAATATAAATCGATATGACCCAGTCCAAAATTGTAAAATTGTTGGGCCGCTCTCGCACGTCAAACTCGTATCTATAATTTATTTATTTTCACCTCTCCCGAGCTGTGCTTGAAAAGCCCAAATGACAGTTGGGCTTTCATGATTCTTGATCAGTATTAATTTCACTATTACTACGCAAAACCTGCAGTATGCAGTATGCAGTATGCAGTATGCAGTATGCATGTCTTTCGATCGAGAAAGCGACGGCTTTGTACTCCGGCTGCCTTGAGATGGACCATGGACCAAGCTAAGCACGACAGACACGTTGCAAATTAGAGTGGCCAATAGGAGTCGTTCGAGAAATCATGAGACCCATGGGTTTATGGTGGATATATATATGCTCATATGCTCCAAAAATAAATTAGAAAAAGAGTATATTGATTGCACAAAATCCATCTGATCGTTTGGTCAGCATGTCTGTAAAAAATTATACAATATTTACAATCTTTCATAATATGGGTAGGACGCAGACTTTTTTCCTCTTGAAACTACCTAAACTTACAGTACATGTAACCAATGACTTTTAGATCATCGCACATACTCCCTTGTATTAAAAAAATCAACCTAATTTCTCAAGGTGAGGTTAAGAAGAAAGATAAAGAACCAAAATATCTCTAATTAATTGAAAAGTTATATTGATGGACGCTTAAGTAAGAGGTTTTTAAACATTAAATTTTTTTATTTGTGAATTGATAATAGGTAAGAATATAGAAGTTTGTTTATTTTGAGACAAAATTTAAATCTAGATTTTGATTCATTTAAAAACGGAGGACTCCATGCATGTTACTCCAGTTTGTTTGTTAGACGTTGACCAGTGAGCAGACAGCTAAATACAGTCGCCGTTCTGTTGGTGAAAAGGATATGCCATCTTTGTTCATCAGGAGTTGTCTAATTCTTTTTGATGTTAGCTATCAAATCTCTGGACTGTGATGACCGTTATTTGAAGATTAAGACCCGGACCGACACAATTAATATCGTCGTTTGGCAAATTAAAAACGTTATTTTATTTTCTTTTGTAAGTTTTCCGTGGAAGTTAAGTTGATTCACCATGCCTATATGTGATTGAATTGCTTGCACTATTGGCTCAACGACTTAAAAACGATAAGAAAAAATATAGTAGTATTAAAGAGATCAGTCAACCACTCTAAAACTACATTTTTTTTTGATAAATTTAAACGCTAAATCTACACTTATTTAGAGACGAAAAGAAGTATAAGTTTAGATTAATCCAGAAAATAAAAATAATAGAACAAACTACAATTTGCACTACATTTCTAGTGAAGATGCAATTTTGTATATTATGTAGTTTAGTAAATTACTTGCAAGTTTAGGTGGCTAACCGATAAGGGAAAAAAACCAAACGAGTGATAAAATAATAAAGCTGTACTTTACTATTATTAGTTTTTACTCTATGATAGTATAATGCTGCTCCTATCTTATAGGAAAGAGTACCTTCAACAAATTAATACTTCCTATATGCAAGAGTAGGCTAGGCTGATCCACTTTATCCTACTCTTTTCGTAAAAAAAATTTCAAATCTTAGCTATAAGTCTGAATAATTATTTGTTCAAATTTATAATCAGAATTTAAGTTTTTTTAGACGAATAGTATAAGTTACAAAAGAGGGTTGACCCATATATTATCTAAATTATCTTTAGATAGATGATATGGATAAGATAATTACAAATCACCACAGTTAATTCACAATTGGCTGCATCCATATACTATGACCTTACAATTAAGCTGTCCTGAAAAGAAACCCACATCCTAATTTGCCTCTTTGTCTTCTTGGGCTGTTCGGACCCATGAGCTAGCTGCACACAATTTGTCAAACATTATGCTACTTTTGTCCCTAGCCCCACTGTTCCTGTGGGAGAGTGACTTCCCAACACATCATTATTCCGAGTCTCCAAAAGACAGTGAGGTGCCACCTAATTCTCTCAACATATATGTGCTACCTCTAATCATACGCAGGAGTACGTAGAAGGTACACATTGCACTACTCTTGCGTAGTTGCATGCATGCTACGTTAATATTACTTAAGCTCTGGACCAAATGGACGCCTAAATGTATGGCTACATCCATTAAGGTTTAAACCATATTATCTATAAATATTATACATATGCAGATAGATTTTTAACAAAATTTTGATGACATCAGAGGGATATATAGCTCATTTCTGTTTCTTTAAGTATGTGTTAAAGTTCGTATGCACCGGTGTGTAAGTGTAATATTGCGTGTATAACGGGATGTGTATATGTATGCCTCTATCGTATAATCGAAAAAAACGGCAGTTAATTAAGTCAGAGTACGTGTATACATTTGAAGAAATGGACCATGTAGTACTCGTTGACCCACCTACACAGGACAGGCCAGGTAAGTAGTAGCTTGGCCCAGTTAGCTACTAGCGTTCGTCGTATCCATGGGGCCCATCTACGGGTGTGTGGGCCAGGAAACAGCCCACGTGGCAGCCGGCCCCTGCACTGGGTCCTACTTAGCATGCAACTCTCTTGCAAACTGCAAAGGCGGCTCTACTGTTGTCACCACTAATCCACTATAACTGCATCTATCCATCACCAGCTAACCAAGAATCAATCATGGCTAACCTTTCATCAACGCTTGATAGGAACTGTGCCTAGCTCACTTGGTGTTACTGAAAGGCCCGGCTTCGATGACGACGTCAATATAAACATAAAACAACAGGAAGTTGATATGTGAAAAAGTATCAGTAAATTAATCTCTGAATAAGTTGCTTATTTTCTTGGTTTGGTGTCCTCGTGTTATCTTTCCATCTACCTTTGTTTTATTCTATCCTACTTAAATTTTAAGCCAATAACTTTATAATAGGGGTTGTACTCTCAGTTGATACATAAAGTGAATTTAATATCTATTAGCTTAAAAATATGAAAAAAATATTGCTGAATTGTTATAAAAACATTTCTAGATAATTATATTTTTACTAATTCTATAAATATATAGCTAAAAATATTAATGAAATGGGTGCATTGGAGCCTTATATATACTACTAAAAAAGCGCATAGGTATCGGTCCAAAAGATACCAGTTCAATTAAATCCGGCACATATTATATTTATAGGTGTCGGGTAATAAATAGGTGTCGGTTCTTGTCAAGAACCGGCACATATTTGTCCGAATAGGTGTCGGATGA
Source organism: Oryza australiensis (assembly GCA_019925245.2). NCBI lineage: Eukaryota > Viridiplantae > Streptophyta > Magnoliopsida > Poales > Poaceae > Oryza > Oryza australiensis. The sequence continues at coordinate 3,072,195 of JAIFGZ020000476.1, forward strand.
ATACTAGAACCGACACCTATACTATAGGTGGCAGTTCTTATTACGAACCGTCACCTATTCTTCACGAATAGGTGTCGGATGAATAGTAGAACCGACACTTATCCTATAGGTGGCGGTTCTTATTACAAACCGCCACTTATTCTCACGAATAGGTATCAGATAAATAGTAGAACCGGCACATATACTATAGGTGGCGGTTCGTATTCTCAGAAAAATATTGTTCCCTCGATTAGTATCATACCGCTTGCCGAACAAGAGCAACACCAGCTTAAATATGCATCTCCCATGCGCATGACCAGCTGACTCAGTCGCTCGTGCCTGTGCTCTATCTCGCGGGCCCGCCATCAAGGTACGTAGTTGCGTGGAAAAATATGGTGGATCCGGTAAATATGATGGGACCGACTAAAAGAGTGAGCTCATAAGAAAAGATTGGGAGCACCTTATTGAATGGGGTTCGGTCCGTATAGGTGTCGGTTCTACACGAACCGGCACCTATTCGTCCGAATAGGTGCCGGTCAAAGAACCGGCACCAATGACTTTGGTCATTGGTGTCGACCAATAGGTGTCGGATAGAAAAATCGGCACCTTTGAATGTTTCTGCAGGTTGGAAAAATCGGCACTTTTGAATGTTTATGTACTAGTGATATCATCAAGTAAAAAATGACATTGATAAAAAAATATTTTTTAAGATAATGAATAGAAATCTGGTTTTTATAATAAAACGTAAAAATAATTAGTGCGTTTGTGCGTGGGACGGCACGCACGACTCGGTTCGATGTGGCGCCGTGCAGGGCGCACATCTTGTGCTGGTTGATCACTGCAGACTACTTGACCGATCTAAGATTATCAATTGTCAGTTGTTCATATGTGTTCATCGGTAATAATTCATGGGCACCAACAGCCGGGAACGTTCAGCACCGATCGAGACCTAAGATGCAGCCGACCGATCGTCCGATCCGATCTCAAGTTTTTCATTTGTTTTCTCCCTCATCAGTCATGGACAATTGAACATCCGTCAATTAATGCTTGGGGCCGAGAAGATGTACATTGGAGTACATCATAGATGCATAATTAATTAATTTGGGGTTTTTTTTCTCATAAGGGTCTGACCTGGTCTCAAAAGAAAATTTGACCCATAGCAAAATAGCATGGTACTACTTAAAAAACAGTTTTAACAAACAAAGTTCTCCTCTAGCCTACAGGTAGACCATGACGTCATCTATCTATGATAATATTAATCCAAGAAAACGATAAAATATATATTTAAAATCAATTTTTACAACAAACAGACCTCCTCACAAGCTCACTTGCGAAAAAAACCCAGCTAAGATAAACCAGCTAGCACCATGCCAGCTGTCCCGTCCTTTTACTATCTTTTTTATCTTCCCTTTTAAAAAAACATTACTCTCCTTACTCTATACTCTCCTCTTCGCTCTTCTCCCTCATCACCTCTCCTCTTTTGACCCCTTCTTTACCGCCTATCCCTGGAAGTGGCCGCGACGACGGTGGTGATGAGAGCAGCCCCACAGCGTGGATCTGCTTCCGTCAGCCTCGTGAGCAGCGGATCCGCCTTCATCGGTCCCGATGACGGCGACAACGATGACAACGGTGGCTAGGGCAATAACAATGATGAGTAGGGCGATAATGGAAAGCCACGCAAGGGCGGATCCGTCGCCTATGGCCCTGGGAGGGGCCGATCCACCGCCATCGGCCTCAGGAGCGACGGGGACTACCGCAGCGACCATGCGCCTCAGTTCTTCCTCCTCCACCACCAAACGCGCCTTGACTCCTCTTTCATGGCTGGAAGCCTCGACGACTGGATCCAGCTGAGGCGGCCCAGCAACAGGCGGGAGCGGCCAACAACGACAGGTGCGGCGACGGATGGGTGCCTAGGCTCCTTCTCCACCGCCACGGCCTTGGCTCCTCTACCTCGACTGCGACGGGCTTTGGGTGGTGACGGTGATCGGGATTAGGGTTTCGCAGATTTTTGAAAAAAAAATTGTTTGCCAAAACTATAGTGCAGTCAGGCGGCTTAACATGTTCGTAAGTGAAAAACAATTTTCATATATGGTTACGGATCATCTAGCTTTAGGCGAGCACCCATCCACGAAAACTAAAAATGCCCGTTTGCGAAATGCAATGGTGTAGTAGTTTGGGTTTCTTCAATTATCCTTAATTAATTTGACATCCAAGTAGAAAATATTTAAGGGTATATCCATTAGGAGTTGGATATGTTCGAATCAAGAAGTACTAAGAAATACGCTGTATTAATTATTCGAGAGTTCAACTTAGGTGAGCTGTGTGAACAACACCACCCTCTCATGGCACATCAATTAATGTGAACCTTTGAATAATAGAGAAACTAATTAAATTAAGAAGGCGTATTTTCGAACAACCTAGGACAGGGCTTAGTTGGATCAGATTTTGCAACTTGTTTTGACTAACTGCCTCGTTCGATAGCTACTAACTACTAATTAATCATTTGCTCCAATTGGCTATGTGAGTGAGGTCTATGCAGGCACATCACTCTCTGTAACCAGTGTAACATATATATATTCTGTACGTATAATTACTCTCACACATAAATTAACGTATGTAAGGGGTTAATTAATGAGCAGTCAAAATATATATCAGCACAGGTAGTAGTACTCCTTCGCACGTTAGGGCACGTACAACGCCGTCTCTCCACCCCGTCACTTCGCTGCTTTTTTTTCAAAAAACCCCCTGCAGAAACTGGAGATGCAACTGCCGTCGCCTCGCGAGGCGACGGACCCGTCCCGTTGCCCGATATGGAGGAGACGAGCCCAGCAGCGTTGTACCGGGCCGCCGCTCCATCTCGACGACGCGGAGATCTGGGTGCTCGCGCGGGCGGGCACGACTGATTTGGGCGCGCCGCGTGCACGGGAGGGAGTTCTTCGCGCCAATTTCATCTGTATATATTCCCAGCAGCTCGTCTCAGACCCAATCGATTCTTCTTCCTCGCCAGGTGAATCAGCCCATCTCAGCTCCATTCTTCTTCCTCACCGGCTCCCCAACCTTTGGCACCTATGTCACATATTATCTATCATTCATATATTTTCTACCAAATAGTCACATAGTGATGTAAAAAAAGTATTTATGCAAAACATTAAATAGGTTAAAGACAGATCTTTTTTCTGGGTTATATGACATGTCTTTATACCTGTCTGTACGTTAGATTCGAGACACGAGACAGACCTTGTCTTTGGGTTGTACATTCCTTATAGTGAGGAAATTAAATCCATCTTCATCTCCTAAAATTCTGTACTGATCCAGTCTCCACACTAGAAGATCGTACCATGAGAAAGAACACCATAAAACAAGATCAGTGTGCTGTGTATGCATGTGTGCTCGATCGATATTAATTAGGCTCTTAGCATGGTAACGACAGAACATTTCGAAACACTTACGACCAAGACATCAAGCTGATAGACCCATTCTACCGAAATAATAATACTACTACTTATCAATTAATTAAGCTCGCTGTCAGCCGGCCAGTCCACGCAAACCGTCACTATCAAGAACATCTCTCAACCTCTTCTCCCTGCTGTTATTAGTTCGAGTTTCCTCTGACAACCCATATAGGCCAAATTCTCCTGAAAATATACTCTAGAATGCTCTTCAGTTGTAAGCACGTACAGATCAGCAATAGTTAATGCAGCATACATTTACCTAGCTTGTCCATCTGGCCGATGACCACATAATTCAATTGCGAATTCATTGACACCATAATTTAGATTTCATAATTTTTCAAATTAAAATTTTTGGATTACCGTCGGACAATTTAAACTTTGAAATACATATGAACAATATGTTTTCTTGAACATCATGCTAAAAATTTCGCAATAACCACACCAAAAGTTTAAACCAAATTTTGAGTTAAAAATGACTGTCATTTTTTAATGATGGATAATTCGGCCTTTGTTTCGACAAAACTGCAGCCACATCCGTCATGATGTCCTGTTACCGGTAGATTTGTTATAAAACCGGTTCCGATAGAACATCGAGAACCAAACACGAAAAAAACATCATAGGAAATCTAAATACGATAATAATTAACATTGAGACACAATATTTGTTAACGAGGTTCAGCCAAAACCTACAACTGATTATGGACGTTCCTCTCCGATCCAGCATATTACAGTGTATCCGGGTATCCACGACCCTCTATCGGCTATGCCGCCGACTAGTCGTACCCATACTTATGCTACTGTCGTCTTTTGCGGTTACAACCGGGGTGTCTCTCTATTTATGAAAGAACCTGGGATAGAGTTCGACTCTTACTCTATTCCTAACATCTAGTACAACTCAAGTCCTAAACTGTAACCGACTTTGTACACATATTCGACACAAACTCTAACAAGATTCAAAGCTAGGTTCAACAAAACCAGTATATATCGAGATGGTTGCCGGTTATCTTAAGTGACCAATATTGTAGATTCTAGAAATCGGCAAATGTTGACATATGAGAGCTAAAGTAAATGAGTTATGAGATAAAGGTTTATATAGGTTCAGACCCTCTCGACAAGAGGTAATACCTTACTCCTATTTCAAAGATTAAATTCATCGGATGTTATATTGATCTAGAGATTGAGTTATCGATATTGTTCTAGTTATCCTTGAGAAGCTCCCTACCCATCTTATATAGGTTGGGGGCAAAATTACAAAGAGAAAAACCTAACCAAACTTGATATCAGTTTTCTAAATCTAGCCTACAATATTACCGAATCAGGTCTTTGGACCGTTTTATTAATACACAAGGAAATGTAATACCTAAGTCATAATCCGTTACATATTCCATATACATAATCTATCCTCCATATCCTTGGCTGCGTGTTTGGAGTTTGGATGATGCTGGCAAGGGTCATTCATGATCTTGTGAAAGGTGCTTACCTGTGGACGTTGTTGCTGATGATTCAAAGTTGTGGCCACTAGATCCTCGGGCTTACGCTTGCAATCTTTTTTGTTGTTGTTGTCATTGTCCTTCTTGGGGCGCCAGCTACTTTCTGACTACTTCTCTTGGTGTGATGCTTTGATGGCATCCTCGGATTTGGCATAGGAATTCGCCATCTCAAATAACTTCTTGACCGTCCTTGGGGGCTTACGCCCAAACTTCCCAATCAGCTGCTCGTTGTGAATCACCTTCTGAAGAGCAGCAATGATGACGTCATCGGTGACACCAGGAATGTTGTTACGGGCTTGGAGAAACGCCGAATATAGTCCTTTAAGGGCTCATCGGGTCTCTGAATCATGTGGTATAAGTCGAAGTGGATGCCTAGCCTCTTAGAACTTTGTGATGAAGTGGTCATGAAGTTGGCTCCAAGAGTCAATTGAGCCCCTTGGTAAACCAGTAAGCTAACTCCTAGCGGAGTCAGTGAGTGCTACAGGTAGATAATTCGCCATAGCTTTGGTGTCGCCTCCTGCTGCATGAGATCTGAGTGGTTGGAGCATGACGCCAACCTCCTTGAAGCCCAGTCGGAGTGAAACTGAAGCTTGTTCAGATCGGGACCTACGGGGGGAGCCACGACTATGGGTCAGTTTTTCCATCATATTTTGCAATCCCTATTGGTTTAAAACCAGTCGACCAATCCACTCGACGTAGTTCGTGAGTAAAAGCAGGAACTCCATCATCATCGATGTCTAGGAAGTATCTTCGATCTTCGTAGCAAGCTCGGTGCTCCCATTCACGATGGCGTTGATTGAGCTCATGCCTCAAGTCGCTGGGTGCTGGCGCGTGTTGTCGGTAACCGTCATTGTGGTTAGGATCGCCGTGGTGATTCCTGCTGTGAAAAGGCAGAGCGTGGCGTCGGTCCTGTAAATCGATCGACTGGTCTGGACGTTGTCTTTCATTGTTGCGATGATTCAAACTTGATCATGTGTGTCCTTTGTTGCGCTTAGGTGCCCTATAATCTGTGGAACGTAGAGGTGAAAGATGGCTTCCCATAGGTTTCTCTGCAATAGATTCCTCAGCTCGACAACTGCCTCCAGCTTCTTGTAGTACGGTAGTAGCAATCATAGTCTTGACTTTGTTCAATATTGGTGTCATGTTAGGTGATGCCGCCTCAATAACAATGTCAAGCAAGGTGACTGCTACGATTAAATTCTGCTGAGGGGTGACGAAGACATTAGTATCGTCGACACCGGTCTGAAGAATAGCATGATGAGCCGCACGACCAACTGAAGCCAATTCTCGTCTTCCTCGGTCTTACTCTTCCTTGTGCTTGCGGTCTTCTTCAAGTCTTGCACGTTCCTCCTCTACTTCCCTAGCCAAACGAGCCCGCGCCTCTTCATCTGTCACTAATCTGCCATCAACACACCAAAGAGGAGTGGAGTACAGTCATCATCAAATTCTGAACTGTCCTTACTCTCGGTGCCAGGGTTATTATAATCATCAGAAGAACTGAGGTAGTCGGCCAATCTCGATGTCGAAGCAAGATCTGAGTGGTTGGAGCATGACGCCAACCTCCTTGAAGCCTGGTCGGAGTGAAACCGAAGCTTGTTCCGATCGGGACCTACGTGGAGAGATTGATCTAGATACGTACGTGATGGCGAGTAGTGGACGAAATCGCATGGCGATGCGAGGATACGTCTTCGCGTTGTTGGGGAGGCCATGAATGCAAGTTGCCGTCAATGTTTCCCTCGAGTAGTTTGAAGTCGATCTAGAGGGAAGAACCTTGGAATAGATCTTGGCGGTGTTTGGTAAACCAAACGGGGCCGAGAGATCTTGCCGAAGTTGTCAGTGATGAAGTCGAGGTTGCCGAAATGGTAGGCCTGCCCTAATGGGAAGATGAAGTCGTCAACTCCTGAAGCTGATTCCATCGTACTTGTCGGTGAAAAACTCAACGCTTCCCCTACTTGACGCGCCAACTGTCGATTGTAGGAATCGACGATAATAAAAGGGGGTGACATACGAGAGCTAAAGTAGATGGATTATTAGACAAGGGTTTAGACAGGTTCAGGCCCTCTCGACAAGAGGTAATACCCTACTCTTGTTTCAGGGATTAAACCCGTTGAGTGTTGTATTGATCTAGAGATCGAGTTATTGATATTGTTCTAGTTGTCCTTGAGAGGCTCCCTATCCACCTTATATAGGTTGGGGGGCAAGGTTACAAAGAGGAAAATATAACCAAACTCGATATCGGTTTCTAAATCTAGCCTACATTATTACATTATTACTGAACCAGGTCTTTGGACCATATTCTTAATACACAAGAAAACGTAATACTCAAGTCATGATCCATTACACATTCCATATACATAATCTATACCCTATATCCAGTCGGATAATCCAACCATGTGGGTATATAGTACCCATAATCCTCACAAATATTTTTTTTGAAACCAGTATTCACAACCTTGGTTGAAAGTACCCTCTGTCTCCAAAGTGGGTAAAGCAAAACTCAAGGAAAATAAATCCACAAGTACACTAGCTAGAGGAGTAAAGGTAAACAAAGAAACATATAGTACTACCTCATTTTAATTCCCTCCTAGCTACCTTCTCGATTATGTATTTTTCATCCAACTCAATCGGGATCTCGATTAGCTGGTCCATTTGAAGCATTCGTGCAAGTACAGTAGCTTTCTCAGAATTCTTGTAGACTTGTACTAGTAATGTTTACATACTCCCCATAAAGAGTGCTACTATACACTACTACCGTACGGGCCATATTCATGTGCTTTAGTTAATGTTCAAAATAAAGATTTGCCCAACTTTTGCAATTGAACAATAAATGTTCGACCAAAATTCAGTTATATTACACATTACTCTTCAATATTCGATAGACAAAATTAAACATGAATAATCATCCGAGAAACACTAGTACAAAATGAATGTTCCCTGACGGCCAGTTTGCGTTTTCTACGATGACTAGCACTGCCGCTAGTGATTAAAGGCCAATGAAAATCAACAATCTTCATAGACAGAACTTCACCGCTTGTGAAAATTGATTTTCACAAGAGTCTAGGTTAAGTTGTCCGCCAAAAAAAGATTTTCTAGCAAAAAAATCCTCAAATCCCAAAATCCATTGCCCGCGTCCTGAGCTCCGCCACCGGATGCGTCACACGTGCCCCAAGCCATCACCGGATCCGCCTCCCGCGACTGAGCTCCACCGCCTATGGCGACCCACCACCCCGAGCCGACAGATCCACTGCCCGGGCCTCGAGCCGCCGCCGGATCCGCCACCCATTGCCTAGACCGAGCTTCGCCGTCGGATCTGCTCCCTGAGCTTCGTCGCCATGGATCCTCATCTTCCCAGCCGCACGTCGTAGGTCACTGTCCATACCACCACCATTCCTGCCGCTGGCCTCCTCCCCACTGCCAGATATGGGAGAGGCGATGGGGTAGAGGAACCGTCGGAACCTTCTCGAGACTCGACTGTCGTTATTGTCGTCGTTGTAGCCGTTGTCGTCGTTGTCACAGTAGCTGTCGCCATTCTTGAGGTCGCATTGTCATGGTCGTTGTCGTCGTCGAGATCTCTCAGAATGTCATCGTCGGAGCCAAAGATGTACCGCAACGCGAGCTCCGCCACTGGAGTTATTATGCATGGTGGGCTGGTGGGAGACGGAGATGATGGAAATGAGGATAAGGAAGAAGAGGGAGAGGATAAGGTTGAATATAGGGACTTTTATTATTTTTTTCAAGTTGTCGATGGGCTTAAGAATTTTTTGGCGACCTTCTTAACACTCTGACTGTAAAATTCAGATTTTCTGTGGCGGGATCTTAAGATGTCCGCCTATAAAATTCATCAATTTCGCTAGTGGGCATCTTTAGATTCCACTTGTAAAAATTGATTTTTCACACGCGGTGCTATATTTTTTTTGGACCTTTTGTTATTTTTGCAAGTGGAAACTTTTTAGTCCACGTGAAAAAAATAAAACCTTGAAAAATTATTTTTTATAGTGACAACCAGTAAAAATTCCATGCACTGCTTTCTGGTTTCTAGTCATGTACCTGGACAATTGTTAATGTAAACTTAACAATTTGTTCATATGTAGAGCCAAAAATAAAGTCTTTTTTGGACGCAAGGTACTAAGTACACATTGATCATTTTCAGATATAGAATTGAAACTCTCGGTCTCTGTACTTACTAATCAAATTGATAATTAAAACAATATTAACTACATTTAGTGAGGATGTATTATATATGTAAAATTTCCACATTACTCGATATGCAGCAGCCAAAATTTAACATGAATAATCATCCAAGAAAACCAGTAAAATTTACATGCTCCCCCTATTGCGTTAGGCCTTAAATTAATTACCATACCTTCATAAAAAACTTTATTTCTAGTTACGTATACTCTAGACAACTGTCGATGTAAACTTGACAATTGTTCAGTCGCATAGCCGTAAATAAATTTTTTGGGGATAAAGGTAGTACATTGATATTTTTTAGATATAGAAGTGAAACTCACGGTCTCTGTACCTACTAATGAAATTGATAATTAGGTATCATTTTATGCCTAGTTTTGATACGTTGTACTCCGGGATGACCGCAATTGGACCCAATGCTTCTATTGATCAAGAAGATATGATGAATTCATGAAACATACATGTCATAGCGACATCGTGCAGGCGAAGATCACTACGGAAAAACCCATGTTTGCCGAGTGTAAAATTTTTTATCGAGAGCTTTATGTCGGGCACTCGACGAATAATATATTTGCCAAGCGGGCTCTCGGCAAAAAAAACTCTCGGTAAAAAGACACTTTGCCGAGTGTTTGCTCTCGGCAAACAAAAACACTCGGCAAAAAATCCCTTTTGCCGAGTGCCTCCACATGGCTCTCGGTGAAAGTATAATTTTGCCGAGTGCCAATAAGGGACACTCGGCAAAACACTAACCGCCGTCAACTAATACCGTTTGGTACCATCTTTGCCGAGTGCTAGGGCAAGGCACTCGGCAAAAACAACCTTTGCCGAGTGCCGGGGCAAGGCACTCAGCAAAAATCCACCTTTGCCGAGTGCCGGGGCTAGGCACTCGGCAAAAACCACCTTTGCCGAGTGTCTTTCCCCGGCTCTTGGCAAACATGTCAAAAATTTTCCTCATCCATCCTCCAAACTTTTTCTATTATGTAAATACAACATGTAATCCCTAATTATCAAATTTGGTAATTTTCAATTGGTTTTGCTATATTTCTTTGATTTATTGTATTTTCGTGAATTTTTTTGTAAGTATCAAATTAGAACTACAAGTGGTTAAAAAATAAAAAAAGTAGTGTAAAAATTATATTCATGTTATTTAGACCCTCTTGAGTCAATATGTGGTAAATGAACGGAAATTGAGATGTTTTTCTTCATGCAACATGGTTAGGAACGTGTTGACCGAATAATTTCAAAATTATAAAAATAGCAAACGAAGTCAGAAAATCATAAAATTTGTTAGGATGTCATGATATCATACGTCGAGGTGGGGTAAAAAATCGAGAATGTTTCGAATATTTTATCAGTACGACGCTCACAAAACCGAAGATTCTCCGGAGTAGATTATAAGTGTTGAGAAGGATTAGTTAGATTTGGAGAGAAAGTGACGGTCGAATTGTCGTTTGATTTCAAATCTTTTTCCCTAGGCAATAAGTAGCATATATGGGTTTATGCAAAAATTTTGTAAATTTTTGAGTCCGTTTGATAATTTCTAAATTATTAGAAGCATAAAAACTAAAGTTTTTTTGCCGAGTGTAGCTCCGCAAAGAACCACACACGGCAAAAAATGAACAAAACCCTAATGCGCAAATCTTTGCCGAGTGCCTAGAGTAGGGCACTCGGCAACATGAGTATTTGCCGAGCGCCGTCGATCCGGCTCTCGGCAAAGATTGTTTTTGCCGAGTGCCCAGATCGGGGCACTCGGCAAAGCCTCGCACACGGCAAACTTTTCTTATATGCCCGCCTCCTCCCGTGCCACGCTCGGTTTCGGACTTAGGCAAAATAAGCAAACCCGTGCCGCCGCCTCACCGCGCTCGCCGCGCCGCCGCCACCGCCTCGCCCGGCGTTGCTTCCGCCGCCGACCGTCGCCCTCTACCCGCCGCGCCCCGTCGACCGCCGCCCGTGCGCCGCCGCCCCGCCCAGGCCGCCCCGCCGGCCGCCGCCGACCGCCGCCTCCCGTGCCGGTCGCCGCCCCCGCGCCGCCGCCTCCGGGGCCGCCGCCCTAGCCGGCAGCCGCCGACCACCGCCTCCCGTGCCGGTATATACTTGATTTGATTTCCTTTCTTCCCTTTGCTTGCTTAATTAATTGATCGATTTACAAGAAATTAATTAACCTGCATTTGATGGATGTCGATGTGTGCATCGATTTACACATATATTGATATACAACCTGCATTTGATCGTCCTCTTAAGAGATTTAGTTATCTTATGTAAGCATATAGTAGTTAGAAGCCTGTCGTCGTTGTTGCTTCACGTGTGGCCTGGACTTTCTTGCTGCATGAGCTGATGATAACCATGGAAAATAGTCACTGAGCTAGGCAGCAAATCAAATATGGAACATTAATTAATTTATGGGAAATTGCAAACACTGATGTATATATATACGGCTGTTCTTTTCCTTCTACTACTTAACATCAGTTGCTTTAAGTTATATATATATATATATATATAGCCATAGGTAATTTAATTAACTAGCTCAATAGCGCAGCACCATTTTGGGGATTTCTTCAGAAAGGCTAAGTTGAGAAACATCGACATCCATATCTACATACATATGTATGTGGCTTGTTGCATCAATCTTATCTTGTATGTACTTATGTTCGAAGCCTTTTTTTTTTGAGATGATGAATGGTGTCGCATCGCGCAGCCATGCCGTCGCTTGTGTGCCGGCCATCAAGCCATGCTTCCCTATTTTGCAGGTGCCGCTGTCTTTACCGTAGTTTGTCTGTGTGTAACGTAACCTTAGGCGTCTCCCGTTCGAAAGAGATACAGATGAAAATATGCGTCTTCTTGCATATCTTTAACCGTATCTTTTTCGAATTGTCTATGTTTTTTGGACAGCCCGAGAATGTGTAGATGAGTTTAGTTTCCATGGTTTAGTATTCTGGTCCGACTTAGAATTTCGATAGTATCTCCAGTTGTTCTCCGGATACACAATCTCCCTGTCGGGACGTGTATTTGGAGAACAGCGGGGAGGTGCTATCGAAATTCTGTCTCGGAGCGGAGTACTAGAGCATGAGTGCAATCACATTCATTGCACATTATTGAAACAATGGCTCAATACATAATGTGTTTATGCAGGATTTTTTTAGATGCCAGACAGGATACGAGGCAAGAGCGGCTGCGGTGGCTGACAAATCCTGTCGCAAACTCGTGACTGACATGCATTACGAGGCGCGCATCCAGGCCATCATTGCGTACAACGCTGCATACAACAACCTGAAGGTCACCAAAACCGAAGCAAGAACCATATGGACCCTTGTTTTTGAGGACGAGAATCATTCGTGTTCATAGTACCTTATCCCTGGATCAAGTAGTTTGGTACCCACGAATACAGTTCTGAATTACCAGGTGCAAAGTGCACGAATAGTCTTACAACGAAATTATTACAATAATAGGCCCGAAGGCAATATCCATTACATATAGGACCTACCGGTCCGGATACAACCGAAAACAGAAATTAGATAAGATAGCAGACGGAAGGTGCAGCATGCCGATTGCCACGCAACGACCGGGGACTAAGACTCGTTGCGCTCCATTGTCTTCATTCCTCCTAGTAGTATGTGTACGGGTCTTCCTCATCTCCTTCATCTGGAGGTTTGTGCGTATAGCAAGGGTGAGTACCCAACGTACTCAGCAAGCCAACACGGAATGATGCACATGATAGGGTCATTCAAAGGATGGCTATGGTTTATTTGCGCAAAGCCAATTTTCACAAATCATTTCACAAACCTAACACCTAGCCAGATCAGGTTTTAGGTCCATAGTATATTAACTCGGCGACGGTTCTGTCCACCATCCATTGTGATCCCAAGGATAGCTTCCCGCCTCCGATTCGTCATGGTTTTCTGGGTGTCTTCCCCTTTCTCCCGATAGAGAAGTTGGTTTCCCAAGACATAAAATCATTATGCAATCCCACCCATCATTTTACAATTTATGAGTCTAGCCACGGAAAACACTTGTCACGTCGCTCATTAACCGCGAGCACGGCTATTCGAATAGATTGATTGACTCACACTGCAGTGGATGTACACTTTACCCGTACTCCGCAACTACTCGTTGAACGAGCTTACATCCCTCTATATGGGACGGTCACGGCAAAGCCTTTCGATAACCTCACTTTGGCAGTACCCGCTCCATGAACTTAAGCCCTCATGCACTCTAGCCGTCATTTCCTAGCAGTGAGAGGAGTTCGCGTTCCTGGGTAAGAGAAAGAATTGCTCTATCCTTGCACTTTCCATCTTCATGTCCTTTTCTTCATGTCTTCATTTCTTCATGTTGATCGCATGCCCAATCTCGCCGTACCAACCACAGTACACCCCTCGGAAGGCCCTTAACTATCGTCCAGGCACCCACCGTGGTGCACCCCCATCGGCAAGCCCTTACCTCAACGCCAACACCTGAACCTACTATGCAAGGATACCGCCTCCGCTCGGATATTTAATCGCCTAGGTCTATACCCATTCGAGAAGTACGGTTGTACTGGCTCGTTCTAAGTTGTAGTCTCATGGCTCGGTCCTTAATTGACCAGGGACGGTACTAGCCTTTTCCGGAATCCACCCAAATCCATCCATCCGCCCCAGTCTAAAAACATTGGTTTGTATTTTCATTTTTCATCAAAGCCATTTCCAACATGATCAAGGCAACGTGGCGCTCATGTCTCCATTTGCCGTGTCTCAACCATCTTCCCAAGATAGTTGCCCAAGCACGAGGCTTATTTGTAAAATCATGAGTATGCAAGAATCTAGTATAAGCGTGGCTAAGCATTTTACCGAAGATAACCTCCGGTTGTATCACATCGAAGGTTACAAAGAACATTTCTAAGGGTATTCAATATCAAGGCAGGATATATCAAGAATAGGTACTCATTTGTGTATAGCATGCAATTTGTAATTGAAAACAACATCATTTCACAAAGTAGGATCAATATGTTCAAAGGGATGTGTTGACTTGCCTTGCTCGCACACTTGTTGGTTGGGGTCTTCGCGTACTCAACGCCTTCCTCGGACGCTAATCGTACGTGCGAAAAATCAAATTTGAATTCGATTAGAATTCAAATAGAATCCAAGAAGATCCAAAAGAAAACCAAGTAAATCGCAATAGCGGCTCCTAACACTAGGCTATGACTCTATGCGAACCTAGGCTCGAGCTTCGACGAACTCCGGGTTAGAGCGAAAGGGTTATAAGGATTTGAAGTTTCGTATTGAATCCGATTTTGTTAAGAAGGATGCGATTTTTATTTTAATATGCTTAAAGTTTGAGAAATACTAGAGTTGATGATTCAATTAATAAAAGAAAGTGATTACCTTTCAATTTCATCAAATTATTTCTGTCGAGAAGCCCTAGGGTTTATAATAATCAATATTAATTGGTGTCGCGGTCTACCGAAAAATGGGTTGGGAAGGATTTAACATAAAACATATATGTCGAAAAAGGGTTGATCCGAAATTATGAAGATAGTTTATAATCTTTTGAAAAGATTCTTGTTTTATGAGTATTAAGCTAAATGAATGAATGGGCCCCTCCAAAATATATAAACATTTTGGACATTTTTCGGATCAAAAGTTCGATGTTTAAATATAAACTCCATAATTATTTATAAAGCAATTTAAAAGTAAATAAATAAACTCTTTTGAAAGATGTAAAATCTTTGTGAATAAAGTTTTAGAAGAGTTTAAAATAATTTAAATATTTTTCTAGGATTTTTACCAAGCTTGTTCTTATTTTTAATCCCTCGAAAAATTAAAATAAAAATGTTCAAAAATTTGCTTCTATGAGTCGAACTCCGCGCCCTCTCCTCTCACGGCTCGACTCAAGCAACCGGGCTAGCGAGCCCACCTCGTCCTTCTCTCTCCTTCTTTTTCTTTTCTTCTTCCTTCCTCTCTTGCCCTGGCAAAAGAAAAGAAGCAGAGAAAAATAAAGTGGCGCGGGGAGGGATTCGAACCTAAGACCTCACGCTTCTCTCTCTCGTCTCTCTTCTTTTATTCTCTCTTTTTCTCTTATTCCTTTCTCCACTGTTCTTCTTCCTCACGCGGTACCGATGAAGCACAGAGCTAACGGTGGCGACATAATCCGACGATGGTACGGCTGCCATAACGGGTCGTAGAGCACCTAGGGAACCTAGGGAAGCTAACAGAGGTGCTTGCTTAGCCGGGGAGGCAACGGAGCGGGCTAGCGACGGCGGCCTCATAATGGCGACGGTGGTGCACGTCGACTGCGTGTTTCCGGCGATGGCATGGCCACGACGACGGGTCACTGAGCATATACATGCTATGGGGATGCTAATGGCGGTGGTGGTTCGGCCGGAAAAACAACGGAGCGACCTAGCAATGTGCGCATGGCGACGGCCGAGGCAGGGGAGTTCGGCGGCGCTCGTCGCCGGCGATTTCCGGCGGTGCATTGGCTCGGGCAAGTGGGGGAAAAGGTAGAGTTGAGTGTGGGGAGCATGATCGTACCTTCAATTTGGGAACAACTCGACCGAGGGCGACGAATTTTGATTCTTTGCTCCGAGCGGCCGAATTAGGGTTCCTCATACCGGGCTTCGATCTTTTGCGAAATTCTTAGCGCACGGGCTATGGCAGCTGGGGATATTTGAGGGGTTTTACAGAGGAAAATATGGCGATCAAGATTGGTGTATAGAGTTTGTGCTATCGAGGTCTATTTACATCGGTTTTGCGGTGAGACCGCGGTGGCGGTGCAGGGCATGGCACTGTCGCGTGCGTCACGGGCGTGGCGCGCGCGTGGCCGACGTTGGCGAGGCGTGGAAATAGGACGGTGACAACGGCGGCATGGGCACGGGGTGAAGGGTGACGCATGGGCGCGAGGGCGGCGGGACCGGGCGCGGCACGGCGCGTGGCGGTGCTCGGGGCGGGCGGCGACGCGTCGTGCGACGTACGGCCTCGCTGTGCGCGGGTGAGGCCGACGCCGGCTGGAACGTGCATGCACGAGCGCCTGGCATGGCGAGTGACGCGCTGCGCGCGGTGGCGAGGCGGTCCGGGGTCCGAGGTACGGCGTCGAACAGGTGACGCGCAATGAATAGTGACTTTTCCGATTTTCCCGAATTAAATTTCCTACTTTCCCAATTTTATTTCCTTTCACCCCCAAAATTCAAAATAAAATATAACACGTCTAAAAATAAGTTGTAAAATATATTGCCAACCTTTTCACCCACTTTTATTATTTTTAAAAATATATTTTACATAATTAATTTAATCCTTTTCCTCAATTCCACAAAATGTGATTTTGATTCAAATAAATTTCTAGATTTCATATATATACCCTAAAATATTTTATTACTCATTTTTTTCTTTTTCACTAATTAATATTACTCAATCACCTAAATAATGTTTTGCTCCCAATTCTAAACTCCGAAAATTTTCTCCCAGCAGCAATTCGAATCGTTTGGTTTTTCAAAAACACCGAGATGATTCGCTTGCGTATAAATTTATGCAACTAAGCTGATAAATAAGAAGCGAAAATTCGATCAAGAAGCAACAATCAAAAGGTTTTTGTAAGTTCTGATTTTTGATTCCCGGTTTTAAATTTCTCGATTTTCAGGATGTTACAAACCATGACTCTGATAAAGGAACAATACATGCTGGTAAATATAACATTGGATTTTGAACGATTAAAAACATTTGATTTGATCTAGGTATATCTCTTATACTTGATGACGTGTAGGTGCATGTTTGGTGGTGCGGCGCTTCTCGATTCTTGGGAGCGCATGGTGGATAGGTGGTGCGCCGCCGAGTGGCAGAGACGCACGCCACTTGCCGAGAGCGGCGTTTGATGATGCCAGTGCACCACACCACCAAGACAGCCTTAGCCTCAACCAAGTATGCAGCTAGATGGGTACGTAAATTCTATTTTTCATTTCAACGACCAATGCTCAATAGTTCTTAACCATACTATTGTTTTGTTCGCAATCGGCGTCGCATGATGGGCAACCTATCTCCCAGTTCAAGGCATGGGCTTTGGCCCACAAGGGCAAGGCGACGTCCGACGTCGACTACAACCGAGGACGGGCCCTCGGCGTACACCAACGCGACGTCCCACACGCCGCCTCCCGATACACCACGATGGCAAGGGAGCTCCATGGGGAGGATTTCGATCCTACTACCCGGGATATTGATGGAGAAGTCGTCATGAGGGTGGGAGGAGGCAAGAGGCATGGACGGTACTGGATTGGCGACAACCTTCTCGACACAGCCAGTACACCCACTCTGTCCCAGCTTCGAGCAAGGAGCACGAGCGAAAGCCCGGCCATACGCACACGGCCGACCGCTTCACAGACCGAAGTGCAGCAACTCCGGGTGAGAAATTTTTGGTTTTGTGCTCAATTAATTGATATTTATGATTGTTTGCTTCGTTTTGTAACATTGGGATGGAATATTGTAGGACGAGTTGGAAGAGGAGAGAAGGAAACGGTGGGTTAGAAAATTCTTTTTTCTCAATTCATTAATATTTACCGATTGTTTGCTTCACTTTGTAAAATTGAAAAGAAATATTGTAGGACGAGTTGGAAGAGGAGAGAAGGAAACGGTGGGAGATTGAGATGAGGATGACCGAGATGTACAACTACGTGCAATCAATCGGTCAAAACATGGGTCTTCCTGTCGTACCGCCATCACAGCCTGTGGTATTCACTCCTCCACATCCTTTTGTAGGCACTCCGGTGAGTCACTTAACCTCGCATTTAATTTTCTTATTTGCGAATGTTACTATCTTGACAACCTATACTATTCTATTTTCCTTTTGTGCGTCTCGGTCGCGGCATCAAATAACCCCCAATAATGACCACGACGGTTGGGCGCCGTGGCCATCTCGTAAATTTCTTTTAAACAATTGTAATTCGGAGTATCTACTGTGAACTACTATATTTTCTTCGAATTTCGTTTGCGAATTGTGGACTACGTACTGTGAACTACTATGTTTATGTTTTGTGGATTGTGACTGTGACTACGAATCTGAATTATGTCTTGTGGATTGTGAATTATGGCTAAGCTGTTGTGATTGTGGTTGTTGATGTGATTATACTGATTGGGGATGTGGAATGATGCTTATGGGGTTGTGGAATGATTGGGATTGTGAATGTGATGTATATATTGAAAATTTGTGAAATATGCGACTGAACAAATAAAAGAGGGTTAAAATTTTCACTTTGCCGAGTGCAACACTCGGCAAAGAGGGCCTTCGCCGAGTGCAATGGCCAAAACACTCGGCAAAGAGGGTAACCTGGGGGTTCTGGGTACCATCTTTGCCGAGTGCGCAAACTTCACCGAGGGCTGTGACAAAAGCTCTCAGCGAAATAACCACTTTCGTCGAGCACTTTTGCCAAAGCACTCGGCGAAGTTTTCAATTTCGCCGAGAGCTTTTGCGAAAACACTCGGCGAAGTATGGGTATTCGCCGAGTGTTTTTTCCGGCTCTCGGCAAATTTTTCCGTCACCGTACCCAACCTAACGTGTACTTTTTTTTACCGAGTGTCGAAGCGACACTCGGCGAATATTTCGCCGAGTGCCCGATGAAAAAACTCTCAGCAAAGAGCTCTTTGCCGATCCAAAGTTCACCGTGTGACCTATACCGAGTGTAACTTTCGGCGAAATTTTCGCCGAGTGTTAAACAGGTTTCGCCGAGTGTTTCAGGCACTCGACAAAAAGGGGATTTCCCGTAGTGGATATCACGTTCAACGCTAGTTGTCGTATTTTTTTATTGTATAAAAACAGCGCATAAAGGGATTGGTAAAATACAATGCACGACAGGTAAAATAATGTCTCACTTATTTTGATGAGGCGCGCCCCGCTGCATTGAAAGGACAATGGGGCAAATATATCGATCGCGTTCACCCACTCTTTTTTTAATAGATGATCAAAATTGTAGAGAGATGCATGCATATGGTTCCAGCATATTATGACAAGTAGTAAAGGCCTCGAGTTTTTCTTTCTTCTTCTACTTCAAGCTTGAGTTCATTCATAGTACTGAGGCATGCATAAATGAACAATTTTTTATCATGTGCATTTGATCTTGCTTTTTTTATAAAAAGATTAATTAACTTGATTCAAAAAAAATCAGACACATAAATACATATGTGTGGTGCTTAATTAGTTTTCTCTCTCGAAAGATCAGTGGTCTTGTGCTTAGTTACTTTACATGCATGGCTAGCTGGAACGCGTAAACATATGTCATAAGCAAGAACGTATATGTTGATGCAATGATGCGCTAGCTTTTAGGCAAAAGCACTGGCTGGCTGCAACATGGTCATCAGTCAGTAAAAAAGATACTTTGTTTTTCCTCCCAAAGATTTTTGATGTCGTAGTGTGTGGGATCCCTATATATAGTAATATTGTGTCGGTGGTCTAATACTCTAGTTAGCTAGCCGCTAGCTAGCTAGCTCATATTGATCGATATATATTGATGCCTATATATGGTTAAGTCCAACCATGTTGATAAGTTGAGATCGATTCGATCAGTTCCGTGGTGTACTAAAAAAGCATGGGCTTGATATGAATACATATGAGATCATTCATCATCGAAGCCTTAGTTGTCAGACGGCGAACGAAAATACGCTGCCGAGTAATCTAGGTACGTAGCACACGACACACGCACGTCCAATTCCATGCTCGACACATGCGCATACTGATGTAGCGCTAGTCATATGTAGTCGATCCGATTAAACATAAAAACTTTCTTATACGCAAGCAAGCTAAATAACTTACGTTTTATCTAATTATTTTTTCTTTTTCTTCTCAAAAACTTTTAACTCAGATTTAAAAACTTGCAAGTTAAAATTTAAATATTTTTAAGTTAATATTTGAAACTTTCAACTCATATCTAAAACTTTACATTGAAAATTTTAAACTTTTAACTTAAGATTGAAATTTTTAACTCAAATTTTAAAACTTTTAACTAAGATTTAAAAGCCTTCAATTTAGAAAAATCAAGCCAAGATTTAAAAACTTTTAACTTAAATTTAAAAACTTTCATATTGAAATTAAAAAAATCAACTCAAAATTAAAAATTTTCATCTCAAAATTTAACTCAAATTTCAAAACTTTCAAATAAAATTAGAGATAATATATTCAATTCTAAAATAAAAAAATCTCAAAAAAATAGAAAAAAACAGCATGACATGCGAGTCGCGTGGCGTGTGCGCCAGCAAGTGAGCTGGCCCGTCTGCGTCAATTAGCTCTCACGATGTTTAATCCTTCGAGTGAATGTCCGTTTGTTTCTTACACATCATCTAAATAGTTATTAAAAAAATAACAAAATAAATTAACATGAGATATATCTATAAAAAAGACCATAGTCCACCAACTAACATATGAGCCCATGAGATTGGTGGACCCCACATGAGCAATTTGATTGCTCTCTTCAGTTTACCATCCATTTGAAATTTGAGCTAAGACAGAAGCTTCATTCTTTTACTTTTGTCTTTTAAGATGAAGGTGCATCGTTTCACACAATTAGAGGCATTTTTAGAAAGAGAACTCATAATTATGTTTTATGTTAAATAAACCGTTATAATACACTGGTATTTTGCCAGTTGCACAAATATGTATGATTAAATTTGATTTTTTTAAATAATAAATATAACAATGAGTTTTACGTTAACTAATTTTAGTTTAATTTGTTAATTTTGTTATAACTTGTGAAAGTTAAATTTGATTTTACATATTTACGACATGATATATATTATATTAATCGATCTAATTTTTTATAAGCTAGATGGCATAAAAAACGAGGGGATGTTCATGAGGATGCAATTCATCTCGGATTAAACCATCTAAAATGACTAAAAAAAGTGATCGAATTAAAACATCTGGGGTGGTAGACAAGTAGACGGTGATCCGGTCCATTAGTTAATCAGAAGCACGCACGTGGTTATCACTGTCTCTCGCTTATATATACTGCTCGCTTATCTCATGCCCTCGCTAGTCATCACACCGGCGCGCGAGCACAATGATTGATCTGTTAATTAGTCCCCCTGCCTGCATTGCATGCCCGCGCGCCCGACGACGTGCCGTAACCAAGCCGGCAAAAAAATCCGAAGCGTGCTCTCGCGACTGGCCACCGTGCTCCACTACGTACGTACGTACTCCGATCCGCGGGCACCGGAAAAGTCCGGAAATTGCGCGATGCGGCACGTAGAAGAAGATGGTCCACGTACGTACATGCCAACATATATGCGCCAGTAAATGCCTCGATCCGTTTCGACCAATCCACTCACAAACCTAGCTTAGCTAGCTCAGCTGCGTTGCGCTGCGCGCGTGTTGCGTGGTGCACTATTGCGGTTTTTCCATACGGATCGAAAGACATCTTCTCGTATGAAAAGTCTGTTCGTATATACGAAAAGGTCTTGAAAAAGATTATATTTATGTACGGACGGCCTAATTGATTATTCTGTACGATCGATTTAAACGTCCCACATGAAAAGATCGATTATCCTGTACGAATCGCTTAACTGATCGCACGAAAACATAACTCTACTAGTTGTTTCGCGCGCGCTAGTGGGCGACCAGATTACGACGTCGTCGCACCGCTTCATCATGTAGAATCATCGTGCGAGCTAGGGAGCGCGCGCGCGCCAGCGCCAGCGCCAGCTACGGCGACGTATACGACTCCCCGTGGCTAGCTTGGAATCGCGACTCGCGCGCGCAGGAGATGAAGTAGGTACGACCAGGCCGTGTGGCGTGTGCGTCGCGATCGATCCGTCCGCACCACTCTGCGATGTCACCGATGCTCCTATCTGGAGTATATAGATAGCTTTTCTTCTGCCATCGTGCGTGCCAGTTCGTCTCCGTTTTGATACTGACACGCAATGCACATATGTGATCGGCGTGTACCTCGATCGCTAGTAGTTGTTGCATGTCGCAATAGCGTGCGCTGTTCCAACTTCCATCTGCCCGTTTTGTCCGTGCCCGTGCCTGCTACGGCCATACCTCGGCTCCACGTATGAACGGAGATCCACACCAGCCTTTTTTTGGCTGGACAAGCGAACCAAGATCAAGTGCGGATTTTGCAGCTGGGTAGATTGGCGCATTAAAAAATAATCTGATTTACCTTACTTTTTAGACAGAAAAGTTATCGAAATTGCTAATGACATTAAACGAAATATCGAGAGGGATTTCTTACAGAGTTTGAACCACCCGATTTGCACAAAGATTCGTGTGTCTAACTCCTCCTCTACCTCCGGCAATAGACAATGGCCTGGTAAGTTAGGGTTTAGGATTTTATATCCCATGGTCGGGGTCAGGGTCAGGGATCACTGGACTTAGAGGATGACAGTGGGAGGTGATGCGTGGCTCGGTGGTTAGCGGTGGAACAGGTGAGGGTGCATGCATGGTTAGCTATCGAAGTTGTAGGTTCGATAACAGTGCAGTCAACCGATGTTGGCAGAATCGCAAAGTAAAACAAGATGTTAGGAGACAACGACTTATATTGATAGATTAGACAAAGGGTACTCCCGAAAACGAAAAAGACGATAAAAACCACAGAATATGGCGAGGCGGGGGCACCTCGTTGCCATAGGATTGAAGAGAAGGCCAGGGAGGGTAAGGTTTGGCCTATAGCCTCGTTGGTGCCTGTGATGTCGGGGATGACATGGGGCACGGAGTATATTGAGCTGCGGGTGTTGGACTTAACAAGGATAAGGTGGCATATGAATCTTAAAGCTATTCCATGATCAAGAACTGTAAAGATTTAGCGTTTGTTTTTTTTTCAAATGTGTGTTATAGATATCCCAAAAGCCATTGCATCCATTTTAGAAAAAAATTAAATGGCTTTAGAAAACAAAAAACAAACGACGACGACGCTCACACGGGAGAATACACACGCCACGTAGTAAAACACAGCAGCGGCGTAACACGAACGTCATGCACTCATGCAGGGACCGCATCCCAACCCGGCCAGCCATGAACCATCTGCATTTTTGGCTGCGCCCATCATGTCCTACACGCGTCCGCCCCGGCCCCCATCCACATACCCTGCCTGTCAAAACTGTCATCCTTGTGACCAACCCCCCCCTCCCTGCGCCATTCATCGAAACCAATCCACGGCTCGACTCGTCTCGTCTCGTCCGCTCGCTCACCCTCACCATCGCCGCGCTCGCGCTCGCGTGGGCTCCAACCCTCCAAACATGCCATGTCTCGCGGCTCCGCGGCCGGTCTCGCGTCGCGCAGTAGCGCTTGGCCAGTAGCTACCTGAACCTAACCCCCACCCCCAACTCCCCAACCGCTAGCCCGCCCAGAATTCCCGCCTCGTCTCGGTGTCCGCTGCCGTCTCAACAAACCCGCGACCGCCCGCGCACCGGGCAAAATGCGAGATTTACCCGTTGAAAACGCGTCGCGCGGGGGAGTTGTACGTGGTACGTGGCGGGGGTGCGCGCACCGCATGGACGGCGCGGTGATGTGTTGTTGCGTCGCGTTACGTGCGCGCGGGGCCCGCCGATCATTTCTCCCGCACCTGGAAGCGCTTTTACACGCTCGCTGGCTCGTTGCCTCGCTCGCTTTGCCTGTCTGCTCGGTTTACTCGCGCAAATCGCCCCGGTTTCTTGAGGCACACAAGAATAATAATAAAGAGGAGGACGCGCAGAGCAACCGGGACAACAGGAGAAGTTTAGTACTACGAGAAAGGAAAAAAAAAGAGGAGAGGATCGAGGAGGACGGCGGCGCGAGCGTGTGCAGCCAGGTCGTCCGGCGCCCGATCGACGGCGCGAGCGAGGGCCACCGGGGCACGTACGGCGCCGCCAGCGGCCGGCCGGCCATGAGCCGTGGCCGCGCCCGGCTTCAGCCACCTGGTACTGCCACCCTCGCCGTCGTGCTGGTGGTCCTTGTCCTGGCCGTCGTAGCACTGTCACTCCGGTGCGATGCGGCGTCGGCGGCGGTAGAGGAGGAGGAACCGTTAGACTACAGGGAGGCGCTGGAGAAGAGCCTTCTCTACTTCGAGGCGCAGAGGTCGGGGCGGCTGCCGTACAGCCAGCGGGTGACGTGGCGCGGCCATTCGGGCCTCACCGACGGCCTCCAGCAAGGGGTGGACCTCGTCGGTGGGTACTACGACGCCGGCGACCACGTCAAGTTCGGCCTCCCCATGGCCTTCACCGTCACCATGCTATCCTGGGGCGCCATCGACTTCGCCGCCGACATCGCCGACGCCGGCGAGTGGCACCACGCCCTCGAGGCCATCAAGTGGGGCACCGACTACTTCGTCAAGGCCCACACCCACCCCTTCGTCTACTGGGCCGAGGTACACAAATACTCCACTTCTCTACTACGTATATTCATATGTCGCGCGCAATTCAAGACGCCATGAATTCACTCTCGCTGCTGCTGCTGCTGGTGGGATGGATCGCGAATGGTAGTAGCCATTATGACGTGTGTGAGAGGGATCGACAGAGTGGCTGACGAGTCTCGGGCCATGGGTGCTGTGCAGGTGGGGGACGGCGACACGGACCACTACTGCTGGCAGCGGCCGGAGGACATGACGACGTCGAGGCAGGCCTACCGCGTGGACAAGGACAACCCGGGATCCGACCTCGCCGGCGAGACGGCCGCCGCGCTCGCCGCCGCCTCCATCGTCTTCCGCCGCTCCAACCCACACTACTCCCACCTCCTCCTCCACCACGCCCAGCAGCTGTTCGAGTTCGGGGACACGTACAGGGGCAGCTACGACAGCAGCATCGAGGAGGTCCGGAGCTACTACGCGTCGGTGAGCGGCTACCACGACGAGCTCCTGTGGGCGGCGCTGTGGCTCCACCGCGCCACGGGCAAGGAGGAGTACCTCCGCTACGCCGTCGACAACGCCCACGACTTCGGCGGCGTCGGCTGGGCCATCACCGAGTTCAGCTGGGACGTCAAGTACGCCGGCCTCCAGGTCCTCGCCGCCAAGGTACGTACCCGCGCCTCAATTCCTCTCTCACTCTTTGGCATGCTCGATCAATTTACTCACTCACTCCATGGACATCGACTAGCTAGCTCCGGTAGTTAGGTTGGTGAGCCCCCCAGGCTACCAACAGTGACCAGCCTATGACCCCGTATCTTTTTTTACTACACGTACTCTCGCTCTCGTTTCGTTCTAAAATATAAAAAATTTTACATGTTTTTCAAAATATATCTAAACAGTCATGCGATATCTTGTATAATTAATCGGTTATTTATATGTATTTTATAAATTATATAGAAAATCTTATATTTACCGTAAAATTATATGAAGTTTGACTTCTTTTTTATCACGACGAGCCATATCAGTTAGATACGTGCCGTTTTTAATTAGCATCGAGTGAACGAGCGAGCTGGGTTTCTCCCTAACAAAAGGGGAATTAATGTCACCACATGGCCTATACTTTCTTTGCTCCCCAAAAGAAGCCAAGTAGGATCCCACACCCCTGCAAGAACTGCTCGCCGATTAATCATGCCTTGAACACAAACCAATTACGTTCGATTAGATACATGAAGAAAAAAAATACAAACAAGCGTACACTCTACTCTGTTCCCTCTGTCATCCGTGGAAATGTTTGGACATGGAGAAACCTCCAAAAGACTGCACTGTTCATCGACTAAGTCCACTTGATCTCTTCATCTTTGATCGATCGGTGAGTGAGTGAGAGTGTAGCTGCAATGATGGTGCTTGGAGAAGTGAGAACATATGCATCCAGTGTTGCTGTGTACTGACTCTCACATGGCTGAGCATCTGTGGTAGTACTGCCTTTAATTTCCCCCCTGAAAGCTGCTGGTTTTTTTATGCTAATTAAGCATGTCCCTTTTCTGCCTGTCCACTTCAGTCTTGCATGCACCCCTGCTAGCTACCAGCTTCAGGATTAGTTTCCTTTCAGCATTTTGAGCCATACATGCTGCTGACCATTAACAGAAGGGAGCTGGACAGAATCATTGAAAACATCCAAAAATTAAACACAACCACTGCTCTGTTTAATTAGGGTTTGAAGTCGCAACAGCTTTTGTGACAAGTAAAAGATGGCTTAACCACTAAGGTATGACCTGATCCTGCCATCTTAATGACTTAAATCTGTTCTTGTTTGGGGAAAAAAGATACCCGTCTTTAGCTTAGTTTAGTAGTAGATAAAGACTATTAGTACTTGCTTGATCTGTCAGAGCCACATTATATTGCCAATGATCTATCGAGAGATATGATGCGAAGATTGCAAAGTGATCACTCCATTGCATGGACTGAGACACCAAGGTTGGTCGCCGAGTTGTAAAGCCAACGAGGCACGTGGTGGTGACACGACAGAGTTTGATGCGTCACCACTAGCCGCCGACCTGGTTGGTTGCTTAGGTCACTAGTGTGCTATCACTACGTATGTATATCTATCTATCCCTAGGACGCTAATGCAGCTTGTTTTGCTGATGCGAGAGCTTATAAAAGATGAGATTGAGCATACAAGAGATGATATTTCTTCAATCTTCTTTATTCCATATGAGACGACAAGAATTGCGAGAAATTTGGGAGGCATGGCTTTGTTTGCTAGCTTTGTAGGTAGCGTGATAGGGGTCCAATTAAGGCCAAGAGCTGACGACCGAAAACTTGGAGACATAGACGGCTCAAAATGCTGCTTGCATTGTGCCGGGAAACCTTGCACGATCAATGTCCATTTACACACACAAATCACATTCTGGTTGGCCATCAAGCTGGATGGTTAATTTCATTCCGGCGTTAGTCAAGAATGAAGCCGACTATTTACGTCTAGGAACACAGGAATTTCACAAGAAATAGATTATTGTAGATAATCTCCACAGCCTTGATCACAGGAAAGTATTGGTACCCTTACACCGTAACAGCCATTAACGTATGAGCTTTGGTCCGTATGTCAGTAACCACGTGCATAGGTAGTATTGTAGATAATCTACACAACCTTGATGACAAGAAAGTATTGGGTTACAGTAGTTCCAGGTCACCCCCTGCAGCTGGTCTGCATTTTTGCTGCCCTGTAACGCATAGAGGATGATGACCTGTCACCGGGAGGGCCCCACGTAGGTCCAAGAATTCTACACGCCGTGACAGGGCAACAGGGGGTGTGAGTTGGACGGGTGACCTGGACTAATTTCCATTTCACTGTCGAGACAGTGGTAGGCGTGGCAAATGGCAATGTAGGTCAAGATCGTCTTCATCAGCCACCGCCCTGGCGTGGTCTCCACGGTGCAGTAGCGATCTCCCTTTTTCCACATGAGAGCTGCACGCATCATAAATTAATCATTTTTCCTGGCTAGTTTTGAGCTTGAGATGACTAGTTTTTGGCCAGAAATAGATTAAAGAAACCCTGAGCTTGCGAAAACTATTATATATTCTAAACTCTGTCTCCTCGTTGTATGCATGTTACTCAAATAATTATATAATTTTTTTAAAAAAATTTAACAAGATAGATTAATATATGATGAATCACTTTATAAACATGCAAGATGAAATTAATTTAACTTTAATAGGTTGCAACAAAAAATAAATGTGTATTTATGTAAACTAGCTGTTTTAATTTGTTTCAACTTGTAAAAGTTGAATTTTAATTTTAATTTTTATGTCTATAGAGTGATATATCACATATTAATATATTTTTTAATTTTTTTAAAAATTCATAACTATTTAAGTGACATACAAATAACAAGAAACATTCTCTTGAGAATTTAAAATCCAACTTTTCTTCAAGAGTATAAAGTAACATCTACTTACTAAATCCCAAAAATATAAGGATTTCTAAAGTTTCTTCAGCCACCTGTAGGCTATAAGAATTTCTAAAGTTTTACAGAGATTACCTAATAGAGTTTTATAGAGATTAAGAAAGTAAATAATTTTAACTATACAGGTTGTTATTAGTTGAGATAATAAATTACGTGACAAAAGTAAATAGAAGATGATAGTGATTGGTTGAGATAATGAGTATTCTTGGGGTTATTCTACTCGCATGTACTTTAATTATTTTAATCTTTCTTTTTTCTTTATAAAATGAAATATGGTCCTCCTGTATTTTTAAGAAAAGAAATTATTGTATCTGAGATAAATTTTGAACATTAGGAGTTTGTATTTTGAGACTACCTTTCTTTCTAAAAAAAGGAACTCTTGCGGGAAAAAAAAGAGCTTTAGAGTTTTTGATTAGGAAGCAAATAAACCCTGTGAAAGGCTTGATTGGATCCATTGTGTGTCACTTCTAGGTCCAGTACAGAGATTTTTTTTTAACAAAAAAAACTTATGAATGGTCGTCCATGTGACCATGCCCCCGAAATCTGCTGGAAATTAGCTAGCATTGCCCAAGAAATCACTGTAGGGATTTTTATTTTTTATTCTTTTTGAACTGCTAGTTGCTTTGAATATACGTAGCTGCTCTACTACAAAAGAGGTCAAAGGTGCCGGTTAGGAAACCCGTTTAGGTGCCGGTTTTCCTAACCGGCATCTATTGGTCGGCACCAATAACCAAAGTCATTGGTGTCGATTTTTCAACCGGCACCTATTCAGGCGAATAGGTGTCGGTTCGTGTAGAACCGGCATCTATTTATCTGATACCTATGGATTGAACCCCATTCAATGAGGTGCTCTCAATTTCTTTTTATGGGCCCACTCCTTTAGTCGGACCCACCATATTTACCGGACCCATCAATTTTTTCTACGCAACTACGTACCTTGATGGCGGGCTCTCTTTCGCGCCCGCGAGTTAGAGTTACAGGCACAAGCGATTGAGTCCAGCTGCCATGCGCATGAGATATGCATATTTAAGCTGGTGTTGGTCTTGTTCGACAAGCGGTATGGTACTAATCGAGGGAATAGTGTTTTTCTGAGAATAGGTGGCGGTTCTTATTACAAACCGGCATCTATAATATAGGTGTCGGTTCTACTATTCATCCGACATCTATTTGCGAAGAATAGGTGTCGGTTCTTATTATGAACCGTCACCTATTCTTCGCGAATAGGTGTCGGGTGAATAGTAGAACCGACATCTATATAAGTGTCGGTTCTACTATTCACCCGACACCTATTCGCGAAGAATAGGTGGCGGTTCGTAATAAGAACCACCACCTATAGTATAGTGTCGATTTTATTATTCATTCGATACCTATAGATATAATAGGTGCCGAATTTAATTGAATCGACACCTGTTAGACCGATACTTTTAGTAGCGCTGCCTGCGTGAGCAACTAGTCGTAAGATGTTAGATATTTTATTTGGACATGACCGACAACAAACTTAAAAAAATAATATATGTACGTGTCCCTAATTTCCTTCTCCCTGAGCAGCTAGTTGAATATACTATCCTTTTTTATGTATAAAACGTTGTTAACTATTAACGACTATTTGTTTTATTAAAAAATTAATTTTTATTTATTTTATTATCAGCTGTTTAATCATTAAAAATACTTTAAGTATTATTTATATCTTATATATTTGTACAGAATTTTTAAATAAGACGAATTAATAGTAAAATGTGTGTTCAGTCATCTATTAAAAAATAAAAAAATGAGGGAGCATATGAATTGATTTAAGCCAGCTTACTCTGTTTCAAATGGAAATTAAAAGAAATGTTGTACTGACTGCTGCATATATAGCTGAATTTTCGTTGTTACATGCCATGAAGTAATTAAAGGAAGATAATTAGGTACTGTTTTTTTAATTATACCTTCAAATAACTGAGTGCACACATGATCCCTTATTTTACAAGCTAGTATTAGATTAGCCAGGTAATCTCTGTAGAACAATTCCGTGATGGAGCAAGCAAAATATCGCAATCAGAGTGGTTGTTGGGCTCAATGCAAAACATTTCCTCTGATTTGGATCGAACAGTTTCTAGATTAATTAATTAGTACTATCTCTTCATGACACTCCCATCATATGGAAGTACGACCGTGTCAACCCCTAATCCATTATTGATGACTACATCAAAAATGAGAGAAAAATATCTCCTCCACAATAAGTTTTCATGGCATACAGCCAGGTAATCTCCAGTAGTGTACTGTAGACTGTAGATGTCACCTTTTTTAACATGTGGTATTAGCTACACTGGTAGTGACGTTCCTCACAAGTTTGTGGTCTTTACAATAACAAGAAAAAAAGTACTCAGCATAATAAACAGCTTTCCTAGCAAAAAGGAAAAAAAGAGTACAGTGTAATAAATAGTGAAAATGAAGTCGAGATCGATCTTACTAGCTACTTGTCTTCAACAGAATATATATAAAAAGAATCAAACTGTTTCAGAATCAAATCGAATCGAGATTAATGGAATTTAACACCCATGGTTATTTCCTCAAATCGAATAGAGATAGCTCCCAAACAATGGCAAAAGCTTGTTGGGCCCCACCTGTCAGAGACTGTATCTGGGAGGGCGTTTACCGACAGCGGCGAACCGATCCGACCTGGACCGCAAACTAAGCTCGAAGTTGGGTGAATGCTGTTACTGTGTTCGAGCTAGATCGATCAGCGCATTGATTAGCCGGCTCGGTCGGTCGAGTTTGTACTACTCGTTCGTGTTATTGTGTGACACGCACCGCCCGACCTCGCCACGTTCCATGCTGCCACCCTGTACCCTCACAATGGACACTCGAGTAGCTGACAACAATGCTGCGTTGTTCCTGATTCCTCCTACTGTTCCATCTGATTGTTGCAAGCTGTAGCTTTTTTTTCCCCTTTGAAAAAAGAAACACCGAGACGCTTATATAAACTTAAAACTCACTCATCTCTACAAACGTACCCACGTATATCCTATATTTATATAAGTATTTTTTTATCGCTTATCATAAAATATAATAGTCGTATACCCTATATTCATACAAGTATTTTATCGCTTATCGTAAAATCTAACGGTCGTTTAAATTTAAATTTTATAATTTAA
This sequence comes from Oryza australiensis, assembly GCA_019925245.2. NCBI lineage: Eukaryota > Viridiplantae > Streptophyta > Magnoliopsida > Poales > Poaceae > Oryza > Oryza australiensis. The sequence continues at coordinate 3,103,167 of JAIFGZ020000476.1, forward strand.
TTTTGAAGTTGATTTTAAGGTTTTTACAGTATAGTTTCTGCAGTATTAACTTTTAAAACAGTTAAGACATTAAAAAGTTTATCTATAAATTATTTTTTACCGCTAGTAGGTCCTTACCGTTTATAATTAGCTTTTGTTAACACAACGGTTTGTATTTCTTCGTATAAAAGATCATTTATAGTTGTATAACTTGTCTGAACTTTTACAGGTTTGGTGATGATATCGGTTTTGTCACTGAGTTGATTGATCTTTGGATTAATCAGAGAGCTAATCAGTGTCTTGTCATTGTCTGCAGCTGCTGCTGGACGGCGACCCGCAGGCGGCGCGGCACCGCGGCGTGCTGGAGAAGTACAGGGAGAAGGCAGAGCACTACCTGTGCGCGTGCCTCGGCCGGAACAACAACGGCAGCGCCACCGCCGACAACGTCGACCGGAGCCCCGGCGGGATGCTCTACGTCCGGCAGTGGAACAACCTCCAGTACGCCTCCAGCGCCGCCTTCCTCCTCACCGCCTACTCCCACTACCTCTCCTCCTCCGCCTCCTCCGGCGATCGCCGCCGCCTCCTCCTCCGCTGTCCCGGCGGCGCGGCGACGCCGGGGGAGATGCTGGCCCTGGCGCGGTCGCAGGCGGACTACATCCTCGGCCGGAACCCGCTGCGGTTGAGCTACATGGTCGGCTACGGCCGCCGGTACCCCGTCCGGGTGCACCACCGCGGCGCCTCCATCGTCTCTCACAAGGAGGACAACCGCTTCATCGGATGCATGCAGGGGTTCGACGACTGGTTCGGCCGCGGCAAGCCCAACCCGAACGTGCTCGTCGGCGCCATCGTCGGCGGGCCCAGCCGCCGCGACGAGTTCCGCGACGACCGCGGCAACTACATGCAGACCGAGGCCTGCACCTACAACACAGCCCCCATGGTCTCCGTCTTCGCCAGGCTACATCGCCTCACCACCACCACCACCACCGCGGCGGCTGCGGATCCCGACGGCGGCTCATCGGAGGAGGGGCTGTCGGCGGAGTGTAAATAAAAGGTAGTGGTGGTGGCTTTGGTGGTTTAATTTGGGCGGGAAATTCTTTTTTCTTTCTCGTATACTTGCCTTTTTCTGCTTAAAACTTCACTAATTTTTTTGAAGTGTTAATATGAGAGAGAGGTAAAGAGAGGGATTTGATTATTATTAGTGAAAAAGAAAGAAAAAAAGATAGTGAATGGGTGTTATAATTAAGGAGGAGATGAAGGTGAAAATTAGTTACATGTAATATTTTTGAGGTAGGTCTCAGACTGAACAAAAGAAAAATTAAAAGGGCTGTAATATTTACTGGAATGCTGGTATATATTATACAGACCATTACATGTTGCCTGCTTGTACATTTCTTTCTACATCTGTTGAGTGTGTTGTTTTGCAAGGTTCGTATTCGGTATCCGTCTTTGGGGCCTGTTCTGTATTGTATTGGGCCGATGTTACAAAGCTTGGTAGTAGGCCTTTCAAAGCAAAATAATCAATGAATAAGTCCCTTCATCCGTCGCTTATATTTACGTCGAGGTTAATCGACATCCCTAAATCGTAACATATAAAATTGAGTTAAATTAGATCCTGTTAATGGACTATACCTGAAACAGTATTTAACGGGCTATACCCGAAACGGTATTTAGACGGTCTAAATCGTTGAAATCAGAGTATACTTAAAATTAAGGTAAACGAGACATAACGAGACAGAAGACAGATTTTTATATAGGTTTGAGCTTTTTAACTAACAGGTGAGATAGACCTCCTTTTATTGACCAAAGCCGGTGTTGCTTTTATATATCAATATCACATGAGTATAATATTGGGACAACCTAATCTAGTCTTTGTTTTCTCGAATATGAACTACGTAAGATTGGAAGTAGCTCTAGATCCTTCATGTCGATCGTTATGCCTCTGTATTGGGTTTGTTTATGCTTATATTGACTTTTGTTGATCTATCTTGATCTCTGTTAGTGTCTCCCCTCTTTCAAGGGGTCTCGTATTTAACCCTCGGGTGTCCCCTTGTCCAAGTATGGATACGGCCCGAGTAGTCCTTATAGCGTTTGAGTAGGACCTTTTTTCTTCTTTCTTATCCAGAATACCTTTCGTATACGAGGCATGATTTCATATAAGGTTTGATATATGGTGGGTCTCGCCGAGCCTAACATAGAAGTGTTGGGTATGCCTTATCTATAACACTGACAGTAACCACCGACCTTAATGAAAATGATCGGACTAACGTTCTCGACCATGTGGCCCGAAGATTCATCATTGCCAAAATCACCTAGCCGTTCTCGGAATACCGAGTAGGCATGGAATTTTCAACAAGTCATCTTTCCTAGCCAAGATAGAGAACGTGACCATTGTTTGAATTTGAATTGAGGTAAAAAATATCATCTTAACGGGTAAACTACCGCTTTGTTCAATCTTCCTTTCTCCATATGTAGGTTCTCAAATCCATACAAAATATGAGACCATGCCATAGCGTTGTCGTTCTGAGTTTTTTAATCGACACAAAGTGTGACCACCAAATAACTCTTCAACTTTGCTTTTGTCATGGGACCTCTTCTTATATGTATTGACATTTGAAGTCACTAATCTGACATCCATCCAGTCATAAATAAATTCCTGACTATCGTGCCTTAGAACCAGTATATGTCTTTTAGTCGAGTACAAGAATTATTGGTTTGAGCTTTATTTAGTCAAGATAAGATGTCGACTATTATAAAGCTTCCAACTAGTCTTTTTTAATCAAGAACGCCAATTGCTCAAATACATGATTTTTCTGAAATCAATTCTCAGAACAATGTTATGAGATAGAAAGTCCTAAACAAACGCTCAAGAATAACATTATATGAATTGAAAATATTAAAAATAAATTATATCTATGTGTAACAATAAACAAGCATTTTCATCAGAGCCGCCCTCAATTAAACAGAGTTGTGTACTCTTTCTAGCCCCAGTTGATTTTATGGAAAATTTTTCACAAAAGCGGCTTGAATCTCATAACAAACTATGCTGAAGTAACGAATTTCTAGCCCCAAGCCAATAGGAAAACCAATTTTCGATTACACGGCTAGTTAATACGTTACATTAGGTACTCTTACATGACTAATTCGGTCGTTCGACCCTCCGGAGCCTGACTAATACAATAGTACCAGGTGTCCTGGCCAAGGTTCTAAGACCCAATGATTAGTCAGACTTAATGTAATAGGACGAGAAGGAACGACTTCGACTAGTAGCGATATGAGAACAGAGGATCAACGAACAAATATCGCATATTTGATACGTATAAAAACTTACATAGATTCATGCATAGGAATAATAGGATCGCTACACATACTGGTCGAGCGAGGACCTGGTGTAGTCGCATCCATCATACCTCGACCACTCGTAGAGGTGGTGGGAGGATCACTACCACGCTGGTCGAGGACCAGGTGTGTAGTCGTACCTCAACCACTCGTAGAGGTGGTGGGATCGTTACCATGCTGGTCGAGGACTAGTCGTACCTAAGCACCTTGGGACTAATTATCTAATACTTATCTCAATAAATACATTAGTTCATTAACTGTTTTACCATTAATCACCAAAACCATTTTGGGGGCTAAATATACTTTCAAAGACGGGCAGCGCAAGCGGCTCGGGATGAGAACTAGGACACGATGACGACACCAACCCCATGGCGCCACCTCCCTATCCCACGACTCCTCCTCCCATTCTCAACACGACCAGGCAGTTGTGGGGAGCCCATCTCTAGTGGCAGGGAGGAGCGTCCCTCAGGGATGAGCATGAGCGACGGGGACGAGCCCACCCCCATTGTCGCAAGACTGCAGGAGCACCCGAGACGAAGCTACTAGGGTGTCGGGTCCTCTCCTCCACCGCTGCCTTCTTGCGGATGGCTGGCAAGCTTGAGCTTGCCGGCTCCCTCGCCTCCCTCCTCTTCTTTGCCACCGTGGACCACCGGTGCCCCTTGTCACCGACCTACCATCGTCGCTGTCGTCTCCTTGGATGGGCTCGCCGGCCGCAGCCCCTCTCCTTGCTGATGAGCTCATGTGGAAGAGAGGGGAGTGGTGAAGAGATGGGGAAGAGAGAGAATAGGTGGGAAGAGGTGAAAGTCCACTTACATGTATGCCTCACATGTTTTTTAATTTTCTTTTTTCTGACTAGGATGCCATGTTAGCCAAAACAACCATCCACACTGTCATGAGACCTGACTTAAAATTTTTGCTAAGATAAGGGTGAAGATTTCTGATATTTCGGTTTAGAGATGTTAATTAAACTCAACAAAAAAAACAAGGAGCAACAAGCGTACTTATTTCAATAGTCAATACATTTATGCTCTATGTTACCCAAAATCACACGGATTTTGGCACACTGCATGTAACCCCTCAGTTATTTTTAGTTATTATGGTCTTAAAGTTTCATAAAATTACACCGTTAATCAATTCTACATACTTCTATATCAAAATTTTAAAAGCTTTACTTTGTGCATGTAACATATATGTGATGGATAAAAACCTATAATTTTAAGATGTGATTAAACAACTCAAACGTTTAATAGATCAAAATCAAAATAAATAATAGTGTGATATTTCTAAAACTTTATAAAAATGATGTGTTAAAACCCATATAGTTTTGTGTAACTTAGACAACTTGGACTTTAGTATTTTTAGTTTGTCCCTCCAAAGCCCCGGAAACCTCCTAGCCAGAATAACCGACTTTCCAATTTTTTTGAGTTGACTCAATATACTCCTTTTGATACATTGAGCCAACAACAATTGACACTCAATTAAACGATCCAATTGTTTCACCTATACTTATACATCAAAATTTAAATTTAAAACTTAGTTAATTTTATAGTCTTTTCATCGTAGTTTATTTTACAATATTTTATTTATAATTATTTTTAATGCTAAAAAGAAGTACATATAAGCATAAGCGAAGCATACGGCTCTAATATAGTTACAAACCACCTAATAAACCTAATGTTGCACAAGATTTTTTTAAAATGACATGCCAGATTTTATGGTAGATATTTCTGGTTTAAGAATGACATAATACCGGTAAATTGATTACAGTATGATGCTGCAATCAACTTTAGGAACCCTAATATTCCCTTCAGTTTTTTTTACGTTTTTAACGTGATTTCAGATACTAAAGGAGTGATTAATTAGAGTACTCATTAAAAAAAACTTTAGGAACCATAATTATCCTTCCATTTGAAGCAAGAAGATGATTTACTTTTGGAGCAAGAAGATGATTTACTTTTGGAGGACTTTCTATTCTCTAGTCTCTAGTCTCCACCAATTTGTTTTCACGCGATACCGCAACGGCTGAACTCAACTGCCACGTCGGAAGCCCACGACCGCGGTCCGCGGCGCGACCCTTCGCCGGCGACGAACTCCCCGGTGGCCGCGCCACATGACCAGGAACCACTTTCCCAAGTCCCTCGCCGTCCTCCTCCGCGCCCGGATGCACCCTGACCCCGTCGCCCCCGCCCTGCCGCCGCCCGCTCCGGCGGCGGCGGCACCCGACCCCGACCCATCCGCCCCGCCCGCCGCCGCCGTCCGCCACTGGCTCCACGCCTCCGTCTCCTCCGCGGCCTCCCCGGCCCCCGCCGCGCTTGACCGCTTCTCCGACGGGTACCGCTCCCTCGACCGCCCCGGACGCCGCGAGATCCTCCGCTCCCTCGCGGTCGACTACGACGTGCCCCGCGCACGCGTTCGCGATCTCATGCGACAGTACCTGAGAGCGCGCGGCGGCGGCGGGCGGGGAGGAGGAGGAGGAGGATGAGCACCCGGAGGCGGCCGGGGAGGAGGCGGGAGGTGGCGGCTGCGGCGGCTCCGCGTCGGCGATGTACCGGATGGAGCGGGGGCTCCGGGAGGCGCTCCGGCCCAAGTACGCCGGGTTCCTCGAGGCCATGAACGCGCAGCCCGGCGGGCTCAAGCTCCTCGCCGTCATCCGCGCTGACCTCCTCGCGTTGCTGGGGTGAGAGTGACACTGGCATTGCCTCACATATCGATTAGTAGAGAAGCTAAGAGAACTGGGATAATGGAAATGTTCGTCTCCTTGTTTGATATTGATATCGGGGGCGATTGCCAATTTGCAATGCAGGGAGGAGAACGTGCCGGCGCTGCGTGCACTGGACGGGTACCTGAAAGAGAAGCTCGTGACATGGCTTAGCCCCGCGGCGCTGACCCTCCACCAGATAACTTGGGATGATCCGGCCTCCTTGCTAGAGAAGATCGTGGCATATGAAGTCTCTGATCAACCCACTGTTTTAACTTTGCAGTGTGTGCTCCGGTGGTTTGACTGATGATTCTCTTGTACTTTGCTTTTTTAGGCTGTGCATCCAATTAGGAATTTGATTGACTTGAAGAGAAGATTGGGCGTTGGTCGCCGGTGCTTTGGGTATTTCCATCCTGCAATACCAGGTTGCTTGGACTATTCTGTTGCTTGTTATGGTTTCTTGCACTTGTGGACTATTACTGATTGGCTGATTGCTGGTGATAGTATGACTAAATGTGACACTAAGTGTTGATAACTAGATGCATAACTTGTATTTTCCACTTGTTTGAGATTTTTGTAGGGACCAAATCAATGCATCATTTACAGTTCTTATACATTTGTGAACAAATTGTAGACCTGGTGCAGAATGATTGTTTTCATGTTTTGAGTTAGTAGTAACTATCTTTGTTTGAGTGCTCTCACTATCTTTATTAAAATTAGGGGAACCGTTGATTTTCATTGAAGTTGCTCTGCTCAAAGATACAGCCACATCTATACAGGTTACTTAACTTATAGCACAGTACATCTATATGAGCATTCCACTCCATTGCAACCTATTAACTTCTGTCATATCAGGAAGTTTTGTGGGATGACCCTCCAACTCCTGAAAGTGAAGCCAGATGTGCATTATTTTATTCAATATCATCAACCCAGGTAAACAAGTCTTCTTAGGATTATGAACAGTAAATGAAGTGCTATGCTAGATAAATTAGCAAGAGTGACAAAATGGTGCCTACCTGCTAACAAACTGATTGTCCATTGCTATCAGCCAGGCCTATCAGGTATTAATCTGGGAAAGTTTCTTCTTAAACGTGTGATTGAAATGTTAAGAAGGGATATGCCTTCAGTACAGGTAACAATTTCAAATTCTGTGATCATTTTTCAACCTTACTGTTGTTTTATGCTTAAGCACTGGATATGTAATAGACAGTACTATATGGTGGCTGTAGTACCAGTTGTAAACTGATAATTCATCATGCTAACTAAGTTTTTGTAGCCTATATTTACTAATAAATCAAAGTCAATATGCTTGTTTGTTGGCATTTCATGCAGATTTTTGCAACACTTAGTCCAATCCCTGGTTTCATGCAATGGCTTCTTGCTAAGCTGGCATCCCAAATAAAGTTAGCAGAGGCAGAATCACAGGATGGCAGTTTATTAGAAGGAACCAGTTCCACTTTCAGAGAATCCATCCTTCTTCCGGAGGAAGAGAGGATGATACATGATGCGGTGTATGTTCCTTTTCAATAAAGAATAGCAAATTGTACTTCAGATAATTTCAACCTTTTTCATATTCTCTGTACTCATATTAAAAAATGTATCTTTGTTTTTTTATCTTAGACTTTTGTTTTCATTTTCTTTCATAGACTTTGGTTTTATAAAAAAAATCAGTCTCTTAATTCTGGAAATGCTGTCTCTTTTTCTTTTGTAGTTAACTCCATTACATGTTCATGTGAAATTTTGATCAGTCAATAGAGGAGTAAAGGTCTGCTTTGTGATTTATAATCATCCGCGCTGCTACTTTTGCTGCAGTGAACATGCTGGTGGAAAAAGTGGAATTGAACTACTGCAAGATATACTGAAATCAAGTCAGTGGGTAAAATCTGGCAAATTATCTTCTGCACTGAAATATCCTCTGACGCGTTTGTGTGCAAGGTATCCAGTAGCATCAACCTTCTGTATATTTTCAGAGTATATATTAGTTGCAACTGATGGTCTTTGCATATAATCTATAGGTATCTCGCTAGGGAGAAAAAACGAGGAAAAGCTCTTGATGCTGTTGCAAATTTTCACTTGCAAAATGGAGCAGTAAGTTAGCCACTATGTGCACATTCAGTTTCAAATGCTGATGCTAAGTAGGGGACTTAGTTTTTGTAGGATATAAAAACCAGAATTTTGCTCTGCTTGTATGTGAAACTTAAAATTGTAAATGCTTGACCTCTAGAACCATGCTGTTGTTTCACATGTAAACACAACATTTACTGATCTTAGCCTTTCTGTGCTATTTCACATTCAAAATTTTCCCTTAGTAGTATGGTATGGTCCATTGAAGGAACATCTTTTTGAAACAAGTGGCCTTAGCCCTACAAAATAACATTTTGCTTTTCTGGCAGATGATCGAGAGAATAAACTGGATGGCTGACCAATCAGAGAAGGGCATTCAACAAAGTGGAGGTATCATGGTAAATTATATGTACAGGTACGCTCCTGTTGAACTAATGTTTTTCCAGAATTCCAGATGCCTTCAGATGGCGTCATGGACAATCATGTTTATGTACAATGCCACTCTTTTGTTCAGGTTAGAGAATATAGAGGAGTACGCGCTGTCATATTTGGGTACAGGGCTCGCTCATACTTCATCTGACTTGCTCCAATATATCGAAGTATGAAAAGATTTGTGCTTGGCAATTGGCACGGTGTTTTTCTATCCTTTTCTTCTGCCTTTGTTTTCTCACTGAGATGCTCTTCGACAGCGAAAGGATACATGAGCTGAAGAACATTTTTGGAAATGAAGTTTTTCATGCAGCGAAGGATTATTCAGTCATTGGATACGGATAATAAGGATATCGCACTTCTCCCCGGTCCTTGTGGACATGGCTTTGTCATATAATTGTTCGTGAAAATGTATAGCTGCGTGTATTTTTGTTTCTGATTGGCCTCGCTGCACTGGCAGCATTATAGCACTAGGACTTAATAATTAGGTTATCTTGGCCATTCTCTCTTGTTCTGGTAAATGTAACAGAGAATACCTCATTAGTCACAGTTAAGTATGTCCTGCATATGAATGCAAGAAGCAGCACCTATACATTTCACTTATTTGAGACCAGTGATTTCATGCATATGACTTTACATTTGCAGTTAGTGCATTTATGCCCTGTTATCCGCGACCTGATAAATGATTTTACTAGGTTTACGTGGTAGACTGAGCCGGGATTCCTCCAAGTGCGGGACTCAAAACAAAAGGTGAAAAAGCTACCCTACATATGCAGGCCGATAGTTTTCTTCTGGACTGTCAATTCGTTAGTGGCCCAGAAAAACATCCTAAATTTTAGTAACTTTTGGACGGTCCATATTGCACAAGATTCACATTATAATACCCTTCCGCTCTTGCCACGTGAATCCGTGTATTCTCCGCTCGTGTAGTTGCCATTCTCTTCCCAATGGGCGGATATTAGAAATAGATTAGAGGTTCATCTCCTTCTTTCTTCTTTGCCTCCTCTCAATGGCGATCCAGCGACGGTAGGAGGGTTTGAACCCCACCATCCCCCCTCACCCGTACTAGATCTGTCCCTACTCTTTTCCACCTTGCCTAACTTATTTTATCTTTTACGGTGTGTATCTTTATCTCTACCACTTATAATCTTAGTAACGGTTCAGATCTAACATCTTTCTTTTACTCACTTATAATCTAACGGATGAAAATCAGAGTCCACTTCTTTGTTTCATATTATTTTTTATTTTTATTGTGGACATGCATGCATAGATTTAATTGCGAGAGGTTATCCGAGATTTTCTCCTTTTTTCAGGCTTATATGCATGCAGGTTATCCGGGATTTGCTTCTTTTTTCTGGCTTGCATGCATGCTTGAATTTAAAAGAAAGTGATCGATTATATTACTATAGTGTTAGTACGGGTATGTTACTAGTCTGTGTAGTTTCTGCTCGTGTTCCTGTCATTCTCTCTCCCACTTGCATGCAGGTGAGCCCTGCTAGATTGGCCTCCTCCCATTGCTCCTCCTTCCAAAGCTGAGTGGCAGCATGGTGCCCAACTGCTGATATTTTTCGTCTTCGGCGGTTTGCATTGTTGGAGACACCAACACTATCCTCTGTCTCCTCACTACTTTAGATCCCATGTTCCCCCACTGACCCACTCATCGTCCCCAAACCTACAGCTCTGTCATTCGTCGCCTACCAACAATCAATCACCGCCCTTGTCTTCCCTCTATAGCATCCCTCCTCGTCTTCTATCCACCTCCCGCTCCTTCCTAACCTTGAAACCAAATTGCTTTTTTATTTGATTTAAGAAATCAATCGTTGTCGTTGTCATGATCATGACCATAGCGATGAATATCTCACTGGTGCTAGATTAAGGTGGTGGTCGTAGTCATCATTATCATGGTGAGCTATCCACCACCTTATGCCGGCCCATCGTCCCATGTCATGTCGAGATGGCTCATAGCTCGCGGCCTACCCCATACTGGCCTTCGCCATCTACCTCTCCACCATATCCTCTCCTATTCCAACCAACCAGTTGCATTCCTATACAAGGACAACAACAAGAAATTGAGAGGCGGCATTACGTTGTTGTTCCGTGCCAATGACCTTTCCAATGACGCCAGGGAACTTGACCTCCTCGATGTTGCCCGTGACCAGGTCAACTCCGTGTCGATCTCCCCTCCTCCATGTCCCTAGCCCCGCCCCCACCTCTCATAGGCAGAGGTGCCATCGTCCCCCCACCCCACTCAACCTAAGTGGTTAACACTTGTTTTCCATGCCGACCTCGCTCACCACCCTTTCCTGACCCGTCACTGGCGGCACCACTATTGTCTCACCATCACTATTGCTGACTGCCACTTGCCCTGGCCAACCTCTTCCTCGACCATCTCTCTAAGCCTAAACTTCTCTCTTCAACCACTTCTTTCCACCCCGACCATGAATCTTGATTCGTTAGGCCTGGCCATCGGTAACACTTAGAGCATTACCAACAACATCTTGATATCATTCCCTGTCTAGTAATTTGAGGATTTTTTTTGTCAAAAATCAGTTCCAACCAATTGCCTAATTTCATTCCCAATATTTTATATTCCATATCCTGTAATTGTCGTTCTCCACTTATAGGGACACACTTTGGCTTCCAATTGCGTGAGCGAACATGATCTCGTGGGGAGGAGGGGCGATTTAGTTTCTTGGAAGCCAATTTTAACTACTCTTTTGGAGGGATGAAAATTTTAGCACCTCAAATTTTGTTTAGGATCCTCATAATTAAAATTTTTGGGATAAAATTTTAAGATGTTTATAATGCTCTTATACACACTCCAATGAGCCCTATGAGAATCCTGCGCTAGTAACACGTGGACATGGATTAGCATTTTTAGGAATAATAGCATTTTATTTAAAATAAAACATTGTCTTTTGATAAGTGCATTGAAGTGAGAGAGTATCCGAGTACCACCTTCGTACTAAAATAATTATAATTTTAAATTGTTTAGCATATATTAAGGTTTGAGAAGAAAGACTACGGTGACCCTCAGATGGTTGAGGGTAGAATAAAAAAATTAAATGAGAAGTGATTGATGGGATAATTAATATTCTATAGTGACAATTATTTTAGGATAAATTTAAATCCTAAAATTATAGTGATAATTATTTTAGGATAAAATTAAATTTAAGAATATAATTATTATGGAATGGAGGTAATAATCTTGATGCGTACGTTTCGTTAGTTGGCGGAACTTACGGTGACGTTAAACGCGGAGATTACGATGACGACTCAAAGATATCACCAGACCTGATCAATCGTTGGACGATTCTACTTCGTGGGAATGTGATACGGTGTATTTTGGGTATTTCCTTCCAAAAAAAAGGAGATTCGTTGCGTATCTTTCCTAATTAGACGAGAGGCTGGCATGCATGTATATATATATATATATATATATATATATATATATATATATATATATATATATATATATATATATATATATATATATATATATATATATATATGGTTACGGTGTGGGTGCGCACAGCCTCATTTCGTATGGCATGGTCGAATCTTTAATTTAAAAACTCAAATTGAAAATCCGAACCGTTCAAATTGTTCTACATATTAATATCTCCATGTAAATTAAATTTTACATTTTTTTTGAAATTTTTTACTATTTTATCGGATAGGTTAAAGATGCAATAAAATAGATACTCTAAAAATTATTGAATTAATGTATTTTTGACATATCCGATAAAATAGTAAAAATTTTAAAAAAATGTAAAATTTGGTCTACAAGATGATATTAATATGTCAAACAATTTGAACGGTTTGGATTTTCAATTTGTGTTTTTAAATTAGAGATTCGACTATGCTACACGAGATGAGCGTGCGCGCGTCACACGTAAATATATATATATATATATATATATATATATATATATATATATATATATATATATATATATATATATATTTGAGAGAGAGACACCTCGCAATTCTTGATCTGAATTGCTTTGCTTCGAGTTTTGGAATCTGGAACCGGATGGGATGGGAGCATCGTCGGTTTGATCATCAGCAAAGGTACGTATAATCGATCTCACAATTTGCTCTTGCTAGTTCTTTTGCTTAATGGTTTCTCCTGAGGAGGTTTGGTATCGTTGAGCCGCCTCCTCGTTTCGATTCATGTGTTCTTCCCTTTTTTTCCATCTACATTGCCTAATCCACTCAGAATTTTCTCCATTTTCTGTTGTTTTAATTCTTTCACTACAGTGAGTAGGTTGTCTCTCTTTTTAATAAAATTGTTGTTTTTTTTACTTTGTAAGATTGGATCTAGATTATTCTTAAATTTTTTATAACCCTTTTCGCCCTATAATAAAATGACGGCCAATCCTGTCTTCTATTAGAGAAATTGCTAGAAGGGAATAGGAGAGAAATGGCTAGAAGGGAATAGGAGTTTAGAGGGTTGAGACTGTTAATTTCTTTATCGTTTGTTTGGTTGGTAGGCATCTTATTTTCATAAGGTGTTAGGATTTTCATAACCTTGGTAGGTTGGAATTTACAAGAACTTATCTTTCTATAGATCTAGATAGATCTAAATCTCTGGTTGTATGTATCTATTTATGGATATAGAGAGCAAATTTTTTATCCATTATCTATAGATCTAAACTATCCTATTACTAGTATTACCAACTCCCTCCTCTAAACTCCTAATCACTTCCAAGTCTCCTTAAAGTTTTCCCCGTTCCAAAAGTTTACAGATATGTTTTTACACATTGTAGTACTCCGATTGTCCCTAAAAGAGTTTAGTTTAATCTTAGAATTTAAATTTTGTCTCATATAAGACCAATTTTTAGGATGCGTTTGGAGGTAAAGGTTAGAAACTTCACCTTCCCACACGCAAAATGATAGTACATGATTAACTAAATATTAGCTAAAATAAATTTGAATAATAAATTAATATGATTTTTAAAGTAACTTTTCTATAGACTTTTTTTTTCAAAAAATACACCGCTATTTGGGAAACGTGTGCGTAGAAAATGAGAGAGTAGAAGTTGGGAAGAGGTGATAATGCTTTCTCAGGTTTTATAATTCTTGATGTTTTTGACAATGACACGGTCTATAAAATATATATTTTATATTGTTTTTCTATTATAATATATACGATAAATAAATGAATGTTACTTTTATTTTTATTATAGTATTTTGAAAAGAAGGATCTATATATGTTATATATGTGTGTTTCGACGGCTATTAGGGAAAGTGGGGTGGTGGCCTAGGTGCGGTAAAGCACAACGAAGCCGAAGGCGGCCTCATCGTTGTGCGGTGGTGGCTAGAGCGACGACAGTTGTCGGTCGAAATACAATGGCGAGCGACTAAGAGAGGGAATGGTGTGGAGAGCGCGATGGAGTGCACGTCAAGCTCGTGGAGTTGGAAAAAAATGGAAGAGGGAGGTGTGGAGAGGCCATTTATAGGCTTGCGAGGCGAGATCGTGCCCGAGGAGGCGGGAAAAGCCGATGAAGGAGGAGGCGACATGGGAGCAAGATGTGGCTCTACGTTGCGCGATTTGCGGGGAGGAATGAGGGAGAGGGTGGAGGGGACGGAGGGGATCCGGTCCCGCATGGTTTGGAGGCAAGGACGGGAGCGGGGACCATGCGGGAGAGGCGCCGATGTGGGAAAGGGAAGTGGCGGACGGGTTGGTTGCCGATCGGCTAGAGATAGGGTAAGACCCCTGACAGGTGGGCCCTACTTGTCGGTGGCCCTAGGGAAGGAGGGATGCAAGACAGACTTAGAGAGAGAGGGGGGAGGAGGCAAATGGGCCGATGGCCTAGGAGGAAGGAGAGGAGGAAACGATGCGAGGAGGAGAAGTGGACTTTGGTGAGAGAGGGAGTGAGCGGGCTAAGCGGTGAGCTAGGCTAGGAAGGGAGGAGAGAGGAGGACAACCGGCTCTAGCGGGCTAGGCCACAAGGAAGGGGAAGCGGACTTGGTCCAAAAACGGGCCAAGAGTAAAGAAGGGATTTTAATTTGTTTTTTATTTATTTAATTAATTAAATTAAATTTTTATTATTAAAATTACTTCTTGCACTTCGAAAATTTATGGAAAATTCAGAGAGTATATTAGGCCATGGAGAATATGATGAAAATATTTTCAGCCATGATTTTGAAAGAAAAATTTTAATTTTTTTATTAATTTCACTTGATAATTTATTTTAATTTTTAATATAATTTTCTAAAAATATATTATTAAATGATTTTTAATCCCGAACGAAAATCAGGTCATGATATTAGTTCCCAACTACACCAACAAAATCAGCCATACATAGTAGCTAAATTATTGTTGATCAATTTAGTAGCAAAATAAATACTTATGCAGTTTTTGTCCAGTTGAGGTGTGTTAAAAAGAGATGTACTTACGGTTGTGTGCACGTGTAAGTCGTTTATTACCGTGATGGCTTTTTATTCAAGTATAAAAATTTGTGTACACGTATACGTTGTTTTTGTTTCTATTAAGTAAAATTTTTTCAAGTTTAACCAAATTTATTTTAAAATAGAACAATATTTCTAATACAATACTAATACTACCCTTATTTCTCATATTATAAGTCGTTTAAATTTTTTTCTAAGTTAGACTTTTTGAGGTTTGATCAAATTTATTGAAAAGTATAGCAATATTTTAAAAAACTACCAAAATATGTTCAATGTTAAATTTATTCAAAATTAATTTGATATTGCTATATTTTTCTATAAATAATAAAAACTAGTTGAACTTTTAAAAATAATTTTAAAAAAATAAAAACGACTTATAATATAAAAAAGAACAATCTATATCTATACTATATAATATATAATCTATAACTATCTATAAAGCAAAGTAGTGTTTCCACCCAAATTTTGTTTTTGCTCGGCTATTTTGCGTAAAACCTCTTGATTTTTTTAAAATTAACCGCAATCGTCTAGCTATTTAAAAATCCCAGTTAAAAAGAAAAAATGGTTATTTTGCGAAAACCCCTTGATTGTTTATAAAATTAACCTGCATCCAATGTTGAAAAGAAAGAGGGCTTAGATGAAAAAAAATCTCTTGCGTCCCTCTCTTCGCCTCCATCCGCGTCGCGCCTGCGCCCTCCCTCCCGTCGATGCTCGAGCTCCCGCGCCGTCGCTTGGATCTTCGTCCTCCAACTGCTTCTCTTCTCGCATCGTCATTCCGTTGCAACGCACAGGCATTTTGCTAGTACAAATATAAAAGTAGATGTGATCATGGATTTAATTACGATGTCTTTTGTATAAACTCAGTTAAACTTAAAACAAATCAAATTAGATTATGACAAAATGATTACACGCAATTGAGCTTTTTCCTTTATTTCCTTTTAAATGATTACTTTCTAGAAGTTCAGAATAAAATTTAATTCCACTCTCTTTTATGTTCTACCTTCATCGAAGGTTAGTACGCTTTGGGAAGCTTTAAACCATATTTAACTAAGATTACATAGGCGGTCTTATCACCTTATTGATTGCAGCTATTTTTTCCCCGTTATTTGGGTGTATGTGTTAGTATTTATTTATTAACATTCTTGAAGTCCATCTAAAAAATGGATACTTCATGTCATCTAACGCACGCATTGAAACACATACGGGTCAATCTTACCATTAATTATCACATTAGATTACTACTAGTATATCACAATAAGGGATTGAACAATTCAAAATCCCCTCGTAGTACAAATCATAAACTGCTCAACAAAGCCTTTATTTATTGAGCTCAGATATCTCTAACTCGACATGCCTGCATAATCCGTTTTCTCGCAGGAATTCAAACCCCTTTGAACACGACGTCAACCATCATCAATCGGCCGGGGAGGGGCAACGCTCTTTCAGAATCCTCAAGCTATGATCGATAGCATAGATTATCATCTTATTCACCTGTATTCACAACAAGAGGTAAGAGGGTTAGTAATTAAGTTCATATATAGTTCTCGAGACAAATAATATATTGCATGTAAATTTAAAAAATATACTATTAGATTTTTACCCACTAAACTAATTAATTTAATCTATCTGGCAATTCTTAGCTATCAACTATGATATTTTAAGAAAATAATATCTTAGTTTTGAAGATAGGATTTTTCAAGAAAAGAATTTTAGGTTGTTATTCCGTTGATACTTTAAGAATGGGCTTTCTAATGTTATCGTGGTGTTTGGACGTGACAAAAATGAACTGGCCCACGTAATAATTTATGGGCTTGTATGCACATGTTAGACTAACTAGGCTGATGTTGAACCAAATCATGAGGTTTTGGGGCTGACTCTACGGGCTGATGCTGGGCCAATTCATTAGTTCTCTACGGTTCAGGGCTGTCTCAGGGAAGTTCTACGTAAATTTGTTCCGTATAAATTTGGGTCTGTAGTTCTACGCGAATTAGTTCCACGAGGATTTGGATTTGGTGTGGTGTTTGCACGTCACACCGTTTAATTTTCACCGAATAATTCTCCTCCCTTATTCTCAATGAAATCAGAGGATTATTTTACAGAATCACCTAAAAACCAGTTTCTCTACCTAAAATCATCTAAAACCAGAATCACCTGAAATATTATTTTAATTAATTATTATTTTATTGTATCGATTCGATTTTCTCCATAATCTGATTCAGGAAAATCATAATTTATCAGCGTCCCTTCCAAACGGACCTTACCCAGCCATACTCCCACCTGGGTTCCCGATTTCGCGAATTTCGACACGAAAGCCGCGAAATTCGGTGGTTTCGCGGGGCGGCACGACATCCGCGGTTTCGTTTAAATAATTTCGTGAAAATTCAAAAAATTTTAAAAAAATCATTTTAACAAAAAAAATATATATATTTTATAAAAAATATAAATTTCGCGATGTTTGTCGCGAAAACCGCTATACGCGCGGTTTTCGCGAAATCGCACACGACACGGATTTCGATTTAGTTCAAATTTAAATTACGGTTTTCACGGTTTGCGGCTTTCGCGCGATTTTCGCGGTTTTCACGGTTTTGCGTACGCACGAAATCGTTCAAATTCGAATTTTTACTGTTCATTGCCACGGCTTTCGCGAATTTCGACGAAATTCGCCGTGCCGCCGGCCGCACGCATATGCCGCCGGCATTGCAAACCCTGCTCCCACCTCTACATACCCTTCGAGGGGTATCTTAGTCTTTTTCTTCATCTTTAATCTCTAAAAAAGACCAGGATTTCTTATCACATTTTATATTTGGGGAGAGTACGACATTGCTCTAAACGCTGACAAGGGATCATCCCGTCGCTTGTCATCTACTCCCTCCGTTTTTTCTATAAAAAAATATCTTTATAGCTATTAACCTGAACATAAAAAGACAAGACAGGAGGCGTTCGGTAGAATGGCTACTGCTGTACAACCACAGCAGTTACAACAAATGCAACAAAATTTGTATTGCTTGTACTGTACTGCAGCCAGCCACAGCCACAGCCGGCTGCAATGCAGCTTAACCGAAGAAGTCCACCAACCAATTTTTAGTAAAGATAATTTAACTCTCGATTGGTAACACTAACCGAGACTAAAAATATTTTATAGTTTCGATTAATATTACCAACTAGGATAAAAAATCACTTTTAGTAAATGGAACTAAAGATAAACGCATGCGTATATAATCCACTCACTTAGACGTGGCGCACTTATTCCGACTCTTCCTTTCTCCCTCTCAGCTCAATCGCTCCGACGACGACGGTGGGAGGGGAGGAGATGACGACGGCCCGACGGTTCAGAGGTGACGACAACACCCTCCCCTTCGCAAGATTCGACGGGAGGGAAAGTGGTAGCGGCTTGAAGATGGCGGCGACTCGACGGCTCGAAGGTGGCTAGTGGTGGCCATATGGGCCGGGCCGAGGCATGTCAGTTCGGGCACGGCGACACTATTTCATCGGCCTAGCCCGACATGTGAGGTGGTGAGCCGTGCCGACACAACCCAGTGGCACGTACCGTGCCTGGGCTACCGCCCGAGCCCATGAGCCGGCATGACAGGACATGAATCCTGTATCGTGCCAACCCGAGCACGGCACGACCCATCAACCGACACGGGACGGCGGGGAGGGAAAGGGCTATCATGCGCAGGGTTAGGGTTTGGCGACGGCAACAGTGATGGCGATTGCAAGGGATGACGAGGAGAGGGAGAGGTTGACGATGACGGTGGCACGAACGGAGGGACAGGTGCGCGCCTGCGCGGAGGGCTCGACGTTGGCATCGGCTGCAGCAGCGTGGGGACAAAGGCGACCCGACGTCGGCGTTGGCTACGGCGGCGGAAGTCCGCAGCCGCGGCATCGGCTGCGACGACGAGGACGAACACAGCGGCACCACGACGGCGCAAGGCGGGCCGATGGCGCGACGGCGTCGACTACGGCTAGGGAGTGGGGAGACGGAGCGACGAAAAGGCTGCGTGCGTCTAGGCTAGGGTATGCCGGTTTGGCCAAAACAGCCGTCCTCGGCCCATGGACCATTGATGGACCCGTGCCGACATGACCACCCCGTGGGCCATGCTTGCACTGAGGGTTCAGCACGTGGACCAGCACGGCACGACCCGCTACATGAGCCATGCCTAGCGGGCCGTGCCGCGGGCGTGCCCGGGCCGGGCTGTGTTGGGCGACCTGTTTGGCCATCTCTAGAGGTGGTTGCGGTGCGACGGCTCGAAGGTGGCGACAGCCCGACAGCTCGGAGGTGGCGGTGGGGCCTCCTCCTTTTTGTCCTCCTCTTCCTCCGTCTGTCCTCGTCCTCTCCAAGAGCGACGGGCAGCGACAGATCCCTCTCCTCAACGGATCCGATGAGAGGCAAGCACCGTGATGTTCATTTTTTAAAGAATTTTGTGATGTTCATTCGAGTATGAGTTTGATCTGTGATGTACTTTTGATATGTGACTATGATGTCAAATATAGTATTTTTTATTCGATTTGTGATGTCAATTTGATGTGGGATTTGAGAACATCGAAAGCAACTCGATTTGAAGATGTCAATATGCAAGCAACAAAAAACAATGAAAAGCAGAAAAAAAGACATTTATTCACTGTTGGTAACAACAATCGAGACTAAAGATAACGACGCCAACCACGTGACGTCTATATCTTTAGTCATGATTGTTGTTACCAAACAAAACTAAAAATTAATCTTTAGTCTCAATTATTTCACTGGGGACTAAAGATGTATAATCTTTAGT
Organism: Oryza australiensis; assembly: GCA_019925245.2. Classification (NCBI taxonomy): domain Eukaryota; kingdom Viridiplantae; phylum Streptophyta; class Magnoliopsida; order Poales; family Poaceae; genus Oryza; species Oryza australiensis. Next base: position 3,122,862 of record JAIFGZ020000476.1, read on the forward strand.
CCCAATTATTTCACATCTTTAGTCTTGTTTTCATGGTCTCGGTTTATAACCCAAGAATTGCAAATCAGGATGATACAGGGTTTTCCCAGCAATGTGTAATGCCAATGCAATTTACTCTTGTATTAAATAAGAAAGAAGATTTACAACACTCAGTTACAAGAAAGACGAACTAGCAACAGAAGTATGGACGTATCTCCATGGTGGTCCTCCCAAAAATTTACTGGCCCAAGGCCCTGGTAGGGAGGTTTCCGTCTCGTCATCGTCTTGATGATTCAGTCTCGCATTGCGTTTGTCTTTTCCGCTTTCTCGCCGCATCGTGTGATAATAGTAGCAGTCGTCAGGCCAGCAGGCAACGACCAGGAGTCCGAGACGGAGACGACAAACTTGCCAGCACGGATGCAAGGCCATCAAGCAAGCAGCCAAGCCGGCTAGAGTGCATCAGCGTCATCCTAAGGCGGCTCGTGCAGTGCGGCGTCTGTGGCGGTGCCGACGAACGCCAGGGAAGCACGGGCCGTTAAGTGGGACCACCATACCTTAAATCCTAGATACTAACACTATAAAAGCTTTGAACTTGAAACACCACAAGAGATACGAGTAGATGAGTTTGTTTCTCTTGCAGATCAACAAGCCAACTTTATATCATTTGTGACCTATGACGAGTATGACACTAGAGAGAAGATATAAAGCTTCGTAACTTGAAACACCACAAGAGATAGGACTAGATGGGTTTGTTTCTCGCAGATCAACAAGCCGACTTCAGATCATTTGTGACCCGATTGGCAACCCGACAAACAGGTCTTCGTGGGTCTTTTGCGATAATGTAGTGGACAGTAGTGAAGGGACAGGAAAGGCAAAAAATCCAACTCCACGACCACCATGAGAGATATACCCTAAAGTAGCTAACAGATATGAAGCTCTAAAGAATTTTGTTTAGAAAGGTCGCCAACGGGGGATAGTTTCCCACCTGAATATTTTCATTGCTCGAAAAAGGAGAGCTAGTGCAGGCAAAGGCCGGAATTGCATGTTTTTTTCAAAGATATGATAATGCGTTGATCTGCAGTTTTCATGCACTCAGCCCAGAGCGTGGCATCTTCAATGCATAGTCGTAGGATGCCTGCAAGAGACGGGTTCCCCTGCCCTAAAAACAATGTCGTGGAAGTGATTCCCCAATCTCCAATAGCATATTTTCTTCGTTCCAAAATAAACAAATCTAGTATGAAATGTGACATCACACTATGTCCTGTTTGGATTCGTAGTGCTGGAAGATCCAGATTCATAAAATTAGAAAATGTCACATCCCATAATAAATTTGTTTATTTTAGGACGAGGGAGTGAAAAGTTCCAAAGCCCTTCAAAGGAATCCAAGGGGGAAGGTCTGCAGCTTCCAATCACGGTCACTGCAGCGGTTGTTGGTTGAACTCGAATGGCGGCCCAGAAGGTGGTCGTGAAGGTCCATATTTCAAGAAGATGTGGAGCCTGTCTTTGGATTCCACCAAGCAAAGAAATGTATCCGCAGCGGAGCGGAGTCTGTAAAGACTGAGATGAACTCTTAATGTTACTATAACAGAATAAAAGACGGATCTACTTCCCCTCGACACTATCAAGATCATCAAAGACGGAGGAGAAAGGGACCTATGGGCTAGAAAAGTAACACCAATTGAAACGGAGGCCAAGAGTTTGGTGCAGCTTTGTGAAACTAAATACCCAAGGCTATGTCACGTCTTAAAACCCTTATGGTTATGATTTTTGTTAGATGTATATGTATTCGTATTGGGTTTTCCCCTTCCTGTACCTATATATATCTTATATATATCTGGGCTTAGTGCCCCTATTAATAGATATGTGCTATTCCTAATATGGTATCAGAGCAAAAATTAGGGTTAGATTTCTTCTCACCTTGGCATGTTGCACTTGCGTGCTTCGTCGGCTCATCGGTGTCGCCGTCCTCTTTGTCGTTGAGGACGCCACTCGCCGCCGCTCTTCGTCGCTGCCATCGTCGCTTGTCCAGACCTACCACTGCCATCCTTTTTGTCGTTGAGGACGCCGCTTGTTGCTGCTCTTCGTCGCCGCTTGTCCCTCTGATCGTCGATCTCTTTCTGTCTATTGTGTTTTTTTTGGGGTTCCCTTATTGCTTGGAAGACTAAGCAGGTAGTAGTTTCTCGTTCAGAGTGTTAGAGGTTGAGATGTATGTCATGGCTCTTGTGACGGCATAAGTGACTTGGTTACGGCGGTTGCTTGAGGATTTTGGTGTTTCAGTTTCTGTGCCGACTTCTCTTTTGTCTGACAGTATTGGTGTTATTAGTATTACCCGTGATCCGGTAAAGCATGAGCTTACTAAGCATATTGGTGTGTATGTTTCTTATACACGATCACAGGTTCAGGATGATGTTATTACTCTTCAGTATGTGCCTTCAGAATTACAGCTGGTTGATTTCTTTACAAAGGCACAAACCTGAGTTCAACATAGATTTTATCTCTCCAAACTCAGTGTTTTTGATCACCATGAGTTTAAGGGGGGAGGTGTTAGATGTATACGTATTCGTATTGGGTTTTCCCCTTCTTGTACCTATATATATTTGAGCCTAGTGCCCCTGTTAATAGATATGTGCTATTCCTAACAGTTTTGAGCAACTTGGACCAATTACCCAGAGTTTTACGAAAATTACTAGCAAAAGAATCAGTTCACCAAGTTGAGAGAGGACGTTTCCATGAGAGTTCATGAAACATTACTGGCAATTCTTGATCATCTCGTCGATCCAGCGCCCATAGCAGGCTCCTCTGATGCACAATGAGGACGACATGTGCCCCTAAGGTGTGAGCCCACAAAGGTGGATGTCAGTGACCCACGTCCCTTTGACTTTACGTAGGAGGAATCACTACCGCAGAAGAGGAGTCAATGCAGCGCCCATAGCAAAAGAGGGATGTAGAGACTCCTGCCAAGTGGATTGGCAATGCCCTATGAAGGAACCGTTTGCAAACGATAGCAACCGGAGGAACAAGTCAAGATGAAAGGGGGATAACTCCACGAGAAGAGAAGATGAAAGGAAAAGGCCGAATGGCTACAAGTTGGCACCTTGGCATATCGACCATAGAAGTGTGTATGTCAGTACAATGACGGTTCCATATGTACAACGAAATAAAAAATCAGATCATTTTCAGAAGATATTTCATTTGTTGATTTAGTTCGTAATACTTTTGTAGTTCTGTTGAGTCCCTTTAGTCTTATTATGAAGTGCAATGAGAAAGGAGACCTCGAGTAAATTATTATTTCAATTGTTTGACATCTGTTTTTTTGTGTGAGCAATTCAATCTTTTGGATATATGAGTTAATAAGTTTAAGCTACGACTACGCTTAGTAGCATATTTTGTGACGAACATTGAAAATGGGCATGCATTGGAAATGTGTTATTTACCTCCAGTTTGTCTTCTTTGGCCCTGTGGTTCTTAGGAAGTCTTCGGAAGTCCTCGGTTAAGCTGAGACACTCCTTAACATTCTCGGGTGATACAAAATCCAAGGCAATTTTGGTGCAGGACTGCAACATAACATTAATAAGAAATTAGCTACAAAAACATGTGCAACTTGGCAAGTATTTCAACCCAGTTCTCAAGTGTTGCGGTACTGAAGAAGTACACTGAAAATTTTACCTTAAGATTCCGTACTTGATGAGGACACCCAGCAGGAATGAAAACTGCCTCCCCAAGTTTTTGTACAAATGTCCAAGGCTCGATTCCTGAATGAGCATATCAGGATTTCAAGTAACCTTTCACTGCAACCATTTGTTATAAAGAATTGCTACAAGTCGACAACATAATATTAGCAGATAAAGGAACTCACCATGCTCCTCCTTGAGCTTTCTTTTGTGTTCTTTTGTCAGATAAAATGTTTCATCATGTACAGGGTTACATACCTTCAAAAAACATAAGTTGGCGTTAAGCATGATGGTCACAGAGCAAGGTTGTTCATAAATCACGCCCATACTTACCTTTTGAACTGCAGAACAGTATATATGGCGAAATTCCTTAGAATGCTTGTCGAGATACAATTTCAGTTTTGGAACATCTTCCCTCCTAAAAATATCCCATAAAGCACCACCTCCCTCGTTGGCCTCACTGTTTATAGGACAGGACAAGTCATTTGCATCCTCAAAGATTTTAGGAGATGTGTAATTTTCGTCTGTTGCAGCATTCCCAGAACACTCCTTTTCATTCTGTGTTGTATGTCTTCTTTTCAAGCTTTTTATTGCGTCTATTTGTTCCTCAGAAGGGTCAACATCGGCAGTATGCATCAAAACATTAACCTAAAAAAACAGCATAGGTTTAAATGAATAAACAAAAAAAAGATGTCAGTGTTGTGAGCTAACAATTTCACTGTGGGGAGAAGTATAGTCAGGAGTTTGTATAATCAACTAGCGGTAAAAGCTGGTAGTGTCAAGAGCACTGTTGGCTCAGTGTTGCAAGAAAAAAATTGTTCTCTGGTAAATAAGGATGTGGGATCTCATTTTACATACCACAGTTTATTTTTAAAAGAGTAACTTTAAGTCTTCAAAAAAGAACATGAGTTGCTCAAGGACTCTATGAACTATGAACTAAATGGCCAAAGTACTATAACAAATGACTTACTGCATCAGATAAATCACAGTGAAGCTTTGTAACAGAATCTCCTCTACCAAGTTCCTGTGCATAGCCATAAGCTATATATGATTTTGGTCCCATGTCAAGCTTTAAGATGTCATCAGGAAGCAATGTTGAGACATTCAGCAAACCAGACTTCAAGTTGGTGTATGGTTGAAAAGGTAATGAATTGATATATTTAACTCCATGAGAAGGCAAAAGCTCTTCAAAATGATTTGATGTAGGCCAGTCCTTCAATTTAAGCATTTCAGGCCATAGATTTTGATACATCCGACCTTCATAATACCCATTGAAGAAGTGCTGAGTGCATATCTCGACCTGGATTGCAGACAGCGAATATTACTTTTTTTCTTTTCTAGATTGACAAATGAAAATTACAATAAGTGCACTGATGGGGATCAGACGCATTCATTCATCATCCTTAACCGCTATTACAACAGAGTTTAAACAAAACTGTTTGAAGGTAATCACTAGTAAAATGCATGCTCCCTTCAAAATTTGTTTACTATATAAAATTTCACGTTATCAGATATAGACAACAATAAGAAAAGAAAACTATAGCTCGATACAGTAAAAATCTTTCTGGCAAATGAAGAACACATGACACTTGAGTGCATAAATTTGTAGTGTGATGCTGAATGTGATATGTGTTAGTTTTTGTTTGGTCAGTGGATGCAGAAAGAAGGGGGACCTCAATGCTAACAGACACCCTCTGTACTCAGGAACAACTCAGTCTCTAAATCTTCAATTGATACGTAAGTTCTGGGTGTTGACAAGAGAATTAGTTATCGTTGTACATCCAGGATTTAATTATCAATGGTAAAGTATAGAATGATAATTAGTAATACAAATATCTGGATTTGGCTACTATGTGACGTGACAAATTGCAAACACCCTTGGGAGCAATTCTGGAGTCTATTCATATACTACAAAGTGGGGTTTTTTTTATATAACTATTAGCTGTCTGCCCTCGGCGTTTTATGACAATGTAAGACAAGCAAAAAAATGTAGCACAGCCTTCAGGTTGACAACTAAACATTTACAAAAAATAAGGCTAACTACAAATACAATTTCACTAGAATAGCAACAATAATTGATTTCATAGACAAACAAAAGTCAATAGCAATCAAGGAAAAACTACTATAACATATATTGTAGAAGTTGGAATATATTATACTGACCTCACAGCAAGATAAACAATCAATAGCCTTCACCTTTTTCATCTCAGGACTAGTGCTGGTACCATGTACTTCAGACCACATGTCTGGTGGCTCCCAGCTCAAACATGACATTTTCTTGAGCACCTGTTGAACAATTACAGGTTCACCTTTCACCCAATGCTTCTGGAAGTGTGTGAGATCATCTGGTTTTCCATTATCCGATGTAGGGCAGTATATGTAATTATCAGTCGAATTCTCTCTGCTGGCAGCTTTCCTTGAACTTACATGATCAGTAGAACACGAGCACTCACATGCGTCTCTACTGATAATATCAGACGGTTCTAATTGCTTACACATTTGTAAAGCATACACTTCAAGTTTACTCAACCAGTCTTTTGAAAATATCCGTTTCAATTGAAGAACATGATTACCACACCCACCAAATTCAGTTGGAGGACAATAAATCTTATCAGAATCAACACGCCACTGGATGTCCTTAGATTGGTTGCTAGACAGGCCTGTTTCTTTGTAGTTTATTAACTCTGGTACTGAATCACCATCACCACCATGCATGTAGTCAGGACCTCTATTAGGATAAGAGAACAGTTCTTCCTTACAAGAGCCCATAAGTTTGCCTTCGCGGAGCTCCTTACAACAGACTATGCACAATTCATATGAGCAGTTTGGACAGCCTCTATGCAGATCAAAGATTGAAGTTTTGCAATGGTCACTGGTTCACATGGAAAAGAAATCAGGACTCATTTAAAGTGACAAAAAAATTATTAGAAGTATTTGATGAGTGGGAGGCAACCAGCACCAGAATACTCTCTCATCATGCCGGCAGGCAGCCTGCTCTACAGTCAACTCAGACAATTCCAATCCTGTGCAGAGAAAGAGATGGAGGTACTAAGAAATAGTTGCAAGCTAGCAAGTAAAGTACTCAAGATGTTCTGAAGAACTTGGCTTACCTTGAATTTTAGCCTCTTTTTCTATCTCACTCGTCTGGTCCTTGTTCAGTTTTGTCAAATGTGGCACCAGGTAGTGTAGCATGTAGTTGGCATATTTGCTTTTAGTTTCAGTGTCAACCTCATCAGCTCTGACATCTAGTGTATCTGCCTTATCTAACATGGCAGATTTATTGTTTATCGTAGTGTTAGCTTCTATCTGGTCAATTGCTTTTGTCCGTAGCTCCACAGTATCAACCCTGGATCTTAGACCTGAGGCAGCAGTCTTCGCTTTCCATTTTACTGATCTACTGCTGTTGCATCTCCCGATAACTGGGTTCTACAAGAGGAGAAAAATACACTTCTTAGAAACACAGCAAACTGTGAAATATATTTACAGTTATGTTTGTGATGGTTGGATTTTAAACAAGTTGTATCAATAATCTATTACTAAATAGCTTATGAGTCCTGAATGAATTGAAATAGGGGTCCTTGTCACTCTTAAAAGAAGATCTTTAGCCAAACTTCATCTACTCCCTATGACGATATAACAGAAAAATACACTACTACCAATGCAGCACTGGTACAAGAAAAACACATTTTTATAACAATAAATCTAAACAATATGAAGCTCAGAAATCTAACTGCTTCATGTCACAATGAATCTAACAAATTTCTAAACCTCAACAAAGCCACAATGTCCATTACCTTGGGTCCATCCGACTTGTCATTACGATTGCAGCGAGTGCAGTTGCATATTTTTCGACAGAAAGGGCACTCATCTCTAACATCGGCCTCCTGCATCTCCGGGTACCTGTAAAGCAGCACAAGCTTTGCTGAGAACTTCATGTCACCTTTCCACATATCTAACTGGACAGGGGAAAAGATGGATGAGGGAATTCAGGACGGTACTTGTTCTTGATGCATGCGGCGCAGTAGACCTTGCCGCTGCACAGCTGGCACCTGATCATCTCCGCCGGCTGCGGCTTAACCCTCTTGCATTGGTGGCACGAATTTCCACCCCTCCCGCGGCCCTGCTTCCTGCCGCCGCGGCCGCGGCCGCTGGTACTCGGCGGCGAGCCATCCTCCTCGACGGTGCCCAGCAGGAGCGCCTTCCGCATCTCGTCACTGCTGCCGTCGGCGTCGGTTTCACCTGTTTCCACCTTCTCCTCCCCCGCGACCACCTCCTCCTCCGGCTCGGACGATGGCTCCACGCGCCGCCGCTTGGCCGGCGGCACCGCCCGGCTCCGCCCACGCCCCCTCCCCGCGCTGCTCCCCCTCCTCCCCCTCCCTCTCCCTCTCCCCCTCCCCCTCCTCCTCTCCCTCGCCATCTCCACCCCCACTCCTCCTCCTCCTCCTCCTCCTCCTCCTCCGTCTCCGTCTCCTCATCCACGCCGTACGCCCACCCCACGAGCACCGGCGCCCCGCAATCCACCGCCGCCATCGCCACACACCACACGCCGAAACGCCTCACCTCACCGAATCAGAAGTCAGCGCGCTCTCCTCGACGACGACGACGACGACGAGACGGGGAGGAGATCTTCAGGAGATCGCTACTACTACTCCGGATTCGATCGAGGTAGGGGGATCGGATTGGGATTTATTTCTGCTTCGAGGATTGGTGCTCAGGGGTGGCGCGCACGTGGAGCGCGCGCGGCGGGGCGGGGAGGGGAGACCGGAGACCCACGCGTCGCTCGCGCCCCCCTGCTCAGGCCGCCTCCGCTGGCGCATGGTTTCAGTTGGATTGGTTGGTTGGTTTGGCTCGGTTGGGGCGCCTGGGTGGTTGAGATTTTACTCTGACTCCCTCGCCTCGTGCGGCGATGGGACGTGACGGGGTGAGGCTGACGGGTGGGGCCGTTTGTTAGGTGGGTCCACATTGCAGTGGGAGGTGTCCAGGCATCCTGTCAACCTAGGCAGGTTCAGGTTGAGAGGCTTGAGATTGGCAAGTGTGTTATTATGGGAACCTTTCCTAATCGATGCAATGCACGCGCTAAAATATGCATAGCATGCGTAATCTGTCGCAACATACTCATGTATTCAGGGCTCTCCCCTTTATTTATTTATTTATTTATTTATTAGTTAATAGGTTAGGTTTGTTTGAGCTTTTATCTTTTGATTTTTTAAAAACTAAAACACCAGAAGAAGCCAGAATCCAAAAGGTGTGAGCTGTTTGAGAGCTAGTTTTTGAGTTGATTAAAATACTTATAACGTTCCTAACTATTTTTAAAATAGTAATAATACTATAAAGTATATCATGTAACATTTGTCATAACAAAATAGATTTTAATCTTGTACATTAATCCCTCATCGCCAGGGGCGGATTTACGCCCCGGGCTGTAGCCCGGGGCGAGGCGACGCCGAAGCACGACGAGCAGACGCCGCACCCCATCAAGAATCAGCTCCCCGGAGTCTCCTACTGCATCACCAGCCCTCCTCCATGGCATGAGAACCCCTCCCTCTCCTCCTTGCCCACATTTCTCCGCACATTTTCCCCGCTCTGGCCGGCTTTATCGTTCGCTATCTGTTTCGGTTGGTCGATCACGATAGCGATAGTTCTTTGCTTCCTCGCGTCATTTTTGCGAGGTCCTGCTTCCTGGCGTCGGTGTGGTGGTTTCCATGCTTGTGTTTACTACTACGCGAGAGTGCTACATTGTTGCCTTCACTTTTTTTCAAGGGAGTTGCTAGGTCTGCTTGGGCTTTCCTTATTATGATTTGCCTTTTTCGTTTTGTTCTCCCGGCTATTAATAACACCTCGTCTTAGTTTATTTAGTGATGCTGAAAAGGTTTGACTCGTTTGATTCTAGTCGTGAGTATCAACCATCAACGAATCTTTGAACACTTCGAATCGATATTAATCTTTGCTATATCTATTAGTAGTGTACTGTGTATAACGAGAATTTTTTTGTCCTCTGTTATTTAGCCATCCCCTTGATCCATTTTTGGATCCGCCACTGCTCATCGCCATCAAAGCGCTAGCAATACTATCACGAAATGCATTCATGTCGTCATCGCCTTCTTCGTCAATTGGTTGAGCTATGGATTCTTTTTCAACACTTGGGTTACAATCTTTATCTCGGTCACATCTATCAAATAGCTCATCCGCCATAAAATTTTCACGAATAAAATTGTGAAATGCCATGCAAGCAATAAATAATTTGTGATTATTTCGGCATTGGATAACTAGGGACCTTTAACAATATCCTCCACTTCATCTTCAAAACACCAAATGAACTCTCAATCACGTTGCGAAGCGATGAATGAAAGAAATTAAAAAGTTCTTTTTGACTGCTAGGGCCATGACCTTGTCAAAACTCACGTAAATGGTACGTCTCTCCTTTATATGGAGATAAAAAACCCTTCCGATTAGGGTAGCCCGAGTCAACGAGATAATACTCGCCTAAAAAAACATCTTTTCATTACCATACAGACGATGACAAGGTACTAAAATAATTAACAAGCAATTAAATTACCTTTAGGTGGAAAAGGAAACTTGTTATAATATTTTTGTAATGCACCATTGAAGACCCTAGTGTCATGAACCGAACCAGGACATCCAGCAACCACAAAAGTAAATGTCATGTCAAAGTCACATACAGTCAATACATTCTGAGTAGTGTATCGATATTGTCCAATATGTGTGTCGGTGATATGGGCCCGGGGGTATGTCAGAGGTACGACATCTGAGAAAAGGAAGGCGCCCTTGCCCATCAAGGCGCGTTAAAGATGTATCCCGAATGGCCCAAGTGAGTCCGCCACGGCACCACGTGGTCGCCCCAAGAAGGGGCCGGCCGGAGGTCGCCCGAGGACGCCTTGCTCCCAAGCGGCAGGGTCCGGATCACCCGACCCGGCGGTAGGGTCCGGGTTACCCGACCCCCATCCTCACCCCGCACCTCTCTGAGAGAGAGGCGAGTCCAACTGCCAACCAACTCATTTAATGCCCCAAAAAGAGGGAGGCTGAGCGCCTGCCCCGCCACATTTAATGCGATGTGAGGCGCGCCTGTCAGTTGCTCTCATCATCACCTCTTTTTGCCTGTCACGAGGCAAAGGAGGCCTAAAGTCTTTGACTGTGACCGTGGTATGGGCACGCACCCACTCCCCGCACGCCTCCCTCACGCCCCGTCTAGTCGCGTTTAATGCGTTGGGCGGCCGCGTGGGAGAGAAAGTTCGAGCGCAGGAGGCGCTGTGTCAGTACCTACTCGCGAGGTGGGCCGCCACGGTGGGTCCCATTGGAATAGATAGGCAGGCCATCACCGCGTCACCGGCATGGCCACCACGGCAACCACCTTTTTCCGCCTACCGCCATGACGCAGCAAACAGGAAGGAGCAAAGACGGAGTGGCTTCTCCGACAAGACAAAGCAAAAACCACTCCTTCACGTGGAGCAGAGTAAAGAAAATCAGGGCTACTGTGGTGTTCCCCTTGCACTATAAAAGGAGGCCCAAGCCCATCATAAAAAGGGTTCCTCGACTTGGCTCACCGGTCCCCTGAGCGACAACTAGCTCTTAGCAACCCCTTGTCCACCTCTGACTCCAAAAAAAGAAGAACACTCTCATTGATCCCTGTAATTCTTCCCTCATACTACATACAGAACAGGAGTAGGGTATTACACCTCGCAGATGGCCTGAACCTGTATAAACCCCCGCGCCTCTGCAGTCTTGATTTCTCCCGCCTCATCTGCATCATCTTATCCTCATCATGAGTTTAAATCAAAATTCACCGCTCCCCGTGCCGAACCAAAAAGGGGGTCCCTCGGATTCCCGCGTGTCGATCTCCGACATCGATAGCGCGCCAGGTAGGGGGAGCGCACTGCGTTTTGATTTAAACTCCCGTATTCCTCCTATTTTTTGGCGGGAAACCCTCTCTCCCCTTCTTCGCCATGGTTCACGGCCTTGTCCCACGCTCCGCGTCAGGCTCGCTCGCTACGCACGAGCGCGACCTGGCGAACAAGGCGTCGGAGGAGGTTGACACGGGCGGGAACAGCCCCAACTTTCGCCACCTCCGCTCGAGGGAGGAAGGATCTTTGTCTCCCTCACCGCCGCTGATGGCAACGGCGGCAGCCGCGCCCGCGCCATCTCCTCTACCCCCGCGCGCGGATCGCTATGGGCAGGAGGGGCCTGTGCATCCCACGTGGCGACAACGCTCCCGCAGGATCCAGCCACACCCTAGCGGGCGTACGGCGAGCCTCGCCGAGGAGACGTCCATCGTCGCCCGGAGTTTGGCACGCCCGAGGGTGCCCTCCAGCGGCGTAAGCTCTTTGCGCCACCCCTGGCCACCCCGGCGAGGGATCCAACGCCAAGCGGTGGTTCGACGACGTGGCGAGGCTGGTAGGCACGGCCCAGCGTCAGCTGGCCGCTGACCTCGCTTCCTCCAGCCACCAACCGCGCGGTTCACATACCGCGGTGAGCTCGTCCTTTCGGCGACGGGCTCGAAGGCAGCTGCCGCCGCGAGGGCGGAAGAAAGCCTCTCGGGCGCAGCCCAACCGAAGCGCCCGAGATCCGCGTATGCGTAACAGGACACTCGCCCGCATCGAGCAACGCCGTGACGAGCGCCGCACGGGCGGCACGGATCGCGCCTCCTCGTTGGGAGGCGTAACCACTCGGCGAGCGGCCGCAGCGGCCCTCCCGCAGGTGGAGCCCCTCAGGAGGCGGCGAGCGGCCGTGATGGCCCAGCCGCGAGCAGGAGGCTCCACGACGCCCAATGGGGCCCCGCAGCCATTGTCGCCCCCTCCGGCCGGCAACGGCTGCCAAGCCTTCGTTGCCGACCTCCGTAATGTGCGCTGGCCTAACAAATTTAGGCCGACCCTTATGGAGAAGTACGACGGCTCGGTGAACCCTACCGAGTTCCTCCAGATCTACACCACAGCCACTGAGGCTGCTGGAGGTGACGAGCACGTCATGGCCAACTTCTTTCCCATGGCGCTCAAGGGCCAGGCCCGCTCCTGGCTGATGAACCTGCCGGCCCAATCGGTCACTTCTTGGGACGACCTGTGCCGATAGCTCACCTCCAACTTCCAGGGCACGTACCCACGCCCGGGAGTGGAGGTAGACCTCCACATGGTCCGACGAGGGGAGGACGAGTCCCTGCGCATATACATCCAGCGTTTTTGCCAGGTACGCAATACCATACCCTCCATCACTGACCATTCAGTGATCTTCGCCTTCCGAAGTGGTGTATGCCACGACGTTATGTTGGAGAAGATCGAGTCCAAGGCCCCCCGAACTACCACGGAGCTCTTTGAGCTCGCGACCGGTGGCCCGCAAGGAGGAGGCTCGGGTTTGGAATCCTAGGAATCCCGCCCCGCCTCCACCGCGCCGCCCCCTCCGCGTCCCGGGAAGAGCGACGCGAGCGGCGGTGGAAGCGCAGGCCATCGCGCGGTGGCGAGGAGGGTCACGTCCTCGCCGCCGACGGTGCAGAGAAGCCCTCGCGGAAGGGCAAGCCCGTGGGCAACCGCAGGCGGTCCCGGACCCTCGCCCTGTGGCCGAGTCGGGGACAAATGGTGCATGGTGCACCAAACCTCCCACCACGACCTCTCAAATGCCGTTCGGTCAAGAATTTGGCCGAACGGGTGCAAAAGTACGAGCAGGAGCGGAGGGAGAATGAGAAGGAAATCCGCCGCAAGGGCAAGGCCCTGGCGGAGCGTTCGGACAACCGGCGAGAGGAGGCCAAAGATGCGGCCCCCGTTGGGGACGACGATGACAACCTGGGCTACCAAGATCCTCAGCACGTCGTCGCCACCATCGACGGCGGTGCAGGTTCCCAGGTGTCCCGCCGGAGCCTCAAGTCCATGAGGCGCGAACTACTCGCGGCTGTGCCGTCCCACAAGGCGGCCCGAAGGTCGCGCTGGGCAGAGGTGCCCATCACCTTTGACCAAACTGACCACCCGGGGAGCATTGCACGTAGCGGCCACTTGGCCCTCGTGACCTCCCCCACCATCTGCAACATCAAGGTCGCCCGAGTCTTAATTGACAGGGGTGCGGCCCTCAATATACTATCCCCGAAGGCCTTTGATGCAATCAAGGCCCCGGGAATGGTGCTCGGGCCGTCTTACCCCATCATTGGGGTGACGCCCGGGAAAGTGTGGCCCCTCGGATAGATCGCTCTGCCAGTCACCTTTGGGGGTCCCGCTAATTTTCGCACCGAGCGGATCGACTTCGATGTGGCGAACCTCAATCTGCCCTACAACGCCGTGCTCGGGAGGCCGACGTTGGTGAAGTTCATGGCGGCTACCCATTATGCCTACCGCCAGCTTAAGATGCCGAGCCCCGGAGGCCCCATCACCATCCACATCGACATTAAAACCGCGCTAGACTGCGCGGAAGCACGCGTGGACGACATCGCGGCGGCCGACCGTGTCGTACCCGAGGGCCCTCAGGGAGGCCTCGGGTTCCCGGCCCCGAAGCAACGCATCACCTCTCGCCGATGAGGTGGTAATTAAGTCTATCCAATTGGGTGACGACTCGTCCAAGACCGCCAACATTGGTGGCAACTTGGGCCCCAAATAGGAAGACGCGCTCGTCTCCTTCCTGCGGGCAAACACCGACGTGTTTGCTTGGAAGTCGTCGGATATGCCCGGAGTCCCCAGGGAGGTGATTGAGCATCGACTTGCAGTACGGCCGGATGCTCGGCCAGTCCGGCAAAAGGTGAGGCGGTAGGCCCGGAGCGGCAGGCGTTCATCCGCGAAGAGGTGGCACGGCTCCAGGAGACCGGCTTCATCCGGGAGGTGCTGCATCCAAAGTGGTTGGCGAACCCGGTGGTCATCCCGAAGGCCAACCACAAGCTGCGTATGTGCATCGACTACACGACCTCAACAAGGCATGTCCTAAAGACCCCTATCCTCTACCTCGAATAGACCAGATAGTCGACTCCACTGTGGGGTGCGACCTTTTATGCTTCTTAGATGCATACTCTGGTTATCATCAATTCCGCATGGCTATAGAGGATGAGGAGAAAACTTCATTTATTACCCCTGTGGGTACCTTTTGCTACATGTCTATGCCCTTTGGTTTGAAGAATGCCATGTCCACTTTTCAACGTGGTGTCCGTATCACATTGAAAGACCAAATAGGGCGCAATGTTGAGGCGTACGTCGATGATCTCGTAGTCAAATCTCGGGACCAAAGAACCTTGCTCCCGAACTTGGCCGAGACGTTTAATAACCTCCGGTCCTTCCGCATGAAACTGAACCCAGAGAAATACGTGTTCGGGGTGCCGGCAGGCAAACTGTTAGGGTTTTTGGTCTCTGTCCGAGGCATTGAGGCCAGCCCCGCTAAAATAAAAGCGATAGAGGAAATGCGCCCCGCTAGGAAACTCAAGGACGTGCAGAGAATTACTGGTTGTGTGGCTGCCCTGAGTCGTTTCATATCTAGGTTAGGAGAGCGGGCGCTCCTCTATTCAAGCCGTTAAAGCGAACCGGCCCCTTCACTTGACCGACGAAGCGGACAAAGCCTTGGGCAAGCTCAAGCACTATCTCTCCTCACCACCCGTATTGGTAGCCCCGAGAAGGAGAACCCCTCCTTTTATATTTAGCGGCGACCCCAAGTGATTAGTGCGGCTTTGGTTGTGGAGCGCGACGACGAGCTAGACTCTCGCCGCCCCCAACCCCATCGAACCCGGAGGCGAAAACCTCGGAACGGTGTTGGCCGAGGAAGCGCCGAACCCGGAGGTCGCCCTTGGACCCCGAGCTTAAGGGAGCCGCCCGCCCCTAGTCCGGGCTCCCGAGGCCCCTCCACCCTGAGTGGCCCCGAGGACCCCGGGAGGCGATGGCCCGGTAGCCCCGGGCACCGAGATGACCCGCCCCGAAGCACCCGAGGCAGGAAACCTTGGAACGGTGTTGGCCGAGGAAGCGCCTGAACCCGGAGGTGGCCCTTGGCCCCCCGAGCTCCAGGGAGCCGCCCGGCCCCCTAGTCCGGGGGCTTCCGAGGCCCCTTCCACCTAGGGCGACCCTGAGGGGCCCGAGGGAGGCGACGGCCCGGAAGCCCCGGACACCGAGATAACCCGCCCTGGTGTACCCGAACCAGCCGCCCCTAACAAAGTAACCAAGGCCCGCACCAAGGTGCAGCGGCCGGTCTACTTTGTCAGCGAGGCGTTACGGGACGCAAAGACACGTTACCCGCAGGCCCAGAAAATGCTTTATGTTGTGCTTGTGGCCTCCGGAAGTTGCGCCATTATTTCCAGCGCACCGGTAACGGTGATCACGTCCTACCCTCTCGGGCAAATCTGCGTAACCGAGAGGGCACGGACGGTAGTCAAATGGGCCATCGAGTTGTCGAAATTTGATCTCGCACTTGAAGCCCGACACGCGATCAAGAGCCAGGCCTTAGCCAATTTCGTGGCAGAATGGACGCCAACGGTCGATAGCGATCCACCCCCGGGTGAACCCGAGAGTGCGGAGGATTGTGACCAAGGAACCGTGCACTGGGTGATGAACTTTGACGGTTCACTCACCTTGCACGGAGCCGGGGCAGGCGTGGTGTTAACTTCCCCAGCGGGCTACGTACTTCAGTACATCGTCCGGCTTGATTTCCGAGCAACCAACAACATGGCCGAATATGAGGGGCTTATAGCGGGGTTGCGAGCGGCGGCAGGTGTGGGCATCCGTCGTCTGCTGGTCCTCGGGGACTCCCAACTGATTATAAATCAGGTTTCCAAGGAGTACCAATGCACCGACCCCCAAATGGAAGCTAATGTCAAGGAAGTACGGCGTATGGAGCGTCATTTCGATGGCCTCGAGCTACGCCATATTCCCAGAAGAGATAACTCCCTGGCGGACGAGCTATCTAGGATCGCGTCCGCGCGAGCCCCAGCCCCGCCAGGCGCATTTGAGGAAAGTCTCACAAAGCCATCGACGCACCCCGAACCGCCTCGAGGTAGGAATCGCCGGTCCCGACGCCTCGGATCAGTGGGCCACCACGGCGGCCTGTCGGACCAACATCACGCTCCAGGTGGCTTGGATTTCGGAAATCCGAGCGTACCTACAAGACGCGTCATTGCCCGAGTGACACGAGGAAAGCGAACGCATTGCTCGGACCTCCAAGAGGTACGTGTTGGTAGAAGGGACACTCTATTGACGCGGTGCCAACGGAGTGCTCATGAAATGCATTACTCGGGAACAGGGTCTCAAGCTCCTAGCCGAGATCCATGAAGGTGAATGCGGGGCGCACTCGGCCTCCCGAACCTTGGTGGGAAAGGCATTTCGCCAAGGATTCTATGGCCCACCGCGCTGGAGGATGCAACGGACCTCGTGCGGCGGTGCCGAGCGTGCCAATTCCACGCCAAGCAGACGCACCTGTCGACCCAGGCCCTTCAAACCATCCCGCTCTCATGGCCATTCGCGGTCTAGGGGCTGGACATCCTGAGTCCGTTCAAGCAGGCACGGGGCGGCTGCAAGTGTCCCGAGGCCTATCCAGTCAGCATCATCGACAAGCATTCGGCTGTGCAGTTCATGAGAGGCATCACGGCAAGGTTCGGGGTCCCCAGCAGAATCATCACCGACAATGGCACCCAGTTCACGAGTGAGCTGTTCGGCGAGTATTGAGACGACATGGGCATCAAGCTCTGTTTCGCCTCGCCTGCCCACCCCAAAGCAACGGTCAGGCCGAGCGTGCAAACGCAGAAATACTGAAATGCCTCAAGACTAAGACCTACAACGTGCTCAAAAGCATGGGGACTCGTGGATCGATGAGCCGCTGCGGTCCTTTGGGCCAATCGGACAACCCCGAGCCGTGCCACCGGGAGACACCTTTCTTCTTCTTGCGTATGGAGCCGAGGCGGTCTTGCCCTCTCGAGCTCACCCCGGGATCGCCCGAGCCACGTTATACACCGGCGGATCAAGGGCGATGCGTCGTGACGACTTAGATTACCGGAGGAAAGACGGCGCCGGCAGCGCTCGCGCGCCCGCTACCAACGAGCCTCCGCCGCTACCATCAAAGCAAAGTCAGCCCCGAGCGCCGCAAGTCAATGATCTCGGTCTCGCGCCGTGTGCAAACGCGTGCGGGCTGAGCAAATTATCCCCGATGTGGGAGGGGCCATACAAGGTTATTGGCACCCCGCGTCCGGGAGTAGTTCGCCTAGCCACAGAGGACGGCAATCCGTTGCCGAACCCGTGGAACATTTCCCACCTGCGCAGGTTTTACCCATAAGCCGCATGGTGCGCTGAAACATACATGGAAGTTCATCCACTGCTTCCGGTGGCATGGACAATAAGTTTGCTGTTACATCACATATGATTTTCTTGCAAAATACCTGTTTGTAGTGTGTTTTCCTCCATGTGCTGGAGCATGTACTGCGGATGCGGCTTTCCAATGGTTCCCTGGCCTTGCCCGCCTTAGCCTGAGAACCCTAAGGGCGTCGAGGGTACAGCGATGCTGCATACTACCACGCCTGGGGGTTCGGGTGCGTACTAACACGCCCCGTCCCGCCCCTATTGCCGCTGCCCTCGCCGGCCTTTTTATGCCTTCGCTCCCGCCCGAACCCCGAGAAAGGCACCACCAACGGCATGCTGCATGCTGGCCGAACCCGGACCTGACCCCCTAGCCATGGGACAAATCATGGCATGAGGACCACGCTACTGCATTCTTGCAATGGCTAAGCTAACTAAGAGTCGAACTACCGTTGCAGGAAAACAAACAGGCAGAGGCTCGGTCGAACCAACAGCCACTACGTGTGCGCTAAGTTGGCCGGGGGCTCCCAACATATATACATACACATATGAATCATCGAAGTAGCCACGATGGGCGCTAAGTGCAAGTCCAACATAATAAAGGCAAGTTCACCGACTTTATAAACAATACTATAAATGCCTTTGTGCACAAATACGAGATGGAAGCAAAAAGGGAGCGAGAGAGTCCTAAGTGGCCGACGGTCGCTGGGGCATCCGCCGGAGATCTTCGTCCGATGAGTCCTCGCGGAGAGCAAGCGGAAGGCCGCCGGGTGCCGTCAAAGCCCACCATGATGGAGTCGACGACGTCTTGGACCCGAAGATGGGCGGCCTCCTCGGTGCCTTCGGGAAAGTCCTCGGTGGGGATATAGGGGTCGAAGCCGGGGTCGCGAGCCTGATAGCTCGCCAGGATAAGCGTAGCAACTTTGCGGGACAAGTCGTATGATGACTCCTTCGCCACCTCGTCGACTTCCTCCGGCACCCTCTTGATCCCCTCAGCCAGCTCATCTATGTGAGTGGCCAACCCCCCTAAGGTAGGGACGCCGGTGAGGGGACGGTTGACCCCCACCCCGCGGGCTGCGTCCCGAAGGCGCTCGACGGATGAGGCCAGGGCCCGGAGCCCCAGGCGCAAGGTGCGCTCCAGCTCCGTGATCCGGCGACGCGCCTCCTCCAGTTCCGGCCCTCGCACCTGCGCCTGCGCATCAATGACCACGTGCTCCCGGGCGGCCAGCTCTTGCTCCCACCGCTCCAACTCGTCTTGCCGGCGGCCTGAGGCGGCGGCGAGCAGTTGCTCGCGCTCCCAGACAGCCTTCAGGCACCGGAAGGCCTTCTCCTGGGTCTCCAGCACCGCCGCCTCTCACCCCTCCACGGTGGCCTCGTGCTCCGCGATGGCCTTCTCCTGGGTTAGCACGTTGGCCTCCCGCGCGGCGGAGTCCTCCTCGGCCTTGGCAACGACGGCCTCCCGGTCCTCGACCGCCCGCCACGCCGCCTCTAGAGCCCTCTCCCACTCCACCAGGCCGGCCTCACGGGCCTGGAGGTCGATGTCGGTGTTGGCGGCGGCGGCCTCAGCGTCGCACAGGGTACGCTCGCGCTTATCGAGGCCCTGGGCACGCTCCCTGAGGTCGTGGAGGAACCCCCCGACGGTGGTGCGGACCCTCTCCTCAGCGGCGGCGGCGACTTGCTCGCGGAGGTCGGCGGCGTGCCGCTCAACGACGGTGTCTTCGAACACCTGGCTGAGCTCCTCCTGGCGTCGCTCGATCTCCGCCAGCTCCCGCCTGCGGACAAGGCCTTCCACCCTCGCCGTGGCCGCCAGCTCCCGACGGCCCTCCTCAACCTCGGCCTCCCGCCGCGCCACCTCAACCTCCCTGGCGGCCAAGGCCTGCACCTGGGCCCGGAGCCCCTCCAGGGAGATCGCATTGGCCTCCTCCAGCGCCCTGGAGACAACCTCCCTCGCCCGCTCTTGCGACCGGACGAGGGCTCGGTGTCCAGGGCGGCCACGAACCCAGACCGAGCGCCCCCGGATTTAGAGTCGGAGCTCGGCCCGGGATCAGCCACCTGCGCAGGCTGGGCAGCTGAAGACCCCCCATGGCCAGAGCCGCCCGCTCCTTGCGTTGGGGGCTCGCGGCAGGCCGGCGCCGACAGAGCTAACGGCGACCGGCGGGGTGACGGCGCCGTTTGGTGCGATGCGGGCAATGGCTGTTGTGACGGCGGCGACGGTTGCCGCGGAGGAGACCCCTGGGGTTGTTCTCCGCTGCCCCCTCCGTGCCGGGGCCACCCACGGCTCGCTCCTCGTGGGCGGCCGGCACCCCGGTCTCTGGGTTGGCCCTCTCTTCGGGTCGCACCGGATCCGGGATCAAACCCTTAAGGGGCAACCCGGACCCGGAGGGCTCAGGCGCCCCGAGCCTCTCCTGCGCTTCCTCCCCCGAGCCCGAGGCAGAACCGCTCTTGGGTATAACCCTGGGGCGAAAATGCCTGTGCTCGCGGCTGGAAGCAAAACATGAACACAATAAGGAATCAAAAAACAAGACAAAAACGTAAGGCCCCAATGAGCATCCGCGCGTCGACAAGGCGTACCTACGGGCGGGGTTGAAGTCCCAGGAAACCCGAGAGATAGCTCGCTTCTTCTTCACGGGGCCGCTGGAGGGCTCGCCGGGCTGCCGCTCGCCGCGTTCGCTGATGCTGGAGCCGCGCGGACAGCTCCCGCTGACGGCGTGCTCGCCGTGGGTGTGCCCCGGGCCTCCTCTCGTCGTCGCCGCCATCGTTGTGGCCGTCCCGGCCCTCGGCGGAGTGACCCCAGGGGACAGAGCCCGCGCCCGCGAGCCACGATCCGCCGGGAGGAGCCGTGCGCTCCATGCCGCCACCGCGCGGTGGGGATGGGGAGGAGCGGGGTCCTCCTCTAACCTCTTCCTCTTCCCCTTAGGGTCCGGGGCCCCCAGATCGCTTCGGCCCGGACCCCGGCGGTTCAGCCGCCCGATTGGCACATGGTCGTCGGCGTTGGCGTAATCACCGCCCCTCGGGCAGCCTCCGGCGCGCGACGACGAGCCCACGCCGTCGCCCACCACTGCAGCGTGTGCAGAATCTCCACGCGCACCGAGTCCCGGCACGGCGGCACCAACCCGGCGGAAGTTGCGTCGGGCCCATTGCCGTAACGCCGAGGGTGCGGCGGACCAGGATCCCGAGGTCCCTCTCGTCCCAGTCGTAGATGGCGCCCACATGGGTCCGCATATCGTCGTTGAAGCCCGTGTACATGTAGGCGGGGCGTGGCCTTTCCTGCAATGGCGCAATGCGCCTCATCTAGAAGTCGTGGAAGACCGCGTGGCGGATCGGACAGCCCCCGCCGGAGGTAGCGGTCGGTCCAACACCCCGTCCGGCTCCCTCCGGCTCGTGGACACGCCCTCCGGCTCCTCGGTTCACCGGGATCCCCGTCGCGAGAGATAGGCGGGGTGGTCGCCTGGTGGTGTAGAACCGAACGCCCTCCAGTTCTCCCACCTGGAGCGAGGGTGGATGTCGATGAAGGGGGTGCCGATGTGGACCCCCGTTTTTGGAACGGGAATGTTTCGTGTTCTTAGTACCATTTCCCTAGATCGAGTAGTTGGTACCCACGAATACAGTACTGAATAATCAGGTGCGCATGCACGAATAGTCCTACAATGACATTATTACAACCATAGGCCCGAAGGAAATGTTCAACACATAGGACCTCATGGTCTGAATACAACACAAAAGCAGAAATTAGATACGGCAGCGGAATAGAGGCAGCGGCATGTCAATTGCCACAGGCAACGACCGGAGCTAAGACCTAATAAGCGCCATCAGTTCCTTCACCCTCCTGGTAGTAAGCGTAAGGATCCTTCAATTCTTCATTCCCACCATCTGAAGGTTTGTGCGTATAGCAAGGGTGAGTACCAACCGTACTCAGCAAGTCACACGGAAGAGATGCATATGATAGGGTAATTCAAGGAGTGGCTGGAGCTCTTTTGCATAAAGCCAATTTTCACAATTTTTTTCAAAAGCCTAACAACTAGCCAAGTCAAGTTTTAGTCTCATAGTTCATTAATTCGGTGACGGTTCTGTCTATCATCCATCGTGATCCCAAGGATGGCTTCCCGCCTCCGATACATCATGATTTTCTGGGGAATCCACCCCTTCTCGCATCTCGAGAAGTTGATCCACCAGCGAATGAAATTATCGTGCAAACCCATCCCAGCAGTTTTAAGTTTAAAGTCTAGCCAAGCGAAAGTCTTGTCACGATGCTCGATATCCGCGAGCACGGCTATTCGAATAGATTGATTCATTCGCACTACAGTGGATGTACACTTTACCCGTACTCCGCGACAGCCCAACGAATGAGCCTATGTCCCAACACGGCGGTGTGCGTACGGCGGCGTGCGCGTGGCGTGGCGCGCGGGCGCGGGCGGGCGGCGGCGCGCGGGTCAGCGCGGCGAGTGCGCACGGCGCGGCGCGCGTGCTCGCGCGGCACGTGGCGCGCGGTTAGGGGCCGGTGCGCGCGCGCGGAGGGGCGGGCGGGCGGGCGCGCGCGGCGCGGCGCATGTCGCGCGCGGGCGGGCGGCAGACGCGCGTACGGCGTCGAACACCGGCGTGATATGAACAAGACGATTTCATATTTTTCCCGATTTTTGATTTTTAATTCCCATTTCAATTTTCCTCTCTTCTAAAAATTCCAAAATAAATTCCTATATTTCAAAAATAATTTTTAATATAATATTTTCAACTTTTCACCACTTTTATTTTCCCATATTTTTCATATTTATTCATTTAAATCCCTTTTTTTCTAATTTCATAATTCACCTTTTTATTTTCCAAAAATTTTCCGGATTTCGAGTACGACTCCCAAATATTTTATTATTTATTTTGTGTCCTAATTTATCCTTCCCCAACCACAATTTCTATTTTATATCTTCCAAATCGCATTTTCATAAATCCGCGCTTCTCCAATTTCTCTTTTTTTAAAAAAATCCCTAATACGGACTTTCGCATTTTCATTCCGACAAACTCCAAATCATCCAAAAACACCGAAAGGGAATTGATCACGACTAAATTTATGCAACTCACTGGCAAATAAGAAGCAACAAATCCGAGGAAGAAGCAACGAGCGAAGGTTTTTGAAAGTTCCGATTTTTACGTTCCGATTTCGTTCCTTCGATTTTCGGGATGTTACGGCCGACCATCCCGTCGTTCCACGGTTGGATCGCCACGTACCCGACCACGCCGGGGGAGCCTGCCCGGCACACCTGGAAGAACTGCTGGAAGAGGTGAAGAGAGGGCATCACCCCCACAAACATCTCACAGGTGTAGGCGAACATTGCGAGGTAGAAGACGGCGTTGGGGGTGAGGTGGTGCAGCCGGAGGTCGTAGAACTCCAGCACGTCGAGGAAGAAGCGGGAGAAGGGCGGCACCAGCCCGACCATGGCGAAGGAGGTGAAGAACACCATCCTCGTAGGGGGCCGCTCCTCCGGGACATCATCGCCGCTGCGCGTGCCGCGCGGCAGATACTTGTTGAAGAGGCTGCGAGCCTCCGCGGTGCGGACCAAGGATTTGGGGAGCACACTCTCCGGCTCCAGAGGCGAACTCGCGGGCCATCTCAAGGGTGGACGCTGAAACGCAAAGGAAAGCCGGCGGCGAGAGGAAGGAAGTGAAAAGCAAGGGACGCCGGGAAGATGAGAGGCGAAAAGCGTGTGAGGCGATGGTCGTGGAAAGCGTAGAAACCAATCCCCTCCATGCGGATCAGTTTTTATAAGCGACCACGGCCCCCTCGGATTTCACGGCATTAATTTCGCCCCACTACCACACTACGCGCCTCCTTGCCTCTCGCGCCCTTCGTTTCCTTTTCGCATCCCCTTGGGTTCCGCGTCGCTTGGATTTCACGCCGCCTGGGGTTTCGCGCCCACCAGCGCACTACGCGGGACGGAGAGAGCGGCGGTTTGAATGGGCCCGCGCGCGCGGCCCGAATAAACTCGCCCCGTCCCGAGAAAAACTTAGCCTCGGCGCGGCATCGGTTGTCGCGTGTTGGCCTCTTGCCATAGCAAAACGCACCCAGTGCCCGGGCCCACACACTCAAAGAAATGGCGTCAACCGCGCCCGAGCCCGACTCGATCCCGGTCAACGTCGGGGGCTACTGTCGGTGATATGGGCTCGAGGGTATGTCAGAGGTACGACATCTGAGAAAAGGAAGGCGCCCTTGTCCATCAAGGCGCGTTAAAGATGTATCCTGAATGGCCTAAGTGAGTCCGCCACGGCGGCCACGTGGCCGCCCCAAGAGTGGCCGCCCGAGGCGCCCGGAGGCCGCCTTGCTCCCAGCGGCGGGTCCGGATCACCCGGACCCGGGCGGTAGGGTCCGGGGTTACCCGGACCCCCCATCCCTCACCCCGCACCTCTCTGAGAGAGAGGCGAGTCCAACTGCCAACCAAATCATTTAATGCCCTAAAAAGAGGGAGGCTGAGCGCCTGCCCCGCCGCATTTAATGCGATGTGAGGCGCGTCTGTCAGTTGCTCTCATCATCACCCCTTTTTGCCTGTCACGAGGCAAAGGAGGCCTAAAGTTTTTTACTGTGACCACGGTATGGCCGCGCACCCACTCCGCGCATGCCTCCCTCACGTCCCGTCTAGTCGCGTTTAATGCGTTGAGCGGCCGCGTGGGAGAGAAAGTCCGAGCGCAGGAGGCGCTGTGTCAGTACCTACTCGCGAGGTGGGCCGCTGACCAGTGGGTCCCATTGGAATAGATAGGCAGGCCATCACCGCGTCAGCGGCATGGCCACCACGGCAACCACCTTTTTTCGCCTACCCCCATGACGCAGCAAACAGGAAGAAGCAAAGATGGAGTGGCTTCTCCGACAAGACAAGGCAAAAACCACTCCTTCACGTGGAGCGGAGTAGAGAAAATCAGGGCTACTGTGGTGTTCCCCTTACACTATAAAAGGAGGCCCAAGCCCATCATAAAAAGGGTTCCTCGACTCGGCTCACCGGTCCCCTGAGCGACAACTAGCTCTTAGTAACCCCTTGTCCACCTCTGACTCCAAAAAAAGAAGAACACTCTCATTGCTCCCTGTAATTCTTCCCTCATACTACATACAGAACTCGAGTAGGGTATTACACCTCGCAGGTGGCCCGAACCTGTATAAACCCCCGCGCCTCTGCAGTCTTGATTTCTCCCGCCTCATCTGCATCATCTTATCCTCATCGCGAGTTTAAATTAAAATTCACCGCTCCCCGTGCCGAACCAAAAAGGGGGTCCCTCGGATTCCCGCGTGTCGATCTCCGACATCGACAATGTGTCACACACTCAGAAGCAGGCACTACCACAAGAATATGTGTTCCATCAATGGCACATATGCAATCATCAAATATAGGTGTGAAACGATCATCATCAAGTCTAGGATGCACTTGTGCAAACCAAGGGATCTGTTGGTTTGATGATGTCTACGGCTAGACGGTTAACACATTCCAATGTGTGTGCAAACTTTCTACTTATAGTCTCTATGAATCTCTTAAACTGGTTCTCAATTTGTCTAATAGACTGATCACTACCAAGTGTCCATAAAAACATTGTCAATGATTCAATAGAGGACACACCAATTATTAATTTCAAGCCATAATTGGTCATCAAAGTTTCATCCAAGCTATCAAAGATTGGCCTAGTCATCCTAAACATGTTGTAACAACGTCTAGGATTTTTTTTATATTTGAGATGACCCAATTATAACCAGTGACATCTGGTTCTTTTCTAGGTGTTTTGTTCAAATAGGTTTCAGTGTGATACATACAAAAAAGAGCAGCAACACATAGCCATTTCTGAACCATCTCTTTGTATTTCATAGTGATATCCAATTTCTTTGCTTGACTGTCATCTTCGAACTCAGATCCAGCAGCATCTTCTGAAGTAAAACTCATCTTCAGACTCAATTTCTTTGTCGCTTGGGCATTTCCAATTGGCTGTCACGATAGGTTTATTCTTCATGCTCATCTAAATTACAAATAATTCCGATTGACTACTCTAGAGATGTACAACATAGATGTCATCCAAGATAAATGGTTGCAAAGTACACAAACATCTTCAATCTTTCTACCCACATACATATAGTTATCTATTTGAAAGTATACACAGAAGGTGTTTATGGTTAATTTTTGAGCAAGAGTTACACTATCAATTTATCGTAGTAGCATGTGCACCTTAACTCAAATTCATACTAACTACTTGTCATTAAACAATTCATTTTTTTCTTCACAAGAACTAAACAGTAAAATATCAATTTCACATTATCCATTTTTTCCTTCTTCAATTAGCAGTGTGCTCTTGATTGATCAAAGTAAAAAATTTTAGTTTTAGAGGACTGAAACTCAACAACCTGCACATGATGTGAGACTGAATATGGGATACTAGGAGTAGGAGTAACTAGTCTGAATTCCACTGAATGGGTCATACAATAAACTGAATGGAGCATGATTTAGAAATAAAACCACTACTCTAAATTCTACAATAAACAGAATGGATCAAGATTTAGAAATATAATGTTAGAACATTATAATTAAGGTCTGACATTATTTAACAAAGGAAAACATCATTAAACAGCAGCCGCACCACACAAGAGCTGCAGAACGCCATTTGCACAGGACGAAACTTTGACAACGATCCTTAAAGTACAAGATTCAACGCTGTGTCTCAAACATGCATATCACAATTTCCCAGGTGAGCATCAAGCGTGTTAGGTCACACCTGCACATTGTTACGGCATGAAAGCAACTAATGACTGATACGTAGGAACTAAAGCAAGTAATATTGCATATAGTCTTATTTTTTTCTTCCAGCAGAAGATGATATGCACATCCTTGCAACATCAAATCTGGTTTAATTCTGGCATTACGTTGAGTAGGATTAATCAAGTAGTATGTAGTAAGCATCTGCATCTCTGTTTTGCATCAGGGAGGGTGAAAACGGATCGGATATTATCCGGTTTTCGCTGGAAATTTGGATTCGGAATGTGTCGGTCGGACAATTTTTGATAATGTCGGATACAGAAACAAAAATGGATAATTATTTTTAGAAACGAAAACGAATACAATAGAGGAATTATCCAGCAGATTTCGAAATCGATCGAAAAATATCCGCTAAAATTTTCAGATGTCCAACAGACCAAGGCCCAATAGTAGCCCATAATCACAACACAAGCCTATGAATTGAGACTGAGAATGACCTAGCCCATAATCGAATTTTTGGCATTTATAATTTTAATTTTTAAAGATTTACAAAAATAATTTCTGATTTTTAAAATTTACGAACTAGTCTCTTCCCGCCCTCCGGGAGGCGTGATTGGATAAAACGCCCTCCTGAGGGCGTTTTATCCGACGTGACGACGGCCGTTGGGTGCCGTCGCGCGCGGCGAAATTTTGCAGGCGGCCTCTTCCCGCCCTTGGTAAGGGCGGTTTTCATGTGCACGGGGCCGCCCGCAAAAAGGGCAACCACCTGTATTTTTGCAGCGGCCCCTTCCCGCCCTTACCAAGGGCGTTTTTCCCTATTCATACAGGGCCGCTGCAAAAGGGTGGCCGCCCGGCTTTTGCGGCGGCCCCCTTCCCGCCCTCCGGAAGGGCGTTTTTGCCCGGCGTATATAAGCCGAGAGTCAAAGGTTTTGTCCTCATTTACACCTTCCGAAATCCAGAAAAGAACGAGAGAGAGAGTGAGGAAGAGAGGAAGGAGCGCTGGCGAAGCCTGGATTGCGTACTTCATCCGAAGTAAATGCAATATCCCGTCGTTATTTTTTTGTTAGTTAGTATGTAAATGCAATATTAGGAAAAATATAATTTTTAATATTTGAATAGTTATTGAATATTTTGTTATAGATTTGTAAAACAGATGATTTAATTTAGATCAACTTAGATAAATTAATCGATAGTAACATAGGTAGAATAGATAGATCAACAAGGATAATTTAATGGACATTAACATAGGTAGAATAGATATTATGTTAGAATAGATAGATCAACTTAGGTAGAATATGTTTGGATCTAAGTGTAAATTATGTGAGTAGATGGTAAGCACTATAGATAACGTACGTATAATTTCGTTGATAATCAAAATATGTGTAGATATAAAGTACGATTTAATTTAGTTTAGTTTACAAAATTTGGCAAATTGAAATGAACGAGGTACGATTGGCGGTAGATGAAATGAACAAATCGATTCGGGATATTTTAAGATGTAGACCAGAGAACATATTGTTAAAGAAATTAACTTAGGCACGTAATCATCTAGGCAACATATTCGTAGTATGGAATAAACTCGGTTTCAATTTGTTTGTCGGCACTATGGCAAGTAAGATCATATTTCGGATAGTTCACGATGAAGGCAACGTTAGATACGGTCCGAAGGTGTAGATCTGTCGAATTTAGGATGAAATCAAAGTTCATCGATAGGTCGCCGAGAAAACATTTGAGTCGGTGTATAGTTGGTTGCTACGTGGATTTAAAGTGGATACAAGAGTGAACACAATGTCTCTATCCGTTGTAGTAAGTCGTGCAAAGAAGGATATTATTGGGAACTTATGACTATAGATAACACCGAGTCGTGGAGATGTTATGTGGACATGGCACTTGAAAGGTCCTGCCCCTTGTTATTTTTGTGGCACCGCACGAAATCGATAGCGTAATACAATGCAAACAGAGTATGGTGAAGGTCCGAGCAATGAAGCAAGCTTGGAGGAGGCGATTGGCGTGGCGGACGAGGGGAGAGAATCGAAGCAATTGTTGAAGAAATGAAGAGGAGGATTCTGAAAATGAGCAGGCGGAGGGCGATGAATCATCGGACGAGGAAGAAGATGTCATGCCGTCGATTGGGAAAAGTTGATTTCTCTCGCTTGTTATCTCGGAAGGGCAACATGTTTCATTTGAATACAAGGATAACGAGGTCATCCAGGGTGCTAGGTATTCTCATAAGGAAGACATGAAAGAGGCGGTGAAGCATTGGGCGGTCTCTTTGCATAGGGAGTTTAGGGTGGTGAAGTCTACGAACTATGTGTATGATATGCGGGTTACGTGAGTCCGGCCGATCGCTCTTTGCGGACTTGTTGAGGCGCGTGCCGACGAGCACAACCGGCGAGACGGTGGGATGCGGACCGGTCCCCGATAGCTGCTTTGGTGGATCGGTGGCGTCCCGAGACGCACACCTTCCATCTTCCTTGTGGGGAGATGGCACCACGCCGGCAGACGTCTCGTACTGCTAGGGCTACCACTAGCCGGAGAGGCATCGGGCTGTGGATGCTATTGGTGGATGGAGGGAGGACATCACGCACGATTTGCTCGGGTGATGAGGCTACCGGGGCTCCCACTGTTCAAGCGATCTACCCTTACGCGACCACCGAGCCTACGAAGACTTGGATTATGCGGTTCACGGTAAGTTAACTTGAAGACTTCGTTATTTTTCATTACATGTTATGATTGTTAACATGGTTTTCTCCTTTGTAGGCCGACAAGCTCCACCCCGACGCCGACGTGTACTCCGTGCAACGCTCGTTAGAGGCGTACCTTCTTTGGTTGTTTGGTGGTTTGATGTTCACCAACACATCGGGGAACACTGTAGAGAGGGGCTTATCCACTACGCCCGGTCGATAGCGGACGCGGAGATAGGCTTCGTGCCTCGGTGGAGTTGGGGTTCGCGGTCCTCGCAGCCACCTACCATGGGTTGTGCGACGCGTGCACAAAGACGGATCCTGGAGCGATCTTCACAGTTGCCCCCTTCTCGTTAGCTTTGGGCTGCGGAGCGGTTCGCGATCGGCCGATCGATCGTCGACACCTCTCCTTACGACACAACACCGCGTTCGAGAACCCGACCGACGGGCCTACGATGGGCTCATACGGTTTCGATGCAACGTAAGTACAAATTCTTATTTCTTTGTACTATTCAAATTATGTTGAACAAAACTTGTAACCACTTGAATATTTTATTTTCGCAGCGTCGTTACGCCCACGCTCGGGTGAGACGGAGCTACCGGACTTCGTGTTCGAGTTGGACCGTCTCCGGCCTTACGACGTTGTCGGGAGCCGTACACGCAGCGGGCGGTCGCAGCTCGAGCGCCTCTAGGCCTCTCGACGTTGTGCACGCGCGACTCGGCTTCTTGGATGACGTTGATCCCGATGGTGTACGACATTTGTGTCGAGCCTCACCGCCTGGCCGAGTGATGAGGCGTTCGGATGCAGCGAGGATTCCGTAGACGTAGCGGTTGCCGTTCCCCACCAGACCACCGGTGAGTATTTCTATTTCAACTTTAGTACTACCGTGTCGGATGAAATAGAACTAGAGTCGACCTTTACGTGTATGCGGATTGACTCGACGAGGACGCGGGGAGGCTCCCTCCGGGAACCACGTATGCAAGCAATACGTGGCGCGGGCCGTGATAGCCACCGAGGAGGTGATCGGCGAGATCTACGGCCACTCCGATGAGAACTACACCGCCTAGCTTCGGTGGCACCTACCGCGGACGCGTCCGCGCGTGACCTTCACACCGACAGCGCGAGCAAGCAGCGGACTGGCGCGGTCACGGACACCTACCCTGTGCACCGAGACCAGGACTACTTCATTGGGGTACGTCATGATTTATCGTCCTTAAAGCCTTTGTACGTCATGATTCTTTTTATTTGAGCGAAGAACCTAATTTCTTTCGATTTTTGTAGGCTAACGCCGCACGGGCACCGAATGCCGAAATCGACTTGGTGATGCCGAGGTGGATGTAGGCATTCACCGAACGACGTGGAACGAGAGGATGACGTTCCGGCGGATGCAGACGACGGCACGTTCGATCTTGCGGATCTTCTCTTGTCGTTCAGCCGTCGACGCGGTTCCTCCGCAGGTGCCGCAGTCCACGTCCACGCATCCGGCACGGGATGGTCACCACATGGCGTTGGTGCTTCCACAGGTTAGTTCCACTCATTTTCATTGTGGCAACCCTACAACGTGATCTAACAAACCGAATGTCGCGTAGGTCCGACGCTACCGAGAGGGGATACGGCGGCGCGAGTGGATCGTCGATCCCTCGGCCTTTCGCGACTCGGCCCAAGATGCGGGCTTTGCTTGGAGCGAGTGGATCCTCCGTTTTCGTCCCCTCACTCAGCGGGAGGTGAGCAAGCGTCGTCCGACGAGTACTTAACACTTATTAGTTTAAGTCACCGATGCTTCACATTGCTTATATACGGAGGATTCTACTCGACGGGGATTTTTGCTTGGGGCTTCATCATCGCAGTGGGCGGGTCCGGGACGGGTGACGAGGGGCGTCGTGCACGGCGACGATTTCGACGACCGGAGGACCCAGATCGGGACGTTCTCGCCGCCTCTCGCTTGGTGGAGCACCTCTACCACGAGCCGGGACCCGCCACGGAGATGCCCGCGTCGGATGTTCGTGCTAGTCGTGCCGTGCCCCAGACAGCCGACGTACTCTCGGGGCACGTCGAGCACAGGCTAGGAGGGATAGGGGTAAGAGGCCTCGCCAGTAGTTTCTGTGTGCAACAGTTTGTACAAATTGTAATTATTTATTTTGTGTTTGATGTTCGTATATATCTCGTCATTCGTCGCACTCACATGTCACGAGATCCTTCCGTATCGTTCGCTGCATGATACTCTTACTAACGACAAAAACTTTCGACGGTGTCGACCGCACAAGACGTCGCTATCGGCTTTTGCCCGTGATAGTCCCGCACGATACGTCGCTATCAACTTTTGCCCCGTGACAATCCTACACGATACGTCTCGCTCAGTTGTTGCCCCGTGTGAGACATAAACGATACATCGATGTGAACCTTCACCTCCCCGCACTATATATTGCCTAGATTCGAATACGAGCTCTTCAAATCTGCATTCTCTTTTCTACATTTACTCGTGCAATGAGATCTTCATATCATCCATTCCTTGAGCGTCTCGACCGGCGACTCCATCCTTTGAGCGGTTTTATTCCACCATGGTGTGACCGTCCGTTATGCCATTGTGGAGATGGTGCATACTTACGTCGTCCCTCCTCACCGAAACCGGGGGAGACGATTTTTCCAATGCGCCAACATTGATCGTGTATGGCTTAACTACAATGCTTTTATCTACAAAATCTTCACGCGAAAACACTAACTTGATTGTACATCGTGTTAACACCTCATGCAGGCATATCGTCGAGTGTGCAACATCGTTGAGTGGATAGATATGGAGAACCCACGAACCGACGGAACACATTACTACCCACTTAGCGAAACAAGGTCGGACTACCTTCGACGAAAGGCCGAGTACCAACGTCGAGTTCGTGCTGAAGCTTTGGTGGCCTATGGATCACCGGCACTACCCACATGGCGGGAACGTCCGTAATGCCACCGTGGTCTCCGTTGCCAGTGGTAAGATCCATAAGACAAGCAAGTAGAGGACAAAGATGCTTCGTGTGTCCCGAGATTGCGGATGATGATTTTGTCGTGAGTATAATTTTTCTTTCTTTAATCTATTCACTTGTTCCATTTTCTAACCACGAACATCAAAAATATGCAACCGGGAGGATGTACGTCGGTGTCCATACGAAGAGTGGATCGATACGGTTAAACCCGCTTCGATCGGGCGACGGTAACACAACCCGAGTCGACCGAACAATTCATTCAGGCTTGGATAGAGTATGAACGTCGCGTCGAAATCGCAAGCTTAGCTTGGAGGAACAACCCACTGGGTTTTCCTAAATGGTCTGAGCGTCCCATGTGCGGTTGTAGGGATCGTTGCAAGATGGCTACCTCCTTTGAACCACGAACATATGGTCGGAGATATTTCATTTGCCCCAACTTAGACAACGACTTCGTTGTACGTCTTTCATTTTATCAATTTCGCAAACGTCTTCGCTCTAGTGGCTCTCTAATTGATTACATGTGTTTCTTTACCGGGGCATTCAAAGGAGGTGTGGATTCACTAGGTGGATCGACAATGTCATTCCCAATATAACGGCCTAAAAGTAACCGAATGTGAAACTCAAAAGGAGTATAACGCCGAGAAGGAAAGAGAAAATTGATGACAAGCTTATCGCCCTTGAACGGTTCCGTAGGTAGCCGAGCCTTGACTCGTCGGGGATGAGTTAGTTGTATCATGTATGAATAAGATATTTGCCATGCATTGTATCATCCATACCTAATGGGTTATAACAGTGTGACAAACAACCGCTTAACCATTGCTTGCTAAGTTAACTTGGTTAAAACAATATGTTATGATCACAGGTAATGCAAACAACATATGTACGATACCTCGAATATTTACGCTTGCAACAATATTTACATTTGCAACAATACGACGATAAAACAAATGTTCATTACACAACATATTTACATTTGCAACAATATGACGATAACATTTACATTTCAAACAATACGACAAATCAAATGGATCGGTTACATTTGCAACAATACGACAAATCAAATGGATCGGTTACATTTGCGAAAAATACAACGATAACATTTTACATTTCGAACAATACGAGAGAGGATCGGTCGATTAGGGTTTTGGTCGATTAGGGTTTAGGATAAAACGCCCTTCCGAGGGCGGGAATGGCAAAAACGCCCTCGGAAGGGCGGGGAAGGGGTCGCCCGCAAAACAGCAAAAACGCCTTCCGGAGGGCGGAAAGGGCCGCCCGCGCAAAAATGCCAGGGCGGCCGCCCTTTTTGCAGGCGGCCCCCCGTGCACAGTGAAAAACCGCCCTTACCAAGGGCGGGAAGGGGCCGCCGCAAAATTCGCCGCGCGCGAGACGGCACCCAACGGTGCGTCGTCACGTCGGATAAAACGCCCTCCGGGAGGCGTTTTATCGATCACGCCTCCCGGAGGCGGGAAGAGACTAGTTCGTAAATTTTAAAAATCGAAATTATTTTTGTAAATCTTTAAAAAATTAAAATTATAAATGCCAAAAATTCGCCCATAATCACATGAATAAACTTTTTTTAATTATTGATGTCTAAATTTAATATGTATGAGATCTATAATGATATGTAAGATTGTGATATTATTGTATATTTTAAAAAATTATTAGTCGAGTTGATATGGTTGTATGAAATTTTTGCGGTATTGTTTACCTAAAAAATTTAAAATATTGATATATTTTGAGAAAATATTAAGCTATCTATCTTTTTTAAAAGTTTAGTTTGAGAGGGTTTTATATTCCGATCAATTTCCGTTACCGTATTCATTCTTATTCGTATTCGCTTCGTATTTGTTTTCGATAGTACCCGATTCCATTTCGTATCCGAAATTTTCGATTTCAAATCTAATTCGAAAACAAATATGATATAGATAGTTTCCAACCGTTTCGTTTTCACCCCTACTGTGCGACACGACGACGGCCGTGGGGGTTCTTGAGACGGGATGGCGGCGCGACAGGGTGACGGGCGAGGGTTGCGGAGACGAGGCGATGACGACGAGGCGGCGACGCCGACGGTGATACCCTAGCACGCGCACTCAGGACAGAAAGAAAAGAACAAGCGAATTGTTATTATTTTTGGATGACAGACGAGCAATTTATTTCGCAACTTTCCTCTCGAAACTAGAAAAGTTACCCAAGGTAAGCTTCGGTTCTAGGCTTTTCTAATACAAATATGACTTTTGACTTTTCAAAAGGCAGATTTGAAAAGCCAACTGAAGCTAAAACATAGCCTAAGGATATTTCCAGTTCACGGTTTTATTTGCGGTTTCCCATGAGATGTGTTCTGAATAATGAAACAAGAAGCAAGAAGTCCCAGTGCAGGGGTTGTGATCAAGTGTTTCATGAGGGGTTGTGATCGTGTTCCATGTAATTATATAGTACACATGAAAGATCTAGCAATATAGTGAATTTAAATATCAACCAAAAATATTAAACAATACGTAACTTACATCAATAATGATACGAGATATATTAAATAAATTACATATATAGTAACCCAAACTCATGTTTCGTTTTGGCGGTTGCATATTAACATAACCTACCCTAAAATATACATATATGGTATGGTCAGAAATAATTAAGAAATAACATAATTTAGCACACATAGAAAGTACATCTCCATTGTTGATCCGGGTCAGCTAATCATTCTGGTTAAATTTGTCTATCTGGTTTTGCCTTCCAACAACAGGATCCAGCCTCCCCTACAAAAAGAACAAAAAAGGAACATCAATTTCTCGGTTAGTTAAATTTGTCCCCAAAAGGTTGTCAAGTTTCGCAACACAACAGTAGGTCCGTCAAATCTCATGTAGTATGCTACCTCCTCTGCTAGTTTTGTCAGATTAGTGCCATACTCTTTATGTGTGGGTATTTTAGTTGTACTGCTTCCTTCCCCAACTGCAGCACTAACAGGTTGATCTTCAGAGGTTTCACTGATCATTCGGATAAGAGCATCTCCAAGAGTTTCTCATATGTTCCTCCCCAAATTCTATTGTTTTGCAACTTCCTAAAAGATATTGGGAGAAAAAAAGAGACAATCTACAAGAGTTTCCTATAAATACTTTCCAAAAAATAAAATTTGGGCCCATAGCTGTTATTTCTGTTTTTCTCTCTGTCTGTCACCGAAAGCTGATGGCTGCTTGGCAACAGCTTGTAGTGATGGCATGTGATCCATTTTTATCTCTGAATGAATAAATTGCATTGTACAACAATAATGGATCACATTGACAAGGACTATCAGTCTATTATCCTTTATCTAATTTTGTTGTTGTTAACAGATCAAAACATCCATAATTCAGAACATGCATCAAGAAATGCTTCCAGAACCTGCACTTTTAAAATGAACCTTTTCATTATAAAAGAACCTGGAGCAAGAACATGCACTTTCATTATAACAAAATTGGAGCTAGAAATGCTTCCAGAAATTTTGTTCCAGAACCTGCACAACAGCACTGACAAGGACCTCAACACCTTGCAAAACATAATCATCATCAGGATTCATTAAGATTGAAGAATAGTAGAATCATTCAACTTGGTTTCCTGTGCAAGTTCAATCATTCAACTCGGATATAAATTACTGACTGTGCTCAGTCAAAGTAAAAATAGAAAAGAAAAAGAACTTTGCATATCCGCAGGAATATCTTATATGATGCGACCAAATGCAGAAGAAATGCTGCTTTCTCAATTCTAGGTGAAGAGAAGTGCAGAAATTCCATAGCCACAGGAAAAAGTGTACAATTACACATGAACTTTTATTTATCTGAAACTACTAGCTCCTATCTATAATTAATTATATTCTGTGTTGCACAGTGAACTATCTTGCGATCCTTAATTTACATGGACAGGTGCAGTAAGCATATTAAAATCGGCAAAATTAATGGTGTTCATTCTACTCATTAACAGGCTCCTGGATTATTTGAGGTTTTCTCTGAAACCTGAAATCTCTATCCACTATGAGGTGTTGTTTAGATGTCACCACACACCACCTACATAATGAGACTGTGGTAAATCCATACTAGTTTATTCTGAATATCTAACTGAAATTTTGAGCTTGTACATTGGAGTCTGAACTAAATAAACAATTAATATGGCAGAAACAAGATGTGTTTTAGGCTCTTTCTATGCTGAGACTATGAGGTAATGCAGCATTTTGTCATTTCTTAATTCAATCCCTAAGCGCTCGCTCCTTCCCATCAGATAGTGCTTAGCTGAACAGGATTATATCACTCCATCTACACTCATACAACATCTACACTAACCCTGAACTTCAATTAACAGGGTTGATTTTTTTCCTTTCCAATTGCGCTGTCAAAATTGCCTAGCAATTTAGCAAGATGCTTCTCTTTATGCACTTCTCCTTGTGCTGCTCCTTTTGGATTGCAGACATTCAGTCAAGCAGACTCAAATCGAGATGGCACTATGGCAGGATAGAGTATAGACACCAACAAATGGGAGGAATTTGATGCGAAACCTAATCGGAATAGTGAATCGCTCATATGGACAACCCAATCCCCAATCCCCAATCCCCAATCATGAACTCTGATGAGCAGCGGCCAACATGAGTCCGGCACGGGGTGGCCCATCGGCGGCGGCGGGCGACGGCGGCCGCGTTGCCTGAGCGCAGCAGGCAGGGTTGCTCGAGCGTCGCGGCTGTGGGCTCCATGCGGCGGCGACGGGGTTGCCCATGGGCGGCGGCGTTGGGTTGGCGGCGCGGCGGCGGGAAAGAGGAGGTGCGGCGAAGCAGATTACCTGAAACACTCGGCGGAGCAGCGGGAAGGAGAAGGTATGGCGTGGGAGTTCGAAGAGGAAGTGCGGCGTCGGAGTTCGACGAGCTTTGGTGCGAGAAGGAGGAGGCGCGGCGTCGTTGGTGGTGCTGCAGGGAAGGAGATGCAGATGCAGGGCGCGGGAAGTAGGGCTTTCGGCGCGGGAAGCGGTGTGGGAAGAGGGATGCGCGCTCGGGACGAGCGCGTATTTTTCCGCGCTTGGATCAGATTTTTTCAGTGCGTAAAGATAGGGACTACATTTGAGGAACTGTTGAATACTAATTTTTTTGTTTCTTCCCAAATTCACAGGATAGAAAGGGTATATAGGATACTCTTGAAGATGCCCTAACCTAAGAGGCAAATATATGAATTGATGATATGTATCAAATTGGAACAAATTTATAAGGAAAACTGCCTTTTCTGTCTAAATTCACCTTACAGCTGATGTTGCTGGGACCAGCCTGAAAGTTCTTCAGCACAACGAGCGTAGCACCATGCTCACGGAGCAACCCAAGTAGCAGATGTTCAGATCCAACATAGTTATGCCCTGAACAATGTAAGGAGGTTCAGTGCTAGAGAAATGAAAAACAAAAGGATTCCTTTGCTTTTTTTCTTCCCCTTCAACAGGAGTAGTAAAGATATAGCAGTAAAAAGAATTAAGGACATCTGAAAGTCACCATGCTTAATGCCCAAGTGAATATTAATTCTTACATGAAAGTTTCCCATTAAAAGTACAGATGCAAATGATCATTAATTCGTCAATGACCGTGTTGGTAGTTTAGAGCGCTCATGTACGAGCTGTTTGGTCTAACGAATAATTAATAACATGGTCAACATATAAACCACCCTCTGCTAATTGCGATACTAAGTATTCCGTTGTTCATAGAAAATCATCAGCATTATCTTCAAAATACAATTTTGACTGTAATAATATTTCTATTGCAACAATGTCTGGGTAAAATCAAATGAACTAGTACAGTATTACACAAGACTGCACTTTCTAGAAAACAAATCTACATATATAATTCTCATGTGTCCAATTTTAAATGTTTTAGAAATAGCTATGCATAAATTTTTCCAAAAAATTTGACTAGGACTGTGCCCCCATTTGATTTGACATACCTAGCTGGTGCGCTTCTTCTTTTGAGGCCTCGAGGACGTTCTTGGCTGTCGGCGTGAACTTGATCTCCATGGGGACCATGCCGGGGGACCTCCCGGTCATTTTCTCCACCTCAGCGCGCGCCGCCTTGAGGCTGAGCCCGGCGTCCCTGAGAACCTTGGCGGCGATGCCGGTGCCCTCCCCAATGACGCCGAGGAGGAGCTGCTCGCTGCCGGCGGCATGGTGCCCCAGCCGCCGCGCCTCCTCCTACGGCGCGATTGGGGGAGTGTGGAGCTCTCGGCGCGTCTTGGGGAGGGCGGCGCCGGGACGAGCTCAGGGAGGGGGTGGCGGCGCGATTTGGGGAGGAAGGGCGCCGTGACGAGCTCGGGGTGGGGGAGGGGCGGCGCACTGGATCTGCGCGGAGAAAAAATCGCTGCGTACATCATTTCATCTTTGATGGAACCAGTACCATCTCTTTCCTCTTCAATTTCTTGCCACATCACAAAAAGAAAGATGATATATCATTTAGTTAATGCGCATGAAATCTTTTATTGCAAGAATAGCCTTAAGTCCGAGTTGGACTAGCGCTCAAATTTTTCCTATCGCTTTAACAGCAATTTCGAGATGTTAGGAATGAAACTAAAGCAATTTTTGACGAGATGTAACTAGTATTTCTAAATATATAGTAATCTGTAATTCTAAATTTGTCAGTAACATAAGTCCATGGTTCAGCTTTAGAAGCTAAGGGCATGTACAACATGCCGCTTCAACCTGTTTGTGTGCTATGCATTTTGCAAAAAACATCCCACAACCCTGTATTGAATGAGACCCCGTTGCTTCACCAAGCGACGACGTCGGCTCATGCTCCAAGCGCTTGTAGACAAGGGAACTCGCGTTGTACGTCACCGACTGCTGAAGCATCGATAGAGATGAGCGCGTGCGTGAGGAGGAATTTGGCGGCGCGCGAGGAGGAAATCCAACGCTGTTTCTTCCGCTCCTCAACAAATCCTTCGCTGCCAAGTGTCGCTGCCGCCGTCGCCAATGACTCCGCCGCCGAGAGACGCCACCGGTAGGTACGTTCATCTTCCCCCTCCACGCTAGAGCCCAAACAGTAAAGCACCAAGAAGGATGACTCACCTGGACGTGACGGGCATGAGGAGAGGGAAAGAGGGTAATGACTCACCTTGACGCAGACATCGTCGCAGATGTCGTCGGTCTTCCGCCGTTGCCGCCGCCACAGGGAGGGGAGGGGGAGTTGTAATTAGTGGGGAGTCATGGGCCTCTCGCCGCTGCTGCATCCTCCTCTGCCATGCCGTGCTTCTCCTCGCCTTCCTATATAGTGATCCATCCCCGGCGTGTTCCTCATCGCCTTGTACAAAGATGCGAGGGAAGGGCAGGGTGAGAAGGGTGGAGAAGACGGGTGGCGGATGGGGAAGGCCAGGCCAAAACGGTGACGGATGGGGAAGGCCAGGCCGAGGCGGTGGCGGATGGGGAAGGCCAGGCCACCAAGGGATGGGGAAGGCGACAGTCGATAGGGAAGGGCAGGCCAAGGCAGCGGCGGATGGGAAAGGGTAGGCAGGCGGGAGTTTTTTGATTAATTAGGACTCCCCTCGGTGGGGTTTGATGATTTAGGACACTTACTAATGACCTCGCTGAAATGACACTTATTTTGTTGACACCTTGATTTCTCTATTTTTTTTTTCTTTTCATTTCATTTTTTATTTCTTTTTCTCTTTTTTGCCACACGAGTGGATAAATTTGCCCTTTCTCCTTTCTTCCTGCTTCCGTTGGTTTTCTCTTCTCTAAACTTCGCTGCATCTCTCCCTTTTCTCCACATTGTGACCATACATCTAAATTCATTGTTGACGAATAAGAGAATTGAAAATTATCTCTCCCCTTTCTAGAGAATTGAAAATCCAATTAAAATTCATCCTTGACGAATAATGACTAACATAATACATCTAAATTATACATTGAAAAAATAGACCATACAATAAATTATAGGAACTGAATTCACATCTCAGACTTCTATTTTATATGATCACAAAAGCTTAACAAGAACCCCACTCTAAATTCTTCTTCTTCTTTGGTGTCACGGTGTCCTTTTTGGTGGACTTACAACAGTTGTCTGCGAGCTGGTGTCTTCTCCCATTAACATAGCAAGACGTCTACATATGAATCAACTTAATTACTTTATTTGTTAATTAACTATATACACCAGGCATTAAAATAATGGTCCATACCTTCTAGTCATCATGCCTTGTTGCTTCCGTAGTGGATTTTTCTGGTGTGCTTTCAACGGCCGGCCTCTTCCTAGGCTTCCTCTTCATGCAAAGAAAAGCTAAAAATATTAAGTAAGAGTTACAATTAGTAAAGCAATATTACACTTAATTAACCTCTTTTTTGTTCCATTCATAGGACACTTGTAGCTGCTTTTGCCTATGACCCTTTGCACCACATCTCGTGCAAGTCACATGGCCCCTAACCATTTGTTTCTTGCCATCCTTCACATCATCCTTGTTGTTAGCCTTTGACTTGCCACCACCGTCTTCAATACAACCATTGATTCGCAACTTCTTTTGCCTACCAACAGTCCTCTTTCCCAAGTGGTGCACCCACACGGAATGGCATGTCTACCTTGTCTACCTTTGGCCTTTGTGTTTTGTCTGTCATTGGCTCAATTACTCTTTCATATGCAGCTCTACATTTCTCCACTGAGTAACTCATGAACATAATCTTCTAAGTTCACATTCCTCTATGTTGTTAGAAAGGCTAAAGCATGCTTGCATGGCTTCTCAGTGTGCTGCCATTCAAGGCAAGTGCATTCTTTATTCTCAACTTAACAATGTGTCTAATACCACTTTCGCAAACCTCTGCACTCCAATTTCTAGATGAGATCACCTTCAAATGGCCCAGTCCTCGCGTATTTGCCTTTAGTTGAACCATGATAGCCGGCAAGATGTTCCCATGTAATCTTTCACCAATCCTTCTCCTCTTCCTCCATAGCACCATAATCATTTCCCTTATCTTGTCTGCTAGATCAACTATAGGTAGGTCTTTGATGTCTTTGATCCAATTGTTGAACACCTCAACCAAATTATTGATGATATGGTCAGACTTCAAATCTGGGTTAAATGCACACCTATACCATTTGAGTTTATGATGTTCCCTCAACCAAGGCTACACATCTGGTGCTGCTGAAAAAATTTTACCCATGTGCTGCTCAAACTCCTCATACCTGTAAGCCTTGCTGCAGGCCACATATGTCAAAAAGAGTCTGCATCCCACCTTTTGATGAAATTATGCATGAGGTGCCAAAAACACTCCCTTCTTTCAGCATTAGGAAATTCATTCTTTACAGCATTCACCAAGCCTTTACATTCATCAGTGCAAATAGCTAACTGAATGGAGTGATGAGCCATAAACCAAGTCCAGTTATCTTCATTCTCAACATCAATAAAACCAAAAAGCAACTGGATACATCCAATTGTGACCATCTAAAGTTGTTGCTACAGCAAGGTGACCATTCCACCTACCATTAAGTGATGTAGCGTCTATGCTAAGGTATGGCCGACATCCTTCCTTAAATCCTTCAATGCATGGCTTAAGTGCACAAAAGAACCTATGAAAGTAAACTTTACCTTCTATCTCTTGTATCCCGATTTCCACAACACTTCCAGGTGACCTCTTCACGACCTCTTCTTTCCAATTGAACAACATTTGGAAACTCTCTTCCCTTCCCTTCCATATAGTGTCATAATGGATAATGACACTGTAATCATCCTGCAATTTTGTTTGTAATTCTTTTGCACCTATTTGAGGATTGCTCCTGAGGATACGCACAACCTTGTCTGCAACGGAAGCCTGAGATGGTGTTATAGTCTTGATCTTGCTTGTTGAAGTACAAGTATGGTAATCTCGTAAGCAAGTGACCTGAAAAAAATGTTTGTTAGCTACTAGAATAGAAACATGCAAAATAAATCATGTTAGCTAGTTGCTCATATATAAACAAATTTGTACCTTTATTGTTCTATTATCACTCTGTATGCTACCAACTATACTTCATCCACATTTATCACCCTTACAGAAACCTCTAAACTTCATTTTTTTGCAAGATTTCTCAGTTCCTAGTTCAAACTCCTCATTAATAGCATATTGCCTAACAGCCAGATGAAACTTGTTCATTGATGGGTAAAAAGTGTCAATCTTCATGGTTGGGTGATCCTTATCATATAAAATAAAAATTTCACCATCTATATGATCACTCACAGGAATGGCAGCACCATTGGTTGTGTCAGTTGTTGGTTGTCTTGTTTGGATCTACATTTCCTAGTAGCCTCTCATGCAACATGCTTCTCTCTCTCATCCTCATCCCTCAAGCCTAGAAGCACGTACAACTGATCATCTTTGATCACTTCAATTCTTCCTTCCTCATCTTGGCTCTGCACTATATGTAAGTTATTCCAGTCAACATGGTTTGGCTCTTCAGTACAAGCTGTGGGTTCGACGATGCTAGACTGATTATCATTGGGACTCAAATCCATGGAGTTATGTGTCATGAAAAATCACTTATGAAAAAAATATGCTTGGTACTTAAAAAGTAAGTTTTGTTTGCACACATGCTCAAATTCAGCATGTTGTTACATATGGGGCTTCTACTTGTTTTACTACTAATCAAGATTATCATAAAAGTGAAAGTCATAAATTCAGAATCTATGATAAGGTTGTTGGTAAAAAGAGGAAAATCAGTATGAATATTACTACATCAGAGAGTGATACTAGTAAGACTTCCATTGCAAGCTTTGCTAATTTTATACACAATATCAACAAGGCCGACCCTATGTTTTGGAGGGCCTTAGGGCAAACCCACCGTGATGGGCCCTAACAACAAACTAAAAAAGAGAGAAAGTACCTTGCACATCCAAATCCAATGATCATCTAGTTACAAATGAATGCAGGCGCAGCCGTGCAAGCATACCATGCAAGTGCAGCACTGCAGCAACACTTCCAATCCAGGTTGTGAAGCACTGCAGTTGCACTTCCAATAGGCAGCAGC
This sequence comes from Oryza australiensis, assembly GCA_019925245.2. Classification (NCBI taxonomy): domain Eukaryota; kingdom Viridiplantae; phylum Streptophyta; class Magnoliopsida; order Poales; family Poaceae; genus Oryza; species Oryza australiensis. The sequence goes on from JAIFGZ020000476.1 coordinate 3,166,086, forward strand.
ACTGTGCAAGCGGCAAGCAGGAACGTGGCATGGGGTCTGGCCGACCGGCCGCACAGGCGAGCAGTTGGGCACGCACTGGGTAGATGCGCAAGCGGCAGTGGCGTTCCAACTTCCAGGAATCGCGAGACTCACGAACTCGCCGTTTGGGTTGCCACTCGTATTTGCTATCGGGGGTTGAGGGCAAATTCGTCCAAAAAGAAAAATAATTATAAATGAAAAGAAAAAGAAAAGAAATAGAGAAATCAAGGTGTCAACGAAATAAGTGTCATTTCAGCGAGGTCATTAGTCTTAAATCATCAAACCCCACCGAGGGGAGTCCTAAATAATCAAAAAACTAGGCACGCGGAGTAGGCAGAGTAGGACTATGCAATCTCTACACAGAAGTGTTAGCATAATTCAGAGTAGGACACAATAATGACTTACTTAAAAATTGAAAGACCTTAATTTTTATCCTCACTTGATGAAACCATCTAGTATTCTCTGTGTGCAACTGAGTTACCGAGAAGTTTGATAAGAACTTGGCTTGCATCTCCTTAAGTTTTGCTGACCGCCTGGTTTGCATCTCCTTAGGTTCACCGCCGCCATATGGAGCACACGCGCGTGCCACCGGATTCGAGGAGGAAGAGCCTCGACACGGTAGCGACATCTAGCTCGACGACACCACTTTTCCCCTTTGGCAGCAGCAACAACATGGGCGTCAAGCTGGATCAACCACGACACCTCTTCACCAACCAATGTAATGTCGTTCCGTGCATCTTCATCTCCTGCTTGGTATGTAGTAGAGTTAGCTTAATTCTTCAATACTTTGTTCTTCAATTCTTTGCTCAGTAGTATTCATTTCCTTTGCTAGCTAGGTAGCAAAGATATATCTTTATATGATCCTTCCAAAGATTAGTGGAGCCTGAATTATGAGATCAGCTGCGAAGTGTTGTCATTTTTAAACATATATTCGATCATCGTGCATTTGGATAAATTTGTAACTAATTATAGTGTAATTATAGTATCCCATCTCCCTGCAACAATAATGATTCAAGAAGGCATATAAAATATTCAACAATCAAGCCAAAAAGGTAACACTTCAATTCAATTGAGTTCTGATATATATAGATATATTGTAAACATGTTTATGTTGTGTTCAACTTCTCTAGTTGCTTGCTGAGTGTCCATTTTGTGCTTTTCATGATCTCTGGCTTATTGTGAAGCTTATGTTGTCTGCTGATCTACTGAGGGCAACTAGAGTGCTGCTATACTGGAACAATCAGGCCAAAATCATATGTGTGGTACATTTTCTTGCCCATTCTCTATCTTTTGCCTTCCTTCCATTTATTCGAATGATTTGAACAAGGGTAGATTTGCTAGGATCAATGCTGTTTTGTTTGGCCTGCCTAGGCGCTAGGCCACAGGACACATAAATAGACTGAAGAACACATAATAATCAACTAACGGGCCTAACATGCATCATATAGATTCCTCTCCTTTATCGGTTGCCTATAACACCATTTGAGGACTACAACCTACTTGAAAAAAAGCAACTAGCTCTTCTAGGCCATGCTTTAGTCAAACTATTAATGAACCACATCCCTCATTAATCTGCAGCAATAGGTGAAAATCTGTGTGTAGTGAACATTATAAGAAACATTGGCAAGCTATAATAAAGACATCATTATTTCCCTTGCCAACTTTATGTTTCATTAATCAGAAATTGCTGAGCACCAAAATTTCCTTGAGTTATTTCCAGAATAGTATAGTTCAAGGGGAAAAACATAACAAAATGCAAAACTTTGAGTCATGAGTTACTTGCTTATGAAACATCTTAAGTTTATATCCATATGTAGTATTTATATGTATCCTCTGCAAGTCTGTAATATGATGATGTTTGATCAACGCCCTCTCCTATTCTATTCATGTACACATTCACACTTTTGTCAACAGTCTTGTTTCTATAGGACCTTGTACAAGAAAAATAAAATGAGTTATTAGGTGACATTGAATAATAGGATTTGTTATAGTCTATAGTAAACAAACATCACGATAGCTGGGTCAATACAATGAATGTCATATTTTAATGATAGCTACGTCAATATAGTGAATGCACATAACTCACAACTAGATCAACATAGTGAATCCAATATTAACTTCTAAGTAGTAACCATAATCAATGCTAATGTATTCACATTTAAACATCAACTACCATATTTTCAATGTGCATCTCAGAATTGCATTCAGTTGACAAAACATGATCAAAAGAATGCATTGTTGGAGCAATTAAATCGTTGTGCAGGACAACATATTTTATCAATCAAAAGTGCAGGCTCAGCGGATCAATGTGGGATTTGAGCAATTAAATCAATGTGCAGGAGTTAGCAACATATTTTGTCGAAGTGCAAGCTACCAGATCAGATCAGTGCAGGATTTGAACAAGATTAGTCAAGGATTTGAGCAATTTAAATCAATGTGCAGGACTTAGCAACATATTTTGTCAAAATGCAGGTTACCAGATCAGAGCAGTGCAGGATTTGAAGCAGATTAGTGCAGGATTTGAGCAATTAAATCAATGTGCATGAGTTGCAACATATTTTTTTCAAAGTGCAGGCTACCAGATCAGGTTAGTGCATGATTTGAACTAGATCAGTGCTGGAGTTGAGCAATTTAAATCAATGTGCAGGACTTAGCATCATATTTTGTCAAAGTACAGGCCACCAGATTAGAGCAGTGCAGGATTTGAAGCAAATTAGTGTAATTTGAAGAACTTAGCAACATATTTTGTCAAAGTGTTGGCTAACATATTATGATTTGAGCAAAATTGTCATGTACCTTCGTTAACTCGCTGATATCCCTGTGGCCCGATCATAAGAACTTCTCGCCTTTCAAGCCATGGTAGTCGGTGGCTTTTTTCTTCATGTTGAAGGCCTCGCATTCAACGAGATGGCGCATTAAGGGGTGGAGAATCCTTGCTTGTTCGGTTGTTTAGTCAACTTGGTGAGGTTCTTGCCGCACCACTAACAGTAGTCCTTGTCCTTGATCTCGTTGTTGATGCCGATCACCTCATAGTGCTGCAGTACTTGGTTGCACCGTCAGACAGCACTCCGACGTGGTGGGCCAATCCACCGTGGCTTCTTCAACCACGCCAATGCACATGACGTGGCAGTGCAGTTTGGTCACGTCATGCGGAAAAAAAGTACATGAATTGAAAAAACATGTGTTTGGATGTCACCTAACAAACACAGGAATTATAGGAATTGTAAAGATTGTATGTTGATTTGCTACAGAGAGAAAGGGAGAAGATGCATTGGAACTTCCGAAGGAATTTGAAATAATGAGGTTGTACCTCATATGCTAGAATTTCTCCAAAACATGAAGGAATTTTTCCTATCATTTAAAATTCCTTTGAAGAAATCCTACAATCCAAATAACTCATATAGGAATTATTCCTTTGGATTGGATTTCTCCATTTTTCTCCAAAATCCTTCAATCCAAAGAAGGAACACAAGATTTTTAGGGACACTTTGAATCACAGGAATGGAAAAAAGAGTGATAGAAAAAATACAGGATTTGATAGAAATGCAAGTGTGAAACAAAGGATTGCAAAACACAGGAAAACACACAGGAATGACCGTTTAGTTGGACCGCAGGAAAACCACAGGAATTTGAGGAGAGATAAAGAATCAAAGAAAACTTTCCCATGAGATTCTATTTCATGGGAAAGTTTTCAATTCAAGATTGTTGAGAAAAAAAGAGAAGAGCAGCACCGTCGGGTATAACATCGATGTGCTCATAGCTTTTGATGCATATCATGCTAAGGTTGGACTATTGAGGATGCAGATGATGAAGAGGTTGATCATGTCCCTTTCCCTTTCCAAATACAATCTCTTGGATGAAGCAACTGGAGCTAGCGAAGTCATGTAGACTTGTAGAACTTCATGAGGATGATTTCCATTCCAAATATGAAGAGGACAACATTGAAGAGGATGATTTTGAATTTGACAAGGATGAGGTGGTTCCAACAAATGATTATGAGCAAGAAGATTTGACTGCAGGCTTGATTGCATAAATTACCTTTTGAACTATTGAACTACTTTGATTGCTTGTCATTTTGTCAATTGTCAGCCTATGTGTGTTGGTTGTGGACTATATCGACCTATTTCATTTTTGATTTGTGAACTTGTAAGGTCATTCACTATGTGACTGCATGAAAACTATTTTTTTCTGTTATGTGTCTATGTGTATGTGTTAATGTAATTATAGTGTCCCATCTCCCCTGCAACAAACATGATTCAAGAAGTTATATGAAACATTCAACAATCAAGCCAAAAAGGTAACACTTTAATTCAATTGAGTTCTGATATATATAAATATATTATAAACATGTATATGTTGTGTTCAACTTCTCTAGTTGTTTGCTGAGTGTCCATTTTGTGCTTTTCGTGCTCTGTGGCTTACTATGGAGCTTATGTTGTCTGTTGAGCTACTGAGGGCAACTAGAGTGCTGCTATACTAGAACAATCAAGCCAAAATCGTATGTGTGGTACGTTTTCTTGCCCATTCTATATCTTTTGCCTTCCTGCCAATTATTCAAATGATTTGAACAAGTGTAAATTGGCTAGGATCAATGCAGTTTTGTTTGGCCTGCCTAGGCGCTAGGCCACAGGCACATAAATAGACTGAAGAACACATAAATAATCAACTAGCAGGCCTAACATGTATCATATAGATTCCTCTCCTTTATTGGTTGCCTATAATACCATTTGAGGACTACAACTTACTTAAAAAAAGCAGCTAGCTCTTATAGGCCATGCTTCAGTCCAACTATTAATGAACCGCACCCCTTATTAATCTGTAACAATTGGTGATAATCTGCATGTAGTGAACATTATAATAAACATTAGGAAGCTATAATAAAGACATCATTATTTCCCCTTGCCAACTTTATGTTTCATTATTCAGAAATTGCTGAGCACCAAAATTTCCTTGAGTTATTTCCAGAATAGTATAGTTCAAGGAAAAAACATAACAGAATGCAAAACTTTGAATCATGAGTTACTTGCTCATGAAAAATCTCAAGTTTATATCCCTATGTAGTATTTATATGTATCCTCTGCAAGTCTGCATTATGATGATTTTTGATCAACGCCCTCTCCTATTCTATTGTTGTACACCTTCACACTTTGTGAACAGTCTTGTTGTAGGACCTTATACAAGAAAAATAAAATAAGTTATTAGGTGACATTGAATAATAGGCATTGTTATAGTCTATATTAAACAGACATGACGATAGCTAGGTCAATATAATGAATGTCGTATTTTTCTGACAGCTACGTCAACATAGTGAATGCACATAACTCACAGCTAGATCAACATAGTGAATCCAATATTAACTTCTAAGTAGTAACCATGATGAATGCTAATGTATTCACATTTAGACAACAACTACCATATTTTCAATGTGCATCTCAGAACTACATTCAGTTGACAAAACATGATCAAAAACACACATTGTTGGAGCAATTAAATCATTGTGCAGGACAACATATTTTATCACTAAAAAATGCAGGCTCAGCGAATCAGTGCGGGATTTGAGCTGTAGGAGTTAGCAACATATTTTGTCGAAGTGCAGGCTACTAGATCAGATCAGTGTAGGATTTGAACCAAATCAGTGTAGGATTTGAGCAATTTAAATCAATGTGCAGGACTTAGCAACATATTTTGTAAAATGTAAGCTATCAGATCAGAAGTAGTGCAGGATTTGAAGCAGATTAGTGCAAGATTTGAGCAATTAAATCAATGTGCACGAGTTGCAACATATTTTTGTCAAAGTGCAGGCTACCAGATCAGGTCAGTGCAGGATTTGAACCAAATTAGTGCTGGAGTTGAACAATTTAAATCAATGTGCAGGGCTTAGCATCATATTTTGTCAAAGTGCAGGCCACCAGATTAGAGCAGTGAAGGATTTGAAGCAGATCAGTGTAATGTACAGGACTTAGCAACATATGTTGTCAAAGTGTTGGCTAACATATCAGGATTTGAGCAAAATTATCCTGTACCTTCGTTAACTCGTTGATATCCTTGTGGCCTGGTCATCAGAACTTCTCGCCTTTCAGACCATGGTAGTCGGTGGCTTTTTTCTTCATGTTGAAGACCTCGCATTCGACGAGATGTCGCATTGAGGGGTGGAGAACTCCTGCCTTGTTCGGTTGGTTAGCCAACTTGGTGAGATTATTGCCGCACCACCAGCAGTAGTCCTTATCCTTGATCTCACCGTTGACGTCGATCACCAGCAGTAATGTCGCTAATTTGTAGGCCACTAGCCAGAATTGTAAATTTTGGTAGCAAAACCTGATCCAGAGTGAAATAGGGTGGTTACAAGTGAAACTTAGATAAAAAAACTAGTTAAAAGTACAATTTACTCCAAGTATTATTCGAGAGAGAGAGAGAGATGGGTATGGCGGCCATACTATGGCCATGGAGGCGAGCAGCAGCCAGGGCCGTTGCGGGAAAGCGGGATTGAAGCGTCGCAAGGGCATCGGCGGCGGCGGGTCGGGGTCGACGGCGCAGGCGCTGAACGACGACGCCCTCCGCTCCGTCTTCTCCCGCCTCGACGACCGCTTCTACCTCGCCCGCTGCACCGTCGTCTGCAACTCTTGGACCAGATCCACAGTGCGAATCGCCTCCCCTTCATCCTTCATCCCGTGTTCCCTCTTCTATACCACGCACGCAGCACGCTGTGTGTTTGTGTTTTGCTGGGATGTTTATTTTGCTCTTATTAACTGTGGAATCCATCATCTACCATTAGATTAGAACAAATATGCTCAATTATACTACTCTGGTTTCACATGCACATCGAATTCTGCTGGACTTTTTTTCTGTTTGATGTTGAATCGGTTCATCCTAGAGGACTATAGGTTGCAAGATAAAGCTCATAAACATGTCCCGATTTACGTTTTTGCTTAAATTGTATATCCTGCAAACCACAACCGGAGAGGGCGCGTGCGCAGCTGCCGTGGGCCGGTGACTGACGGCGTGTGACAGCCATAGTGTGGCGAGGGCAGCTCGGCTGACGAGGTGAAGAGAGAAGAGGGGAGGGAAGGGTGGAGAAAGATGAAAATGTCATGTGGGTCCACTTGTGGGGATTGGGGGGCAGGGGTATTTGGCCCATACAAAAATACTGTAGGAAAAAATGATTTCAAAATGTGGGTCGAGCGTACAAAGTGGCATGGATCCGATTTTAGACGTATTGTAATGGCTTGGTTACAAATAGGTGAATAGTGATCTAGACCATGTTTGGTATTTTAGTCAGAGGACTAAATATTAGTTCATGAACTAAAAAATTTTAGTCTCTTTCTGTTTGGTTGCAGGGAATAAAAGGAACTAAAGCTCATTAATTATGCTATACAAAGACTATATTGCCCCTATTCATGGGAGAGATAGTGTTGCAAAAGAGTATATATTGGAAAAGTAACACTTTAGTCTCAATTAGCTTCTCCAATAGGGACTAATGGACTAATGATATTTTAGTCTCTTTTAATCCTTCTTGTCTGGGAGTTTAGGGACTAAAAGAGACTAAAATGGAGGAAGGACTAATGCTTTTAGTCCATCAACCAAACAGGACCCTAATTAACCCTTTTTAGTATATTTGATACTAGGTTCTGCTAGAGCTTCATATTCTATATATTTTGAGCTCTGCATATTCTAATTAAATTTTAAATGAAATGTGGTAAATGATGTTCTATGCTAGGACAGCCAACTCATCTTGTTTTGCTCCCTAAAATTTCTCCACTATTTACCTTAAAAAAGAATTTTCCTGATTATTGACGTGCTCTCACTAACCCCTTTAAGCAAATGCATGTGTGCTAATCAACTCTTACTGAATGTTGGTGTAGGCAATATGATTAATGTTCTTTGGAATATGGAAGACATGGCGTGGTTTTTATTAGACCCAAAATAGATGAACATTCTAACTGATTGGAATTTTGTCTACCAAGGTGGGCACCGTCTCTTTGGTGGCTAGCAGGAGCAACACATCGGTCATCGAGCTCATATATTTTACATACCAAGAATTCTTTATCGTATCAATTGGAGTCCTATGATAGTTTTACATGTTAAGTATGACTGTATGAGTAGCTTTACGTGAGGTAAAAACCCCGGTTTGCCAAATGTATTGGTGAAAACGCACCATTGAGTACTTTGGTCTTCATCTCTTTTTGTTTTTCTTTTTGTTAAGTTCAACTTGCAGAAGTGCACTTAAATTCTCATTCCAAGGAGAGAGAAATTGGCCTAGCTAGCTTAATTATTTGACATTAAATGATTATGATATTGTCTGGCTTATATATAATTTTTTTTGGATGTAGTTTATACACATATAGATATTCAGAATTGCTCTTCTTATCGCTTTTTAAGTAAATATAATTGTAATTGACGACTGGTGCATAATACATTTTAGGTGTGAAGTTTAGTATTATTATCATAGCTTAACAATAGGTGAGAAGTTCATGTGCATGATTAATGCAAATAATTTGGCAGAGAATTGAAAATTCAACTTAGGTCATGGAATTGTGAAATAATATGTACGAGTATCTCAAATGTAATACCCTCTAAAGAAAACCTGATACCACTACAAAAAAAGAGTTCCATAAACCTTTTTGATAGCCTGAATGCAATGTACAACAGAAATAGAATGCTATGCTCATCTTTAGTTTAGATACTTGTATGCCTATTGATCTAATGTATCACACATGTTGCTATGCTCAATTTTCATAATCTCAGTTGAAATTAGCTCTTACACTTCTTTTGTCACTCTGTCTATTTTGTTAGCATTCATGGGCATTTCTTTTTCCTGGTAAAACCTGTAGTGCCACAAAAATTATGATATTGTTACTATATTGTCTCTAACCAGAAAGCTGAATATGTAAATAAAGGTGTTGGTCCATTACTGAAAGGGCATTTTTTTAAAAAGCAGGATGCATACTAAGAGGCCTCCAAACAGCGCTGTAAATACTTAAGCGAAATTGACCTAAAATGGAAGATGAATAGCAACGGAGCTGGCAGTCATCAAAACATGGATAGCAAGGATTCCATTTTCTGATTTTATTTTTGTGTTGTACTAAGTAATATTTGCATTATAACATTGATGGTAATTCAGTGAGTAGGGATTAGAACATATCATGGGAGGATTCATGGAGCTGAAACTTTCTTCTTGAAATGCTGGTAGGTGATATTGCTTGTTTTCCCATGTGGACTACTTATCTAGTCTTGGCACCATGCTAGCTGAAAGGTCTGCAGCTCTGCATGAAAATAATGACTGCTGTTTTGTTGGGTTGCAACAGCTATTGGTGACATTTGATTTTGTAACGGGTCATGTATACTTTCAGATTGCATTGTTATGTTCCAATGACATTTTACAGCTAACTACATTTTATAATAATTGTGCTTAGATACGCTTCTACTTGCAGATATGTGGTGGTTAGATATTCATGGTTGAAAATTACCATGCATCACTGAAGCAATTTTTTGGTGTACCTGATCATTATTACATTCAGAAGACGAACAGGATGGCTATACTCCATGCTACTGCACCGGTGAGGCTCTGCTGCCTAATGGTCAATGTTGTTATTGGAGTTTATTGAGGTTCTTAACGCATGGCGTTCCAATATTTTAAGCATGTTCGCTTAATTTATTTATTTCCAGGAACAATTGTCATGGCATTACAGATATTCTTACTGAACTCAATGCTCATCCTTCCAATTATTGCCTCCATCCGGCAGTGAGCTGACCAGTGGGTCACCAAGTCGCAACTCACAAGCTGTGGCAGTGGCATGTAGCCGAGAGATGGCAATCCATAAATTCTGTATGAATAGTTTAGAATTTTAGAATAGAAAGTCAAAAATACCCATACAATTTGACTATCGGATTTTACTTCTATTACTATACTACCTTATATATTATATAATCTTATATAGTAAAAGGTACCGTGTGGACGATACCTTCTACTATATAAGTTAGTATGGTAATAAAAGTAAAATCCGATAGTTAAATTGTATAGGTATTTTAGAACTTCTGTTCAGGCACCTTTTATGGTGACATGGCCATCATCGGAGCCCATGTTCACGGTGGCCGGAGCCCGTGTTCACCGTGGCCGTCGTGGACGGCGACCATAGATGTTCGTCAGGGTACACGCGAAGTACTTCTAGGTTGGTAGAATCAAATGGGGACCTGCACGATGTTTTCTTCTCTCACCCGATCAGATGCAACCGGCTCGTCGCGCGTGTGAACGTTTACAAACTTAGGGCGCGATCGTATGTGCGGTTATGTTTGGCAAATTAGCCACACATAAAACGAGAAACGTGATTAGCATATGATTAATTAAGTATTACTATATAAAAAATTAATAAATAAATTTATTAGATTTTTAAGCAATTTTTATATAAAAAGTTTTTGTACGAAATGTATCATTTAATAGTTTGAAAAACGTGCTAACAAAAAGCAAGAAAAATATAGTGTTGAGAAGCTAGAAAGATCGGGGCCTTAGCGTGACGACGCAGAAGAAAGGATCAGCGTGGGTGAAGGAGAATCAACTCCTCTACGGTCGACTACGAGTGCAGTGCAGCACGCACGCAGGCCCAAGCGACCGACGCGTGGGCCCAACAATCGCTCGGGTCCGCGTGCAGTGACAGCTGCACTCTGCAATCGACGAGGATCTCAATCCGGGTGAAGGTGGATTCACTAGAGGGCAGAGCATTTTTCATTGGGATAAACCGAGAGTTGGAGCGCTACTTGATGCACAAGAAACCGGCTTGAAAGGAAATTACATCTATTACTGGGGTATCAAAGAGAAAGTGGTATTTATATATGACATGGAACGATGAAGTAAGGGTATGATCAATCTCGGTGCGAATCTTTCGTATGACCAGTGTCGCTGGCAGTCTTGATGCCTACCCGATGAGTGTTTCTTAGTTACATTCTAAATGCGCAGCAATGATGGTTTGGCTAATCCATATTTTTCTTTTACTAGAAAAAATATCTTGCATTGTAATGAAAAAAAGCCATAATCGCCACATTGGCTTTAAAGTAGTACTACTTTTTGTCCACCAGCTCCGGTGATAGCTAAGGTTTTATAGAAAAAACAAAGTCACATTATATCAAAAAGGTATAGTAAAGCAACATCTATTGTTATGTGCTTTTATTTGCTTCCCATTCAGCGTCTTAGATCCAGTGTCGAATACGATGTAAAAGGAAAGAAGATGAGGAGAAGTTGAGAGAGAACATGGACCATATGGTCGACAAATGGGCTAATGAGGTGATGACATGAAAGAAGAAGATAATGGTTGGCCATTTGATAGCAGAGATGCGTATTGACACGAACCTAAATCGTGTAACGACAATTTGATCATTTATAACGATATGAGATTATGATAATCACCATTAATATTTTCTGACCAAATTGTGTACGAATGATGGTATAGAATACCACCATTTACTCCTAAATTCTAGGACTACGTACTACTTTTATGACTCCATAAATCTTCATCGTATTTATGAATCACCAACTCATTATCTATAAAAACTGAATCACCAACAACGATCTAAACGACAACACAATCAAGAACACGTTTTGATCTGACCTGACAAGAACCACCTCAAGAGAGGCTCCAGACCGACCCAGAAACGTACACACGGTCACACGCCAGACTTGGGTACCTGGCACATGAGAATTTCAAACACAGCGATTTGTCCAATAGATTTATACCCTCAAGCATTTAATTTTCAAAATGCAGAAAATGTAGCATATTTAAATGTTCAGTGTGAACATTGTAGGGAAGGACATTAAATCATCACATGACAACATAAAAATATAATTGTAAAAAAATAAGGCTCCATTGGAATGTGCAAACAAACAGCATTAAACCAAGCAGTAAACCAATACGAAGCATTGAATATCACCTGCTAAATCGCTGCAGAAACATAAAAATTAGAAGCGAGTGAGAAGCTCACGCAAAATTAATCTGAAATGTGCAAAACATCAAATGAAAATTGTAAGAACTAACAGCAAGAATCTAGCATACACTGGACATGAAGACAGGGCACTTGTTGACAGTTGACACTGAAACAGCAATGCATAACGATCCAATAAAGATAGAAGAAGAAACACTGGTAAGTGATAAAATATTTGAATTTGATTTCCCAACAAAAAAACAATGAAAAAACATGTGGAGATGTCGATTGGGAGGATGCCTGTCTTTAGCCGGACTAAATATTCATCTTTAATCCCGTTTTTTATTTTTTGGTTGTAACCCGAGACTAAAAATGATTTTTTCAGCAATCATATGAGAATTGCAATTTACGAGAGCCATATGGAATATTATTTTGGAATGTTAGTCACAAATAGAGTTTTTATTTATTGTTTTAACATTGTACATATAATTTAATTCTGTATGTTTTCTAAGTGATATATTATCAGGGTTATGGATAATGCATATCTTCTATACATGAGTTTTTTGCGCTATATGAAAATACCGTATACGTAATGATATACGGAAATATATCCTTAGATATGGTAATAATAAAGTAAGTCTGAAAGAAAATTGTTTTCGTCTTATAGAAGGGGTCAGAGTCCTACTCATAGAAGACAAGGTTACAAGGTTTTCTTGGCTCGTTTTTTATCCAGGTTCTTCGAGCTCTACTTGAGAAAGAAGATGATTACTGGTACAAATACAAGACTCTCATGGAGGAAAGGGCATCGAATCACAAACCATGACCAAAGTCACATCAAGAGACAATTCGAAGAAAGTCGAAACCCTAGTCATCGATAAGATCCTGCTGAGCCGTACTCGGCGGGTTCTATTCGACGGGTCAGACTAGCTAGTATGTTCTCCATTGTAATTCGTGTAGTATTTTTTCCAGATATACATATAAAGTGAAGTATGGTTATTACTAGCTCGAACTAATATAAACCCTTATTCTTTATCTCTTAGATATGATCTCATGTATATCTTGGTCTCAATGTTTCCTATACTCTCGGGTATAACCCATCAACATATCCGATGTTACGGTGTTCATTGTCAAATTATCTAAATTTGTTTTTGACAGTTTGGTTAACATGCAGGTCATGATAGGACCTAAAACAACATATTTTTTTACAAGTAAGAACAGCTAATATTAGTCTTTAATCGCTAATTTTAATTTTTAATGAGTTCATCGATCGATGCATAAGCATAAACAAATAACAAATGATTTAGAAGTTATGATTATTTATTTTTTATGTGATGATAATTTTATCTTAAACATATAATCTCTATCCCTTCTTTCTATATATCTATATCTATAATCTATAATCTATAATAATCTATATAAAAAGAAAGTAGTGTTTCTATCCAAAATTTTTATTCGCCGACTATTTTACGGAAAACCCCTTCAGTATTTATAAAATTAACCCGTAGTCTCAATGCTAAAAAGAAAGAAAGGGCTTGGATAAAAAAGACCTTCTACGCCCTTCCATCCGTCCCCATCCGCGCCGCGCCCTTTCTCCGTCGCTGTTCGGAGCCCCGCGCTACACTGCGCCTTCCTCCCGTTCCCATCCGCGTCGTGTCTCGACTTCGCCGTTGAAACACACGGACACGTTGCTAGTATATATATTACTAGCAAAATGTTCGTGCGTTGCAACGACGACGCAGTGAGAGGGAAGCAGGCGAAGGGCGAAGGTCCAGGCGGCGACGCGGGAGCTCCGAGCGGTGACGGGAGGGAGGGCGCAGCGCGACGTGGGGCGCGGCGCGGATGGGGACGGAAGAGAGACGCAGGAGGTATTTTGGGACTATGGATTAATTTTATAAATAATCAAGGAGTTTTCTACAAAATAATATTTTTTTTTAATTGATTTTTTAGAAAAATAGTCGATAGACTACGGGTTAATTTCGAAAAAACTTAAAAGTTTTTTATAAAATATACGTCGTCACCGTGTCCGACACGACGCCCACGCGAAAGCCTTCGTCCGGTCCGTCGTCGTCGGAGGCACACGACTTCAGTCCACGGGCTTCACAGCACAACTAGCATTTCCGATTGTGAACTTAACTAAACAAAAGGGTAAACAAAACGATTAGTAATAGGATTACAGCGTACATGCAGACCTCTTTATTTTGTTGTTTGGTACTCTTATCCTTCATGGCCCAAGGAATCACCCAGAGATTTCTGGGAAGGCCAAACAGGCCTTAAACTTGATGTATGAGATCTCACCGACTCAGCTGCTCACTGGAACCACCAAAGGAAAAGAAAATAGTGAACCAATATAAACGATCCAATCTGACAGAACGTTTGAGAAAAACCTTATGTTATCTTCTATATTTTTATCTTTACTAGCAAAATACCTATGCGTTGCAACATGACGACGACGCAAAGAGAGAAATAGGCGGAGGGCGAAGGTCCAGGCGGCAGCGTGGAAGCTCCGAGCATCGACAGGAGGGAGGGGCGCAGGCGCGGCGCGGGGCACGGCGCGGATGGGGACGGAAGAGAGAGATACATAAAGTTTTTTTTTCATCCAAGCTCTCCCTTTTTTTAGCATTAGGACCGCGGGTTAATTTTACAAACACTCAAGGGGTTTTCTGCAAAATAACCTTTTTTTCTTTTTTAATTGGGTTTTTAAAAAAATAGACAGACAGACTGCGGGTTAATTTCGGAAAAACTCAAGGGGTTTTTTTCAAAATAGCCAAGCAAAATAAATTTTAAGTGAAAACACTATTTATTTTATAGATAGTTATAGATTATAGATTTGTTATAAAAATTAAAAATAATTCCATACCCGTCATATTTTCGTCCATCATAGCTTTGTTCGTGTCGATCTAGATCTCGCAATTAGCTTTAGACGAGCCAGCAAGCCCGTGCTTTCCGCATCCTGTATGCTTGCACAACAACAACAAACGCGCTGTGCATATCTTCAGCAACCGTGCCCCACCATGATCAGATATTCTCTAACTTAAGTCAAAGTGATTTTGGGTCATTGACATGTGAGTCCGTCATGAGATAGGTCCACATATCAATGACCTAAAGTGATCTGATTTAAGTCAGAAAATTTTTTTTTCCAGATGGCCCTGCAAGTCGAGGCCACTGACATGAGCAATACCCCGGGTAAAAAATGCAGCCACCTTGGTGATTTAAAGATAATTTCTTCTCTTTCCATTTCTCTAAATATATTCTTCATGATTTTTTTTGCTGGTAGAAGTTGATCCTTCGACATGTGTCCGTCGGTATCCCTAACTGGTTAAATTAGGTATAGATATTTCTTAAACATAGTTTCGGTTGTCGCTGTTAATTGAGGATGATTTAGGACAAACCCAAAATGATTTATAACGTGAAACCAAAAAAGTAACATGCACTAATTATGCCAACGAGCTCCTAGGACGGCATACCCAGTGATGAACCCAGAAATTTCTAGTGGACGAATCCACAAGTGTCTGCTGCTGAGAAGATTAATGAACAGGCGAGAAACGACAACTCATATCGACGACCAGTAGTAACCCGCACCGGACGCATGAGCAGAAGAGAGACCCGGAACGAGCTATACACGAGCACAACAAATTAAGTGGATGAAACAGGACAACAGATTAGATCGTCGGCGAGAGCAGCTGCCACACGGTCAGCGCTCGGACACAATTACGAGGCGTCAACAGTGGCTCTCGCTGCTCGGATCGGGCAACAAGGGACAGACCGTGCCCCCGCGTGCAGGCTTGAGCGGTTCACACACAAACACAAGCGTAGCTGCGTGAGTGAGCTGCTACGTATAGTCGTGTCTGCCTCTCGTGCTACGCACGTGTCCCGGTTGCTGCTGCCACGTACGATGCAAGTATGGGCACGAGCTACTCTCTCTATCAACTGTACGAGGTCGACTCATCTGATCGATATTATTCAGAGATATACTGATTAAATTGCAGATATCTTAACTGATTTTGTGTTAATTTGTCATCGACTTAACTACGTTACTAATCATAATCCTGTAGGAGCAGAGACAAGCAGCAGCGTGGTAGCAGCAGCAACAGGCCACCAGCAGCAGCTAGGCGTGTGGTGGAGCCCGGGCAAAGGCCCAGGTCGCTGGGCCTGGGCGCACCGATGACTTGATGAAGGGACCGTGATGTTCAAGGAGTTTCTATTCAGTTCAACAAGTCCACTTCCTATTTGGTGTAATAAGGAGAACGTTTGCATATATAAACATCATTCACAACACAAATTGGTTTGACAGAACATTCAAATTCAACCGCACAACCACTTACAAGGTCGTTATCGTATATCTCCTATGAGAGATAGCTTAATGTGATATTTAATTTCCTTATTAGTTGTCAGGGACCTGCATGCCCATCCTCATATATAGTCCGGTATGTGTCCATCGAGAGTTTCGCGCACTTATATCGAATTCTAGTAATTCGTTCCAATCCTCAGTATCGAAACTAACCAAAGAAACATAAAGGCGGAAAACAATGCACTAACCTGCGCTGCAATACATCTCTAGCTACTATTTCAAAAATTGAAATCCTTTGCCAGAATTTTATGCCTGCTGTCCTCTTGGCTTCCATATTGTTTTGTCCGCTTCAGTCCGTATCTGATCGCTCTCCGGTTCAGTCTGTATTTGATCACTTGCTTTGGCTCGTTATAATGCACGGATATTTTGCTAGCAGTCTATTTAAAAATACAAGATGCTTTCATACTTTTGTTCACCCGTCACCCTTCATGAGTTGAAACCAAATCGGAAAACCATGTGACGTCACGCAATCGCACCAAAATCGAAGAAAAAAAAGAGTCCTAGAGCTCACTCAATTTCTATTGAGAGGTCATTTTGGCTAACTACCTGATCCGCCGCCGCATGCCGCCTCTATTCTCTTCGCGGTGCCATCAACACCACCTGTCCTCCATGGTGAGGGCAAAGCTCCCCCTTCCCCCCCCACCCCCAACCCAACATTCTTTCTCCCCACATGGTTGAACTCGACCAGCTCTTCGTATACTACCAAAACAGTGCCAATCGACCTGGTGCATTAACCAAGTCATGCAATAAGATCCTACCAAAATCAGATCAAAGTTGAGCCCTGAGCTCACTCAATTTTCATCTAGACATCAATCGTCATTTCAACTGATGCCCTTATTAGCACCACCAATGAGTGATGAGGATTTGGTGTGTCTTTCTCTTACGTTGAATAACTACCCTAAATCTCTTTTAAAGCCGCCGCCTCACTTAGTCGTCTACTGACCACACTCTCTCGTCAACTTTCTCGTATTTCTTCATATTTCCTTTTCATTGCAATGCATGGAAATTTTGCTAATGTAAATAAAAGGAAGGGAGTATGGGAGGGAGAGTGGAGACAGTAGGGGTGGGTGTCTTGGTGCGACGCATATGCAATGCACATGGTTGCGTGCAGGGAAGGGGACAATAGGGATCCAGATTTTTTTTTACACAGGAGAGATCTAGAATTATAGATAAATTTAATTGTTGGCATGTAAATTAAGTTAACAGTCTAAAATATATAATATATAATAGGCTCACAAGTTTAAGAAAAAATCGATAGCAAGATGTTTTGTTTTTTATTGATTTTTTAGGATTTTTCTCTAATATATCACGTGATGGCTTAAAAGCGTTTGTAGAAGTGCCACAATTGATGGCAATTTTTTTTGGAATTTTAGGATTTTTTTTAATTTATTAGAGTGTCATATTGAGGCTTAGAAGTGTTTCTAAGTGTAAAATGATGTCTTAAGAGCGTTTGTAGACTATTTTAATAATCTATTAGTATATAATACATATAATAGATAGATAGTACATTCACTAAGAAAAAATAATACGTAGCATATGATGTATATTTTTTAAAATTTCAGAAATATGTGTACATCCAAGCTATGCTCATCGGCTAGGCATCAAGATGAGGACCGGTGACAAATGATTCGAAAGACCCGGTCCTGTACAAATTGTACAGGGCTCCTCGTTCCATGCCCTTTCTTTAAAAGGGCAAAAGCTTCTTCACTTTGTACCGATAAACGGTCATAACATGTAAATAAAATATTTATAGGGTCTATCTCTAAAAAATAGACCCACGAAATGGAGCTAGACGCTACTCTTCAAAGGAATGATCTTTGTAAGCCTAGCAGCTCCCGCCGTGATCCAGGTTTTTGCCTCCTTATTTTTGGCCACAATCATGGCTGGCGTTGTGGCTAGACGCCAAAAATTCTGACATTACGCTCGTACCATAGCTCACTACTAAAAAAACATACATAAGTATCATCATAATAGATATCGGTTTAAAAAAATCGGCATCTATTAGGCGTTCCGCGCTCCTAGATAGGTTATAGGTGCCGGTTCCAGTGAAGAAAGGAATATGTGCTGGTTTTTGTTATGAATCGATACCTATTTGCCTAAGTAGATGTCGGTTGTAGACTAAAAACCGGCACCTATGTTATAGGTACCAATTTGTAATAAGAACCGACAACTACATTATTCCTTACGTGGGAAGAAACGAATTATAGGTGTCGGTCTTGTTAAAAATCAACACCTATATCTCGGGCATCTACATATATCTCCTCGTACTTAGCTCATTTTTGGAAGGTGTCTTCGTGTGCTCATGCAAATAGGGGGAGAGGTTTTGCCCAAAAATTTCATAAACATCATGAGATTTGCATGTTTTATGTTTAAAGGTCAGTACATTTTAATTCTCTATGCAAGTTTTCTTCATTTGTGTGATTCTTTATGGTATTTTTTTCTTATTTGTGATGGATAATCTAGACAATAGTACGCAATGTTTTGTCAAGTTATTTTTGTAATTTCTCTTGTTGAATTGGACCAATATTTTGAATGTTATTTATTTCAAGATGGTGATTTGAGAAAATATGATGACTTATTAATTTTGGAGTAATTTTGAGATTAGTCGTCTATGCGTAATATAATGTGCCTATCATTTATATATATTACAATTTCAATAAGTATAGAAAATATGTTACTTTTCTATTTGAGTAATGTAGTGAGCATTAGATCATCGAGTATTTTAGATATGAAAGATTAGTAATGATGATTTTTTATTGATTTACGGATTTAATTGATATATATATATGTTATCAGTTAATTTAAGAATTTTCATAGGACTGATGGATAAAGGAGGGATGAACGGTGCGAAGCGCGGTACCTTGGAGTATGCTAGGGGAGTAACCAACTTCGTGATCGCGGCCACGAGTTCCTTGTCGTTGAGCACAATGGAACATTTGCATTGTCCACATGCTGATTGCAGGAGAGAGACAGTTTTCTTGAAAAACAAGTTCACGAGCATCTACTAACAAGAGGTTTTATGCGTAATCACACATGTCAGGACAATCATGGTGATGCAATGCACAAAGACAATGTAGAGTTGCCTGCTGACGAACGTGAATATGATAATGGCGAATCAGATGGTTTGGATCAGATGTTGCGTGATGGGGAGACAGCCTACAACAATGACAAGCAATACGAGAAGTTCAAAGCCATGGTGGAGGACTCAAAAACACTGCTTTATCCATGATGCAACGAGGAGCACACCAAGTTACACGTCGTCCTCTCGTTGTTGCAGATGAAATCAACCAACGGTTGGAGTGACAAGAGCTTCACAGAGCTTCTGCAGCTGGTCAGAGACCTCCTTCCAGCGGGTCATGTACTCCCAGAAACAACATACCAAGCAAAGAAGGTTGTCTGTTCACTTGGGCTTCGATCCAGGTTGATTACTTCCAAGTCGATTAGCATCGCTAATCAAAGTAATTAGTATATTGATTTTTTAAATCAATCTACTGATTTCGTAGATACATTCGCCATATATCTACAAAGGTACGCAAAATTTCATACATTCACTATGCCTATTTCCACAATCATGACCTATTATGTTTATCTAGAGCATATTTTTTTATAAATATCTATTGTGTGAGTGTTTTCTATATTAGACTGATTACGGTCTAATACTGGACATCGCTATGTTTTTTCTATATAAATCATGCTTGTTTATGGTGTACATAGTATCTAATATTCAATCTAAATCTGCTCGTTATATCCTGACAATACTAGAACATTTATACAATTTTTTGAGTGCGTACTCGATATTGTCTTTTATATATATTGCCTTCTAGAAAATATTTTTTAGGAATAATCGAGCACTGTTAGGCAGTGGTCGAGTATGCCCCATTTTCGACAACGTTCTTGACAAATGCGAAGTTGTTGAACCTAAAAAGGTCACTTAGGCCTAGAGGGGGTGTGAATAGGCTAAATTTAAAACTAAGTAAATGCGGAAGCAGGAATTTTTGGAAATTCCAAAAATCACATATCAAGCAAAAAGCTGAACATAAGTATAACGAGCAAGCACAAGCAGCAACTAGCCTAAAAGCGGCACAAGTAAACAAAGCTAGAGGAGGGAGAAAGGGATATCACCGAGGTTCTTGCAAGATGAAGTGTTTTCGAAGTTTGAGTCCTTGAGGGGATTCTAGTCTCGTTGAGGAGCTCACAAAGAGTCAGGTCTTCGCTAACCCTTTCCTCTAAGGTTGCACAAAGCACTCCTCCTTCCACTAGTGGTATCTTTTTTCTTTTGGGGGTGAGATCCGACCTTCACAAACTTTTCCCAACCAACCATAAGTAAATCAGTGGCTCAAGAGTGACACCTAGCCGTCTAGGAGTCCTCAACCTCCAAGAGTAAAAGATGATGCACAAATCTCTTGGAGATGAAACAAGTGCTCATAAATCTCCTTGAAGACAACACAAAGCAATCACACAAACTCGAAACCACAACTCTCACACAAACATGAAATCCAAACTTGAAGCTCGGTGGAGCGGGCATCAAGCAAGCAAGGCTAAAAAGAGGATTTCAAGAGTAGCAAGCCAAGGGAACCAAATGTTTAATAAGAGCAGCAACCTTGACTTGGAGGGAAAGGGGGCTATTTATAGCCATAGCCATAGATCTGCTCGTTAGAGGCAAAGATTCCCTTTTTTCGAAAATTCATGTTAGCAGCAAATTTTGGCATATTCCGTTAAAGAAGGAGCGGTTGCAAAGCGGAATTGACGTCATGATTTTAGTTGCCAGAAACAGGGTTGTATCGGCTGAAAGCGTATCGGCAGGAGGCATAGGCAAAGGGGTTATCGGCTGGCGATTGTCGATAGGTAATAAAAGTTCGAGTTCTTGACGGATTCGGTTGATGAAGTCAAAGTTATCACTAAAAGGGGATCGGATTTAGGAGGGAAGTGACGTGAAGATTTAGTTATTAATTAGGCAGATTAAATTGTTTTCTTTTTATAACTTTAGGAAAGCTTAAGTTGAGTCCGGTTTGGATTTGTAATTTTATCTTTAGAGAGTCTATGTCGTATCCAATATGGATTTGTTATGCTCATGGGTGTAAATATGTACACCCAGGGTCTTGTAAAAGGACAACAATTTAATGCACACTTTCGGTGCATCGCCACCCTAGTTTTCTAGGTTTTCATCTCGACGAATTCTTATTTTGAGTTGGGCTGCATCGGCTTCAATCTCCGACAAGGGGTAAAACTTATCATGGCGGTTTGTATCGGCGGGATTAGTGCTTACATCGTTTCAACACTCTAATCTAACTTATGCATCTGCCTATTTATCATATATCTTAATTAATCTAGACCGATAGCTCTGTTCATCCATATCGACCTGTTTATCCGTATCGACTAAGCCTTCTATAGGGTTTTGCTGGTTCGATTAAACCACTTTATCGATCTAGATTAGCTAAGGTATCTACCACCCTAAAAATCAGTCAAAGGCTTGATTGTTTAGACTTTATGCTTCTTTTCATACTTAGTGCTGCATCGATTAAGTTTGACCTACTAAGTCGTGCTTAGAATCATAAAAGCTAACCTACCTTGGATTGGCAATGAGGGTAGTATCGAGGTTTCAGCTGATCTTACCTGGTATAACTATTTTATTTTGAGTCATATGATTTACTTTGCTTAGCTAGTTATATCTATTATCTTATTTAGGTTTATCAATCCTTTAAATCTACTAAGTTTGTTATCAGCCTCGGACTGTCTCGGTTTGATCCAATCTGTTGATGTTATAACTTGATTAATAGTTTCAATCTAAGTTGATAATCTTATATAAGGCTATATCAGAGTCTTTAGCCGATATGTTATCTAATCGCCAAACTATTTCATCGTATGATCTAAATCCATATAATTATTAGTTAGTTTAATCTTGATTATAAGCAACTAATATTGTCTCGATAGGTCCCATCTATCGTAATTACTTGTATCTAAGAGAAAGACTAAATTAGTAATTACATGTTATTTGAATCTACAGCTGATTATGATTATTTTGGGACTAATCTTCAATATTTGTCTATTGGCTAGTTATTTAGATCATATAATTATATGACAATTGACTTTAACAATATTAATCTTATGCTACATCGATTGAGTTCGACCTATAGGACTAATTCTATTAAGGAAAAGTTATTTATGGTTATATGTAATTTAAATATAGTTCATAAACATTATCTTTTACCTTACAACTGATTCGACTTGACCGCATCGGCTAGGTCATCACGATACGTCATTGGCCGATCGACCGATTGGCTATCCTCTTCTAACGTTTACCATGTCTTGTTGGTTGCAGGGTCAAACCAACTCGCACGCTCGCATTTTCATTAGCGTTTTTTGGATCTGCACTGGAGCTAAGCAGAACTCCCAGGCTGCCGTGTTTTCGCATCGAGAGTTCCAAAAATACTTTTCGGACAACTCCAAAAAACAACAACCATTTTCTATGAAGAGCCACATCGGACAAATCCGAGAAAGAAATTAGCAAAAGCAAATTAATATATATATACTAGTAGCTGTGCCCGTGCGTTGCAATGGGTGAAGTCAGGGCGCAGCGCGGATGGGGACGGGAGGGAGGGGCGCAGGCGCCGCGTGGGGCGTGGCACGGGAGCTTCGAGCAGCGACGGGAGGGAGGGCGGGGCGCGGCGCGCGCAGGCGCGACGTGGATGGGGACGGGAGGAGGGCGCAAGAGGTCTTTTTTCCATCCAAGCTCTCCTTTTTTTCAAAGATTGGGACCACGGGTTCATTTTATAAACACTCAAGGGGTTTTATGCAAAATAGTCAAGCGGACGAAAATTTTGGATAGAAACACTACTTGCTTTATAGATAGATAATATGTTTTGCCCTTCCTTTCTTTTCAACATTTAGACTATGGGTTAATTTTATAAACACCCAAGGGGTTTTATGTAAAATAGCCAAGCGGACGAAAATTTTGGGTAGAAACACTACTTGCTTTATAATCTATAACTATTTATAAAGCAAGTAGTGTTTCTACCCAAAATTTTCGTCCACCTGACTATTTTGCAGAAAACCCCTTGGGTGTTTATAAAATTAACCTGCAGTGCTAATGCTAAAAAGACAGGGAGGGTTTGGATGAAAAAAAAGATCTCCTGCGTCTCTTCCTTCTGTGCCCCTTCCTCCCATCCCCATCCAGGGGCAGCGCCTGCCCCCTTCCTCCCGTCTCCATCTGCGTCACGCCCCGACTTCACCCATTGCAACGTACGGGCACAGTTGCTAGTGTGTGTATATATATATGTGTGTGGGGGGGGATTTTGACTTTGTCATCTGCTACGACGACAGGGCACATAGGATGTTCGGGATCGACGCGGTTCTCCCGCTCAAGGTAAGGTTGGCTATGTCAACTGGAACAATGACGACGGCGAGTCATACTGGATATGCCGGAGTTCGACATCAATGGGCCATAGCTAAGGCTCACCCGTCACCAACCAGGTCATCCATGGCGGCTTGATATACCTTCTCAGCGATCAAGGAGGATTAGCAAATGTATGACCCATGCAAGCATGAGGAAGGGTTTGAGATTCTTGACAAGCCCATGAGCTTTGGTTTCAAACACTACGACAGCTCTACCTGGTTGAGTCTGATCAGGACGAGCTGATGGCCGTCCTTCCTGGTCGACGCGGGACACTGAGCCATGCCATCAAGCTTAACGAAAAGAAGATGGAGTGGGAGAAGGTGGAGAGTTTGCAAGGATGGACGTTGTTCACCGGCACACTTACATATCGATGGTGAAGACGACCAAGTTCAAGTGGATGGTGGATAGAGTGTTCCGCCCGGTGTGTTCTACAGATGGCCTGACACCATCCATGCTGACCTTATTTCTCGTGATGGAGAATTAGCCTTTGTTTCAAAAAAAATTATTATTGTCCGATACGGGTTATCCCACTGTGCTGAATCACAACAATGATACCTGTTGCGAAAAATATGCAGACACGTGGTCGTACAAATTGGGACAGCAAGAAGAAGCCAGAGAAAACTGGGGAGCCGATAGGTTGGCCTACGATGTATGGATTGACCTTCACTAGTGTCAGTTGATCTGTGTACCAACCTACAGAGTACTCACTCTGTTTTACTCCTTTTTAATGTTTTAGTAGATAACGTCATTATTTTTTTACATCATATATAACATTTGATCATTCATCTTATTAAAAAATATATAAACATCTTTTTAAAAAATATATAAACATCTTTTGTTTGGTTATGACATGTTTTATCATTAAATTTATGGCTCATATTTTTAGCATATTTATACTGATTTCTTTGGATAAAATGAACGATCAGATCAAACATTATGTCAAAATTTTAAATTTTAAGTACGACTCATATTTTTAATATATTTATACTGGTTTTTTAAAATAAAATGAATGATCAAACGTTATTTAAAAATCAACGACGTCATCTATAGGTAGCATCGTGCATTCTATGAACCTCTTTTTATCAAGTCAAGCGTACCAGCTTAAGAACAACATCTTCAACATCAGTAAAGAATTTTAGACCCAAAAAAATTGTAGGAGGCAATTTTTTTCCTTAACTCATTCAGCAACAATTCAGGCTCACAAAATTTGCCTGCTAACACCCAGGCAATCGCTTGCGGCTATCACCTTGCTGATTGCATTGGCCATGAACCACTGACGCAAGAAACAACTGGTTCAACTTGAACTGATTGCTATTGTGTAGGATCCAAAAACATGAAGTAGCATATTTACAAAGTTCAGGCCTATGGTATACAGTTACAGTGGCAGTAGTTGCAACATACCAGAAACGCCTGCCTCATCATTGTGAAGGCAAATAATTCTGTCCATATAATGCAAAATCTTTCTTACCAGGGCACAAGTTTCGCGATGCATGATGCAGATCTGTGTTTCTCTGGGAGCGTCTTCCACCAAATCACAAAGGATGAGCGGCTCAGAAATATGTCCTTCCCTAAACTTCCAGACATGAACCATCCGTGAGCATCACTCTCAAGCTTAACTACTCTATCTCTCACATCCTCAAATGTTTTGCCGTTTGCAATCTCAGCCTGGAGTTCCTCAGCCATTGCCCAGAAGCAAGATTCAAGGCTAGAACCGAAGGAGATGCGCTGCAACTGCTCGTGCCACTCCTGGGTGTACTTGTAACGCCTCGGCCTTCCCTTGGAGAGGTAGGAGCCAGTGTCCTCGTTCTTGGAATGCCTGTAGTAGTTTGCAATGTCTAAAGGCTCAACTAACCGGCGGTACAAGGTTCCTAGATTCACCCAATCTTGTCGGCCTTCGAAACCATCTGGCAGCTCACGCCTTCGCAGCATTTCAACTATTTCATCCCAAAGTCCAGCTAGTTCCAACCTCCTAACATTTGCATTGAAGTCGTGTACTTCACGCTGAAGCTTGAAGGAATCATAGTAGCTCACTTCATGGAGCTCACATGTCCTTTTGTACTCGTTCAGGGACTTGAGGGCTTCCCTAATCTTGGTGCAGTTTGCACCATCTATTTTTGCCTGGTTTGTCTCCCTTTGCTTCTCCCATTGTCCAGCTGCAGAAAGGCTCAGCATAGCTTCCTTGCTCTGCAATAAACAACTCATTTTATAAAAAAAAACAACAGACAGACTTCAGTTTTATTGTTGAAAGGAAAACACACATCAATTATTATGAATGTTGAGGTGGTAGCTGAGGATTTTGATTGCACGAGAACATGGTTACTTATATAAATTTGATGTGTCCATTGTCATTTAATCTAGACCAAAATATCGTGGTCTTGAATTTGGTTATGTAATAAATGGCACACCTGACGCTGAAAGCAACATTAATGATTTTAAAAGTAAGGTTGCATTGACACATAACATTTCACTAAGAAATTCAGATTTTAGAAGATGCAACCCGCAGTTCTTTATTCAAGAAACGTAACTGTTGCTTACCAGTTCAAGGCCTCCAACTGTTGCGCTACTCATCTGTCTACCAGGAAGGGTTGATGAAATCACTCCCAAGTAATCCACACAAACTCTCTCTTGCATCATGCTTTGTTTAATTGGTTCATATTGCCAGTGAGCACTTAAACTTCTCTCAGCAGCATCACGCAATTGTTGCTGGGGATCCAACTGAAGGCAGTAAAATAGCAACTGCAATACAGCATCTGAATTTGTGAGAACGGCCAGCTGTTCACTGCTTGTCAAGAAAAGATAAGTCCCGCAGGGTCTGTAAGGGGAGAGCTCAATGAAGGAAGTCAATGTTCCTAAGATCGAGCTAGTGCATCCCATAAAAGAACAGGCCTCATAGCTCGCAATAGAAAGTGTGCTTCTCAGTAAATTTTCATAGAACTGACTTATGATGAGTGGTGTTCCAGAAGGTGAGAAGTTTGGAGTGTGAGGGCATAACCAATCCAGAACAGCTTGAATTCCTTCTGTGACGGATGCAAGGGGAGTAAGTGGTATGCGGGGGATGATGTCTACTGGTATGACAAAATTCAAAATACACTGCGACCAGCCCTCCCTTCGAACAGCATGGTTAAAGGTATTGTCTCCAACAAGAGGAGCCCCAAAGGTTACACAAAATGGGTGTGCCTGATTGACACTGCCTCTCCTGGTGCAGGTCTCAAGAAACCATATGGCAGCGAGGGTAGCTATTGAACCCCCTGATGAATGGCCTGTGAATACAATACGCTTCTCTTCTGCCACAGCTCTAGATACCTGTAGTTCAAAACAAACAATCACTTATTTGTATCAGGTGAAATGAATTCAAATAAAAACATACCATGTCAAGATTATCATTCTTTTTTCCTTAAAAAAAAGAGATCATCATTCTTTTGATACAAAGATAGTATCGGATGGAGCTAAGACAAGTTTTATGCCTACAACAAGAAGAAACAATTTTGCCTGACATTAATGTTGAATTCAAGATGGTCTCTTTTGGACAAATAAGGTACATCATTTTGACTCTTTTCATTAGAGCACAAAGGTACTATAACCAAACTACTTTTAGTCCCAATTAACAACCAGAGGTGTAGGATATAGCTACTAGCACACTAGAACTGTTGTAAACCATGAATTATCATCTCCTACTCTTTTTAATAGACTCAAATCAAAACAGAGTATTAACAAGAATTTTGCAAGTCAAAAATGTGCCAAAGAAACAGCATCGAAACCAAAAAACAAACTCCTTAGAATAGCCACTACGGCCAACATAGATCAGAGTACAAAAGGAGGTTATGTAATTCTATCAGCAGCGGATTCACCGCCCGGCCAGCATGGGCAGTTGCCCTTGCTCTGCCTGCACAATCCATTGAAGTCCACCGATTTGCTGATTTCGTTGTGTAGAAGTCCACCGATTTGCTGATTTCCAACAAAGTTAGCAGGCTAACCTCTTAATTAGAAGCCTTGGAACAAGCATGCTTCACTATGGCTGACGTGATTGACTTACCAGCCATATGAATAGTCCGTTTTTATTATGAATCATCTTGTTTTTCAACTAGTAAAATTTACATGCATGCTAAACTATGCTTTTATTAGAAAAAATGTTATGTGTTCAATTTGGTAGTAAAATCGGCATATAAACATTTGATAAGCGGGTAGTGATTTTATACAGTTTTTGTTGACTTGCCCAGGCTTCATAAAATTTCTAGCTCCGCCACTGAATTCTATTATCCCTAACCACAATTCAAGAGAACTGTACTGATCTTCAAACACCCCAATCCACAATTACGAGCTCCCTAGTTGGCTGAATAAGCACAGTTTAATCCACGCGTGTTCACGCAACAATATTGTACACATCTCATACCCAGTAACCCAGGTGATTAGCCCAATTAATCACTGCAATTTGGCTCAGATGCAGCAACAGCCAGCAGCGACCAGTAATAAGTTTCTGCTTGGTCTCTAAATCACATAGAAATCAAAATCCTACATACAACTAGAGCACGAAACAGTGATACAAAAGGAACAATTGAAGTATCCTCCTCGCAAAAATGAATATAAAGTTTTTCACCCAAGTGGAAGGTTTCCCAGAACGATATATTGTTGTTGTTCTTACCGCAAAAGGCAGTGAAACAGCAGAGCGCCAAAATACCTCGAAGACAAACCTGATCTCGCCGCAGGAGGTTTATAGAGGTTTATCGGGGGCGCTCACCTCGGACTGGAGCGGCGAATCGTCGAGGAGGGCGCGGAAGGCGGCGAGGAACGCCGCGTTGGCGCGCGCGGGGACGCCGCTCCCGACGCTGCGGAGCGACGGGAAGAGGGCCGGGTCCACCTCCGTGTCCCCGAACGGCGCGCGCCCCGCGGCCGCCCAGCCGGCAGCGGACCAGGAGGGCGGGAACGCGAAGGCGGCGCAGGGATAGGGGTGGGACGCGTGGTGCACCTGGAAGGAGGAGGTGGAGGGAGGCGGCTCCGCTTGGGGCGCGGCGGGTGGGAAGGAGAGCCCGGCGCAGTGGGCGACGACCAGGCGGTCGTCGTCGGACAGCGCCGCCGCCGCCGGCATCGTCGGGGAGCGGAGCGCGAGCGCGTCTGTGACAGTGAGGCGCGCTTGGTCGCTTGGACGTTGGCGGCTCGAGCCCGAACCGGTGGACCGGTGGGTGGGACCGGCGGGTGAGTGTGTTGCTTGTCGCAGTGAGCAGCTTCGAGCCTTCGCACTCATGCCATGCGCCGTGGCTGGCAGGATGACAGCGACAAGAAATCCCCTGATGTTTAGCTATATTAGAAATAAATCTTACTATATGGTTTGACTTTACAAATAGCCAAAAAAAATTGTACGAAAATAGTATAAACGAGCAGATCTGACTACGGACTGCGTTACGCAAAAGAATTTGGGAACTTCTGTTCAAGCACGTGAAATGAACCAACTTTATGATTATCTCTAAAATAAATTAATATAATTTTTTAAAACAATTTGTTCGAGAATGCATCACGTTTTAGCAGCCCACGAGTCTCGTACAATCTCGAACAAGTAATAATTTTTTAAGTAATAAATTTTATGGTCTTTTTCTCTCTCTCTCGTATCCCTTCAGCAGCCCACGAGCGCGTGTGCGGTCGGCGAGCGCGGGCTGCAGCAGGCGAGCACGCGTGGCGGCGAGCTCGCGCTCGCTTCCGCGGCAGCCGGCAACGTCGGCCTCCGCGGTTGTTGCTGCTACCTCACCGTCACCGCATGTCGCTCAACTCCGTGTCCAAGCTGCCCACCAGCTCTTGCTGGTGCTGCCCGGGCCCTGGCGGCGACGGCAGCACCAGCGTCCACGCTGACGATAGCAGGTGGATGGTCGTCGCATAGTCGTTCAGCTCTGCCAGCCGCCGCGACTCGGCCACCGCTCGTGTCGCCACGAATAGGTCGTGAAGCCGCCTCGACGAGCTCCCGCCGTGGAGGGGCGGCACCAGCAGCTGCTGCTCCGCACCGCTCATCGTCTCCTGCGACACCGGGTCACAGTAGCTGCGTGCGTAGCTCTACCAACAGCTCTCGCTCCTCCTCCACGTACATCTCGCCCAGGGAAACACTCACGGCCACACCGCCGCCACCGCCAAGGGCCACCGCCTGCTGCCCATGGCCGCACGAGTACACTGTTGTGATCTCGCCCGTCGGGAACGCCAGCTCCAGCTGCACCTCCTCCATCACCACGCTCACGAGGCCGCCCCAGGCATTTCGCAAAGGCGTGCTCCGAGAACGCATCGTCTCCCATCTGGTCGCCCTCCTTCGCCACCAGCGCCGAACGCACCGGCTCCTCCCCGGCCCGATGGGGATCTCGACATGCGTGAATCGCGTGGCCAGAGGGGCGACTGCGTCAATTTTCTTTCGGGATTAAAAATAATTTAATAATACATTTTTAAAATTAATCAAGTGAATTTAATAAAGAAATTAAATTTTTTAAAAAAAATCATGACTGAAAATATTTTTAATATGTCCTAAAGTATTCTCTCAAATTTTTCGTAAAATTTTGAAGCTCGAAATAATTTTAATAATAATAAAAACAGTTTAATAATTTTTAAATAAATTAACTAATCATTAAATAAACATTAAATAATCTGGTTATATTTTTGTTAAATATTTGTCTGTTTTTAGGATTTTTCTTCGAATTATTTGAGCATTGAAAATATTTAAAAAAAAAAAATCATTTATGTGATTAATTTAAAAGAAAAATAAATTAAAATTTCGCTTGGGTCGTTTTCGCCCAACTTTGCAAAGTCCGAAATCTATCCCCGTGGCCATCCTTCTCTTTCCTCAGACGGCCCAGCCCGCTCGCCGGCCATTCCTTCGTAAAGTCCTTTTTCGTCCCTCGCGACCCAACCCGCTGTGGCCACCTTCTCTCTCCTCGCCACTTTGATCTCCGGCCCACCAGCCCTACTTCATTTTGCGTAAACCCAAGCTCCATGTGGCCCGCGCCACAAAATACCTCCTGCCGTTGATTCGCCGCCTCCAGTCACGGGCCACCACCACCCTAGCCACCGTCGTCGCGTGCCAAGGCCACCGCCAACATCCCTATGACAAACCGCACTCCGGCCGCTGCTCCTCGCTCTCGGCCATCGCCGGAGCCGATCCCGTGCTGTGCGCTCGAGCCACCACCGCAAGCCGTCGGTCCCGACCGCCAATTCCTGTCGCCGCGCCGCTCCCCAGACCATGCCAACGTCCCCTCTGGCTTCACCATGCCAACCCGCTCCACGGCCACGCCTCCGCCATCTCCATCGTCACCGAGCTCGTTGCACGCGTCGTTGTCGCCCTCGCCGGTCGTCGTTCCTTTCCGCGCCGCCACGCAGGCAATGCCCGGTGAGCTCTCCTTCCTTTTCCCCTCTCTCCGTCGCCATCGACCGCGCCCCGCGTCTCCGCACGCGTGTCTGTGCGCGTATTTGTGCGTCGTCATCGACCCTCGCCGGCGCGTCACGCCGAGAGCGCGTCACCTACGCCGCTCCCGCGCCACCGCTTGCCGCCGCCGAGCCCTGCTCGCCACGCCGCTTGCACCGCCCCGTGTCGCCGTGTCTCGCCGGGTGCCGCGCGTTGCCTCCGTCGTGCCGCTGCGTCGGGCGTACCTGCGCGCCGCTTCCACCCATGCTGCCACCGTTGGCCGTGTGCGCGCGTCTCCTCCGCCGCCCTCCGGTGCGCTCTGTCGCGCCGATGGTCGCCGCCGACAACCATTGGGCCACGCGTGTCGCCACCGCGCCGCCCCAGTCTGTCGGCCGGCGGCGCCGAGCCATCCGATCTACCGTCGGGCAAATCGGGGCCGTCCATGTGACAGCCCACGTGGCAGCCACGTGGTGCCTCGTTGCCGCCACGTGTGCGCCACGTGGCGTGTCACCTCGTGGACCACCATGGACTTGGTCCACGGTGGATCGGCCATGGACCGCGCCATTAACGTCAGCTTGACATCAGTCCTACCCTTTTTCCTTTGAAAAATAATTAATAATTATGCAATAAATCAATTTAATTTCTCATTTAAATGGCCTAAAACTTCTAAAATTCATATCTAATCCATACGAACTCCAAATTGGGCCATTCAAAATTATAAAATTCTTTTAAAATTAAGCTCTACATGTTTGTTTACTTTCCATGTACTGTTTACATGGTTTATTAGGGATTTTTCTCGTTTTGTGTGCCAGCATGTAGACCGTCATTTTTGAAAGTTTGCGCTCGCGAAAAAAGGTCATCTGAAGAAGCAAGGCAAGTCAAATTCCTCCTTGAAGCATGTTGAACCTACTTTACAAATGTTTTGTTGTTTGCAAATAAAATTACATGTTTTGCTAATTACATGAGATTAGGAAATTACCTATCTGTTTGCTTGTGTCCTGTTTACTTGATGTTCATTCATTGTCAGTCTGGGTGATTAATTTGACTAACTTGCGTCCATGATGTGACCTTGTTAAAATTATTTACGCTTAGTCATGCTTAACTATCCCTAGCTCACTTAATGGGAGGATCACATTAATTACTTTAGCATCTGATGAGCTGCGAGCTTGATACACCCAGCCATGCTTTATTGGTTGTAATTGTCCAACTAAAATATGACTTAATGGTGGGTTGTGGATGTATGGTTTTGCTTGTCGCACCCATGGCAATTAAGGTCCGGTTCGCGGGAAACCCTGGAAGACTTACCATACTTACCACAAGCAAGAATGAGCAACTGTTGAACTTATAGTATAGCTTTTCTCTGGCTGATGTACCCAGGGGGTGAGCGTAATGAAGTGCGGATAGACCGGGTAAGGTCTATGCGGCTGCCGGATTCACCAAGGCACCGGGGGGCTGCCTACCCTGGATTTAGGGGTAGGGGCGAAACCTCAGTGTGATATCGCTTGGTCAAGGGGAGTTATGCGAAGGGTCTTGTCACAGTCACTCGCATGGTAATGTGTCAGGCATTGCACAGTGACATACAGTGGGTTGTGTCTTGTAGGTACAGTTGTACACCTCTGTAGAGTAGAACTATTCTGATAGATTTATGAGCGATCGATCAGATTCACCGTGATTAGTTCCACCTTTAATAATTTGAAATATGGAATTGGTTTAGTTTAGGTGGTATGGTTGAGCCTGTTCAACGTAGTTTAGCGTTGTTCAGTGGAGAACTAATGTTGACTTAATTAATCAATATTTTTCTGTTTTAAAATAGAAAGGTTTTATAACCGCATTTATGCAAATAGCCCCAAGCGTCTCTTTGTTTTCTCTTGCACATCGCATACTTGACATGGCTTGCTGAGTACGGTGGTTGTACTCAGCCTTATTTTTTTCTCCTTTCTCAGAAGTGTAGTGCTTCTGAGTTGAAGATGGAGTTAGAAGACCATGGTTCATACCCCAGTTGAGTTTGCCTATGGAGTGGAGCTGAAGCCCCGCTAGGATCGTCTTTTTTCACTGTGCTGCTGCTTTCTTTCGAGTATGAAGATTAGGTGTTTTTTTCGTAAGTATTTTATGTTTTATTTTACGTTTGGACATGTTTATTGATTTGTTATTTTGTGTACCTAGTTGATTGACAGGAATTTAATACATAAAATAGTCTGTAAATTTGGTTAAATTTCTGAATGCGACAAGCTGACGGGTGCCGGATCGCGTCGGGCTTCCTCGCATCCTGCTGCTTCTACTGCGTGTCGGAGAGGAGCATGACGGGGGTGATGGGGTTTGGTCGCGGCGGTCCTCGAGCACCTTGGTGGCGGTCGCAGCTTCCGCGGCGCCCGGTAGATTGCTCTCCACCGTCGCCGGCAAGCTTCCGCTGACGGTCGGCGAGCGTGCTGCGCGCGGCCAAGAAACCGCTTGTTTCTTTCCAACACATGATGTCGCCGTTTTCCAACACATTATTTTCATCTCATTTAATAGATATAGAAAGCATATTTAATTTTCTATTGGAAGTGTCCTTAGTCGCTGGCTCACACTATCTGTCCATTTTTTCCATTATCTCATCAGTTTTTCTGCGGCTTAAATTTCTTATTGTACCTGCTCTAATAATGATAATCTCCATGAAATGAAAGAAGGGGTACTTGCAGCTTTTCTTCAAAATTCTGCATATCGCTTTCCTTTTAAGTGCTAGCCTAGCCAACTGGTACCATATAGCATTAGAGAACAAAAGGTAGTAGCATCAACATGGTAATATCGGATGCCGCCCCAATTCCTCAAAAGCGATCCAATAGAAAATCGAGAAAATGCATTTATCCCACAGAAATTATGAATCGGTTTGATTCCTCAATCCGAAAACTTTCAGCAGCTAATTTTTCAGTAGATATCGTTTCAAAGTTCTGTGCTGCGAGCAAATTCTTAGACAGGCCTATCCTTCATATTGGATGCCTAAGCCCAGAACAGCTCCGTTATCGGGACAATACCTTTGCTTACGTGTGAAAACTGCGATCTATCAAACAACTATATACAATATGATTTACTTACATGATAAACTTTCAAACAACATCCTACTTCCAGTGTGGGAGCGCAGTGTCAGCAACGCGCTGGCCGCTTGTACGTTGGGGGTAAAGATGGGCAATTCTCGTTCATCTTGGCATACGGCTCTATTGTGTTGTACTCTGGCAGCTCCATCCTGTACTCCCCCAGGATCTGGCAGAAGGGGAGCTTGTCCGCTTCTGTATTGCACCAGCTTGGAAGTCTGGCCTGGTTGTCTTCGAAAATCTTGAGCATGTATGCGTCCCGTATCTGAGGCAAAAGTAACCAGTCAGATTGGTGTTTTGGAACCTTGGCGTCAATCAATGGAAGAATGATGCGAAATGAATTCAAACATGTTGACGAATACAATGTTTTCCTGCAACTTGAACAAGTAGTTGGATACTTACAGTGAACTCGGTCACCTGAATCGACTCTGCAAAAGGCGTGAATATTCCAGCCTCCTTGTACATTGCAAGAATAAAGGCAACACAAGTGGTAGATTTACCGTCACTGTAAACCCATTCATCTTGCTCAGGGATGGTGAGCAACTGATCAAAAGACATCCCACGTCTTTCAGTTTCAACAATGATCCCGTGAAGGTCCAACCCCTATATAGAAAAATTACAGATGACATGAAATTGGTAGCTGAGTATAGCAATGAAAAACAAACTGCAGCAGGAGCAAATTGAATAAAACCATTGTTTATGCCCCCTACAATAAGCAGCTTAGTTTAAGGGGGGAAACTCCCCTACTGTTTTTCGGTCAAAAAAGAAGGGGGGAAGTCAAGCCAATTTATTTTAAGTCTGCATAAGACTAGGCAACCTCCAAACAAGTATGTACAAACCAAAACTGAACTGGAGTGACAACACCACCGTAGGGTTAGCAGATAATTTCAACAGTGTAGATTTTATTAGTGCAATATCAGTACCCAAAGTAGGAATTGTGGTAAAGAGTAGTTCCACAGAACTGTTTACCAGTTTTTATAAAGCTGAAACCATTACACTGCACAGAGTTGTTTACAGACCTCAGTCCTAAGTCGTTTGTTCAGGGCTTCATTCCACATGTTTGCGGCATAAAGTGGTTGTAACCTAGTCCACATTGACATAACAGCCATCACCTGAAAACAATGTATTAAGAAATTTAGCAATATACAAAAAGACTAGTACTTTTACAGAAATTAAGATTGAATCAATTTGGATGCATCAGGATGCCCCATCACTCCACTACCCCCATATAGTTCAGTAGTAGTTTTGTTTATGTTAAGAGCACAATCTAGATATAGTGCACCCATATAGGTATACAAAAATATCACAACACAACATGTGTAGTACGCTCTGGAGATGCTGGAACTAAAATGTATCAAACACAAAGATGATAAACCATGTTTTTCAAAGACCAAAGAGAATTACCAGGTTTGCATCAAGAGGAGGTGGATAATTGTCTCCGATTGTATCAATCCAGCTAAATATCATGTTATGATAGCCATAAGGCTTTCCAACCATGCTTCGAGCATAATCCCAAGCTGCACTTTCATTGAATCTGGCCCGTACATCAGGGTGTAGTGGTAGAAGGGCTATCTGAGGATTTGATGAATCCTTGAGTGCCATTGCCCACCATTCATCCCAAGGAACTATAGCAATAATTTCTTCTCCCTATTATTGTAATTTATAACAGTCTCATCAAGGAAAATATACAAATGTGAATGTTATGCACAGGAATAAAATGAATGTATAAAGTTTTTAAGGGGACAAGAAAATTAGTGCATGTGCTGCAAGATTTAACCCAGCAAAAGATTGACTACTAAAATGTACCTCCCAGATATTAAGTTCAAACCTCTAGCTGGCCCACAGGCTCAACACAATATTTTTACTAAAGGAATGAGTTTAAAGAGGAAAAACGTCAATTTCAGAGCAGAAGCATAACAAGTAATACTATTTACTTCTTTCGTGAATTGATTAACATGATCAATATTCAACACACAAAGAATAAGAAAAAGAAAAGAGAAAGCAATAGGACATGATCAATATTCAACGCTAGCATATATACAACATGTAGACAATATCATGCAAACTTTCAAGACGCGCAGCAGTTCAGCAAAATATACCTTTTCATTTTCAAAGCCTGATTCTGCAACCCAGACTTCACCCTTCTCATCTTTCAAGCAAACTGCGGTGTGCCCAGCAAACGCACCAGTCACCCATTTCTCTAGTGTCTCAAACGCACCCCAGCGTCCTCGTATCTTTGATAGAGCCAAAAAATCACCAGAATGTATATCCTCCTTCCTAATATTAGTAACCCAAGGCTGAGAACGTTTCTCAAATGAAGCTCCCATATGCTTCTCCAAAAAGGCCAAGTTGGAATGTTGACCCCAACCAGTATTTGAAAACAAAGGTAGGACATCAATCAAAGATAACAAAGTTCCAAGCATCCCAGATGGCATGAGAAAAACAGAGATGCCATGTTGCTTCACCTGATCACAAACACGAAAGATTGATCATGAAGATTAATTTGAAGAGATATTGTATGGTAAAAAAGGGAAGGAAGGAAGGAAAGTTTGGGAAGAAAACACACATATTCCAGTTCTGCTTCTTCTTCCCATGATTTAATCTCCAGGGTGTGTTCCCGAGCCGCAAAATAGTAATCCCACGTTATCCTATATGGTGTTGCAAACACGTAGAGATCCATGCATGTCCAGCTCTGAGCTGAAGCAGTCTGCATAAACAAGAAAAAAACAAAATTTGGTAAGAACAAACTCATGATAACAATAATCATACAAAACTGCCAATACTGATAATTTGATATGCGCTTTGCACGAACAAGAAAAGATCAAAACTTTTGAAAAGTCATCAGAAGTAACCATGATATACAATCACTGTTACACGTTCCACCAAAGTTGACATTACAGATGTATAAAGCAAATTTCATAATTTATGTCAACAGAACTACACTGAGATATCATTGAAAAGCTTAGATCTTTTTTTCTTGTCCCACCAAACTAAATACAACCAAACAGAAATATCGGAACAAAATTGCACGTTCCGCTAAAAGCAATATTAATTTTAATCGCCTAAATAGAGTGCGACTTCCACAGAAAGGTCTCTAACCCAGTAACCCTGAATCCTCACCACAAAGAGCGCTAATGCGACCATATCTACAAAAATAGCTTTGGCTTCTTACATAACCAACTAGCAATCGATTCTGCCTCATCAATTCATACCCCTACAACTCCTAATTTCTCATATAAAACCAAGCTGCAACGATACATGAAAGCAAGCAATTATGCCTCTATTCATCAATAGTTCCAATCACTCCCCACGCCTACACTGAGCTAAGTTGCAACCACACGCCCTAGCAATTCTGCGTAATTCCACCGCATCCGGCGAAAACCGCCCCCGCGACACGATTTCAATCCTGAGGCGGGTGGTGGGGGCAGAGAAGAAAAGGGGTAAAACCTTGAGTCGGAGCACGGCGCCGCCCAGCTCGGTCCCGTTGCGATCTCCGGGTGTGAGCTCGAGCGCGGCCTCGTTCCGGGCGAAGCAGGCGCCGCTCCACGCCGCGTCGGAGGGCGGCGCTCCGGGGGCCACGGCGGCGACGAAGGAGGGCAGCAGGTCGACGGCGCTATGGAGCGTGTTCATCACGGGCCACGACACCTGCCGCGGCAGGATCGGGAGCATGTCCCCGGGGCTGAACGGCACCTTGAATTCCAGGCCCCCGAGCCCCAGCGCCCCGGCACGCGGCAGCAGCGCCCCCGAGGACAGCGCGAGGACGACGACGACGAGGAGCAGGGGGGCGTG
The DNA here is from genome assembly GCA_019925245.2 of Oryza australiensis. NCBI lineage: Eukaryota > Viridiplantae > Streptophyta > Magnoliopsida > Poales > Poaceae > Oryza > Oryza australiensis. Next base: position 3,203,975 of record JAIFGZ020000476.1, read on the forward strand.
GGAGCCGGAGCCCCCGCCGCGGTGGCGCGTGGCCGCCATCGCGGCGGTCGTGGGGCGCGCCGACCGGCGACTTCTGCCGGAGGCGAGGCGGGGGAGAAGGCTTGCGCGGTGGGGGAAGGGGTTGCGGTGGCGTGCGTGGTGGAGTCGTTGGTTCGCGTTGCAGCGACAGCTTTCGAGGGAGGCGCCCTTGGGGGAAGTAGTTGCGAGCAGGGTTTACTTTGCGCGCGTGCCGTGCCGTCCCTCCATAATAACGCGGTTTTGGATGAAAATCGTGAAAACAGAACAGTGGTTTTCATGATGTTTCATCGTACCATGGTTTTTTTTCAAACCACGCGGGGAAATCATACCAAAAAACCGCAAAACCACAAAAACTGCACAAACCGCACCGAAAATCGTGAAAACCGTGAAAACCGCAATTTAAATTTGAAGCAAATTCAAATCCGCTTCATGCCACGGTTTTCGCTCAAACCGCGCAAAAACGCGCTACATATCGCGGTTTTCGCGGCAAACAACACGAAATTTATTTTTTATAAAAAGTATTTTTTGTGTTAAAATGAATTTTTTCAAATGTTTTGAATTCCACGAATTATTTAAACGAAATCGCGAGGATTCGTGTCGTACCCCAACCCTGGTTGCGAGTGCAAGACAAGACGACCCATACGAGAGGAGAGTTTGTGGGAATTTTTTATTTTAAATTTTATTTATTAAAATATTTAAAAAATTCTGATTTGAAAGAATTAGAAAACTAGTTGCCCATCGCTCTCGGAGGGCGATTTCTTTGAGGATGATTTATCCGATGTGCAAAAGATAGTTGGCCATTGCCTAACGGTTGGCAACACATTTTGCATATGGCCATTTCCAAAAATCGCTCTTTAGAAAGGCGTTTTTCACTTGCGGGGCTACCTAAAAACCCACAAAAATCGCTCTTTAAAAGGGCTATTTTTCAGTTTTTTGCAAAAAACATCCTCCAAGTCTTTTGCATGCAGCCACCTACAAGCAAAATCGCCCTTTGAGAGCGATTTTTGTGTAGGGCCGCCGCAACTTTTCATCGTCCTCGGTGGTCGGCCATTAGGCGAGGACCAACGATCATTTGCCACGTCGAATAAATCGCACTCTAAAATAACGATTTTTAAAAATCATCGACGATAGGCGACTAGTTTTATAATTTTTCCAAATCAAAAATTATTTTTAAAATATTTTAATAAATAAAATTAAAAATAAAAAAATTCGAGTTTGCGTGGATTTTGGTTTGGATTTTTCTCGGGGTGGATCCGAATCTGGGGTTCCGGGGTCCCACTAAGACCAAGTCTACGAGGCCCATGGTTCTCCGATTTTGTTTCATATTTCCTCCCTTTTATATTATAATCAATCATTGGTTTTTTAAAAAATCAAATTGACTAAGTTTATAGAATTTTAGCAACATTTACCATACCAAATTAGATCTATTAAATATAACATTTATTAAATATAACATTAAATATTAAATATATTTTAGAGTATGTTTGTTTTGTATTAAAAATGTTACTATATTTTTATAAACTTAATCAAACTTAAACTTAGAATTTTTTATTATAAAAAAATCAAAACGATTTTATAAAATGAAAATGAAACTGAGGAAGCACTACATATATATGCATTTGTGCCCAATCGATTATGTTTGATTGATGGTATTGGAAACTAATCCTCACGCATATAATTAGCACATGATTCAGTTTTTTACAAATGAATTAATATGATTTTTTAAAACAATCGTTCGTAGTTTGTAAAACATACGCACGAATAAGAATATGAGCGGGAAAAACAGGGTGAAGAACACAGCCAACCAAAGTCACATGTATTTCAACAGTAGGGTGGGTACTCATTTTTTTATTATTAGCCGCAGATTTTGCATCGGTTTTCGTATTTGTTTTATAAAATATCAATAAAGTTTATAATAATTAACACTCAATTAATCAACTCAATTAATCATGTGTTAATATTTTTTTCGTTTTATATGCGTTGATTTCATGTCTTCGTCTATCTCGAACACCACCTCAGATGCTCAGTGCAATTCGGTGGGTTTGGTTTTGGTCTTTTGAAAATTTATATCATTTAAAACTAAAAACCGGGAAAAATTAGAATAGACGAAACCTAGCGATTCAATCTCGGTTTCGATCATGATCAAATTCTGAATATACGGTAGGCATCTAAACGAAACAGTGATAGTAGACGCCTGGACAGGGAGTGATGGTGGGTGCCGATGTCGAAGGAAAGCACACCCTTACGAATCGCGGGCGGCGAGGGCACAACCATGGTGTGAGACGACACGGTGGGGATGCCCAAGCGGCGGATCCATCGTTGGGGCTCCAGTCCTAGCTCCGGCCGGCAGTACCAGCCAACATGTATATTCCATCCATCATGGCAAGAAATGAACCAGCTGGGATAGATAAGCAGTAGCGTCTTTGTCATATCCAACCGATTTTTTTTTATCGTACGTGCAATCAAATGAATAAAATGAAAAAAAAAAATATGAACATTACACCGTTTTTGCATATATATTTACAGTCAACTGTAAATATTATACTTGTTAGGTTATCATGAGCATATTTTCCAAACCGCTAACCAATATGATTTAAAAAGTTTTAATAAAAAGTTTTTAAAAAATTTAAATAAATTCATTTCGCCGTTTAGGCCCTTAGTATACGTTTGTTCATCAGCACCCCGTGTATTTTTATACTAGACTCGTCAATGGAGATGCCAAAGGACGAGAGGAGGAGGTCAGAGGTGCTTGTACGTGTGCGATGGTGCAGGGGTGGGGTGACAGTGTGACACATCGATGCATAGCGAGGACTGAGTCGGCTGGGCAGGGGGACTGGGGGAGCTGTCAACTTGGGTCGTGGGGGAGTTCGACGTGGCGTTCTTTTGTATTTAAAATTTAAAATAAAAATGTAATACAAAGATTATACGTTTTACGTAAAATAAGGTAGCATTAACATGTAATTAATTAATTTTCAATTATTACAAACGTAAAAGTGAATTTATTTGATACTTTAGAGTAATTTTTATATGAAAGTTTTTTCACGAAACATGTCGTTTAACAGTTTGAAATGAACGCTAAAAAAATTGAGAAAAAATCTATATCTAATAACAATGCCTAATAGGTGGTGTTTTTTATGTAAATAAAGATTAAGTGATTCACATAAAACGAGATAATATTAATGTATGATTAATTGAGTCCTAATTATTATAAACTTAATTATGGATTTATCAGATAGGTGATGTTCTGTTATGTAAATAAAGATTAAGTGATTCACGTAAAATGAGATAATATTAATGTATGATTAATTTTTTTAATTATTATAAATTAAAAAAATAAATTTATCTGACTTTTAGAGTAATTTTTATATAAAAGTTTTTACACGAAACGTAAAATACGTTGAAAATGATATCCTTATCGTTCAGCAGAAATGAACGGAAACTTAGGGTTTTTCCGAGTGTTAGGATAATGGGTTATGCTATACATGTTGTATTAGGCTTCTAAGCGTCATTTTCAGTTAATTGAGGAATGATCACCATGACCTTATTAGTATGAGTCGATGACGGATTTTCATCCTTTTGGAGTCTTTGGTCCCGATTTTCGGTCTCGGTCATTTTTTCCACATCGGTAGTGATAGATAATCTAGCATCACTAAATTCTTTCTTGTTTGTCTACACCAGGATGTGTTTGGTTGGAGTAGTTTCTAAAAGAGATTGGGAGTTTAGAGGAATGACGATAGTGATTGTACTGTTTTGTTTAAGAGATATGAAATTTTTGGTGAGATAAGGATGGGGAATTGAGAGATAAACTCTCTCATTTTATTACGTAGGGGGTGAGAGTTGGGAGGGAATTTCTCCTTTACGTTATCTAAATTACAAATATCAGTCATTCATTTTCATTTAAGATCTAATCACCATCTAAACTTCTTCTCCCTCTACCAAACATAAGATTGGACCCATATTAATCTCTATCAGTTCTTTCATTTAAACTCCTAATCCTCTTCACTCAAATTGCCAAACAAGGAGTTGTGCTCTCTAGTGCCTATATTTATTTTATAGTTCTTTGGGAGATTCGGATGTTTGGATGCCCCGTATATATTGACCCTCCGTGGCGCTTATGATTGTTATCTAGCGACAAATTCGAGAGACGCTTGGGTGTCATATATATATATATATATATATATATATATATAAAGCAAGTAGTGTTTTTATCCAAATTTTGTTTTGCTCGACTATTTTGAAAAACCCTTTGAGTTTTTAAATTAATCCACATCCGCCGACTATTTAAAATAACCAGTTAAAGAAGAAAAATAGATTATTTTACGAAAACCTCTTGAGTGTTTATAAAATTAACCTGAGTCAAAAAAATGAAAGACTTGGATGAAAAAAGACCTCCTGTGTCCCTCTCTTCCGTCCCATTCGCGCCGCGCCACGCCCCTCCCTCCCATCGCTCGAAGCTCCCGCATCATCGCCTAGACCTTCACCTTCCGCCCGCTTCTTTGTCCCGTTGCAACGCACGTGTATTTTGCTATATTTATAAAGTAAGTAGTGTTTTCACAAAAAATTTGTTTTTGCCGGCTATTTTGTAAAAACCCATTGAGTTTTTTTTTAAATTAACCCGTAATTCCAATGTTAAAAGGAAAAGAGGGCTTGGATGGAAAAAATACCTCCTGTGTCCCTTCCTCCCGCCCCTCCCTCCCGTCCCCATCCGCATCGTGTCCCGCGCCGCGCCCGCGCTCTCTCTCTCTCCTCGCCTCGAAGCTCCCGCGTCACGCCCGCGCCGCGCCTCCGCCCCCCTCCCGTTCCCATCCGCGCCACGTCCCGACTTCATCCGTTGCAACGCACGGGCACAATTGCTAGTATATATATATATATAGAGAGAGAGAGAGTAGCGTTTTCATTCAATTTTTTTTACCTGGCTATTTTGCAGAAAACCCATTGAGTTTTTCTGAAATTAACCCGCAATCCGCCTGACTATTTAAAAAAACTTAGTTAAAAAAGAAAAAGGGGTTATTTTGCAGAAAACTCTTGAGTATTTATAAAATTAACCCGTAGTCTCAATGCTGAAAAGAAAGGGAGGACTTGGATGAAAAAAAGACCTCCTGCGTTTCTCTCTTTCATCCCCATCCACGCCGCGTCTGCGCCCCTTTCTTCCGTCGTCGCTTGAAGCTCCCGCGCCGTCGCCTCGACCTTCGCCCTCCGCCTGCTTCCCTCCCTGCGTCGTCGTCCCGTTGCAACGCATGGGCATTTTGCTAGTGTGTGTGTGTGTATATATATATAGGGGCTACTGTGTGACGTGCCGCACGACCCATCCCGTGTGGCATGGCCAAATCTCTAATTTGAAAACTCAAATTGAAAATCGAACCGTTCAAATTGTTCTACATATTAATATCGCCTTGTATACCAAATTTTATTTTTTTTAAATTTTTACTATTTTATCGATAGGTCAAAGATGCATTAATCCAACGATTTTTGGAGTATCTATTTTATTACATCTTTGACATATCTGATAAAATAGTAAAAAATTTAAAAATGTAAGATTTGGTATACAAGGCGATATTAATATGTAGAATAATTTGAACGGTTCAGATTTTCAATATGAGTTTTTAAATTAGATATTCGGCCATGCCACATGGGATGAGGCTGTGCGGCGCGTCACACAGTAGCCCACATATATATATATATCGCAAATTTTTTATGTGTCCTTGAGTTTTCGCTCAATATCTTTTATGCTTCTGAATTTTGTCTTATTTCTTGAATGTCTTTCAAATTTTACTTTGATCTCCTCATGGATCATTAGTTGATCGTGAGTTGACTATTTTTTATAAAATGACTATATTGCCTATCTCTCATAGTTATATGCTAGCTTACCGACAAAATCAAAATTCTTAACATGAAAAATATTCATTTGTAAAAACAAACAGGTAAAAAATATTACAAATTTAAAAACTGAAATTTAACTTTTTAGAATAAGTTTCAAAGCAAACATTATGAAATTATTATGACATTTTCAAAAAATTTAAATCCACATAAAATAATTTGTGTTTCATAATTTCTCGGTGAAACCATGTATTTAATTGTTTTGTAGAAAACAAAATTTGAATTTTGTATTTCAAATTTGGTATCAAATAATTATGTCCCATTTAATTTTACTATAATTGTTCACATTGAGAAGTACTATTTTTAGTAGATAGCACCTAAGAATGAGAGCGGCCATATAGTCATTTTAGATCTAACGGTCAACTTACACGATGGTATAGAGAGGATAAAAACGAAAAGTCATGAATTTGTAAAAAACGAGGCAAAGAGAAGGGATTGAGGAAATAACTCAGGAGCACGTAAATAATTTTCTCCATAAAAATGTGCACATTGTATTGCATTGACGGGTGATGCAACAGTAAACAAAAAAACACCATATTTACATCTCTCTGGTAGGGAAAAGTAGCACGCATGCCACTGTTGAACTCGTTGACAGGAACTAACAACCAACCCCAATATTGTCTAGAACCTGAACCTGTCCTGTTCTATTCGTTCTTCTCCTGCACTTGCTCTTGCAGCATCTCCTCCATCTGCTAGCTTCTCTGGATCGTTCTCAAAAGCGTACGTATATCCTTGCTGGATTCAGTGCTGCGGAATCATGTGGTTAGTGAATACGCTGATCCCTCGTTTTAGGCTAAAATTTCTTGGATACGGAATTACGATGTGCTGGAGACCGGCCGGTAATTAACAACTTAATTAACATTGGAGCATGCAAATGGACTTGCGTGGTTCTAATTAAGATGCTTTGATTCATATGGAAGGTGATTTCTATCTTCAATTTTAATCATATCATGTCATTTACTTGTTGATTAATTAAGATTAATTAAAACAACATATACAATAATTTACTTTCAACACATAAACCTTAATAATTTTTTAAAGTTCATTATCACATTATCTCACTTTGTTTTAAGGTTTGGCTAGAAGTTGTCTCTTATATGAAATGTGACTCATCTTTTCTCTTCTTACTTATTTTCATCTAATTCTATTGGTATTTTTAGAGATAGCATATTTTTTATTTTTTATAGTAGCTCTTATAGATATTGTTTTTTAAGATCGATTCGATTAAACACTCCCGAGCGGAAAAAGGGATATAGTAAAGCATTTATAGAAATCCAAAAGGATATGGAGTTGGATTTGAATAATGAAGGTGCGGATTTAAAGTTGGATGTGGTAAACACGATGACACAACTTGTTAGATCCAAGGGAAGGCACTCTGCTTGTCCTAGCGGTGACCAGCGACGCCACACTCCCATGTTGATGTGGCTACCAGTGACACCCCTACTCATGTCTCTTGATAGCGGCAAGGTGACACCTTTTCCCTAGCTGCTGGTCATATCATAGCATGCAAAGACTCCATTGGCGATGGTTGTGGCTCCACAACTCCCACAACAACGATGGCCCTGTTCTGCACCATTCTTGTTAGGGTTGCCCTCGTATAATTGAAGATTGACAGCTCGGTTAACCGAAACTTTGGTCTCGGTCTTTGGATAGACAGACCGATCAGATAATCTACAACATTTAAGTCTCACAAATAAGTTATTAAGTATACTTCTACAAGACTTCACATGAGTGATAAATTACACTTGATACATGATACACCCATACAATCTATAGAACAAATGCAAGCTTGGTTTAGATTATACAAGCTTGGTTCACATTAATTCGGTTACATCGGGTACATTGGGTACCCAAGAAGAATGACCGAACTAAAAAAACTTCGGTTTTCTATTGTTCCTGACCAAACTACCGACCGATGATCGATACTTTGGGTAGTTCGGGTTTGGGTTCGGTTTGTTTGGGTTCGGTCTTCGGTCTCGGTTTTTTCTGCCCACTCCTAATTCTTGCCTTCAGATCATATTTATTGCACGTGATATTTGACAATTTTTCAAGTCAAGTTTGACATCCAAAATAATCAATTTCGCACTTACACATTATCAACACCCACTCTAAATCTACTTTTCAAAAAATATAATTTAGGATAAGGTATGGCGACTATCCATTCTAATCTACTCCCTTTCCACCCTAAAAAGTAAATACCTCTTACTCTTCGTTTCATCCATGTCTTGACGGCTCTAACTCGAGTCTGCCATTATTAAATGGCAAATACCTACATTAATGCTCTTTTCATCTTGGAATAAGTTTATCTTTGGCTATTTTCATTTGTTTCAAAAGAAGTTAATTTAAATAATCATTGCAACGGTGTTTATGAAAATAGGGTATAAATGTATTGAAAGCAGATAAAATGAAAAATAATTGTATTAAGATTTAATAAATTGAGGGTATTATAGTCTTTTATCTAAATTTTATTTTGGGCGTCCTGACCGACGGCGTTACACCGTTCCGTTACGTTGTCCTGTCCAAGAGATGCAAACGGAACAACCAAAAAAGAAAAAAAGAAATTCAAAAACCACTCCCACTCCCTCCCTCCCTCCACTACCCACCGCCGATCCAACCCTCACCAGATCGCCGGCCCGCCCCTAGGGTTTCCCTCCGCCGCCGGCGATGCCCGCCTCCTCCGTCTCCGGCGGCAGCGGCCCCGGCGGCGTGTCCCCGGAGGCCATCATCGAGTGGCTGCAGGACGAGATGGGCTACCCGTCCGCTCCCCCCGCCCCGGACCAGCTCCGCAAGATCTGCCGGGGCAACATGCTCCCCGTCTGGTCCTTCCTCCTCCGCCGCGTCCGCTCCGAGCGCACCGTCTCCACCGCCCGCAAGAACATCCTCGTCCATGGCGTCGCCGCCAGGCGGGCGCGGGAGGGCGGGGCCGGCGCGGGGCGGGGGCGGGGGCGGGGGCGACGCGGCGGCCAGGGAGGCCGAGGCGAGGGAGCGGGACCTCGCCGCGGAGGAGGCCGAGCGGCTCCGGGGCGTCGTGCGGAGGCAGCGCAAGGAGCTGCGCGCCCGCATCGCGGAGGTCGCGCGCGAGGAGGCCGAGCGGAAGCGCGTCCTCGGTGAGCGCTCCAATGCCAGGTACTCGAAATGGCAGTGCAATTGAGTCGTGCAAGAGGGGGGATTAGCTCTTCATGATGGGATGCTTATTATACGCCGATTGAGTTGATGCTAAATTCTTTGCTTCTTGCGGAATCTGACAATATAAATGCCTGACGATCTAATTATCTAGGATGAAGTACTACTATCTGACTGTTTCTGTTTATGTATTCTGATAAGAGTGCATGATAATTGAGGATTAACCAAGTGTTTGCATCGACATAAACAGCCTGATTTTGTAGTCGAACTGGTAATCACACATTTGCATGAAACAAGTAGAATCGTAGAATCGCCAATTCCTTGTGTATGGCACAGTAGACCTGTTTCTGAACATTGTTCGATTTTCCATTTATCTGCTAACATGAGAACATACTTTTTACATCTTCTTGTTAAATGTGTGCAATTTGCTTGTAGCAGTGCATCTACGACTCTACCTAACTATAAATCTATAATGTCTTAGCTATGCTTTGTTCTCATGTAAAATTAGTAAATTACTTCGTGCTTCACTACTGTGATTTTTTCCCCATCAATGTTCAACTTTTTTATTTATTCCATAACCATAATACATAGACATATTTGATCTAACTAAGAATATAACAACAAGAATCTGTGTCTCATTTCCTTTCTGGATTTAGGCACAAACAAGTTATGCTTGAGGCATACGAACAGCAATGTGAAGAAGCATGCAAGATATTCGCTGAATACCAGCGACGTCTACATCAATTTGTTGATCAAGCAAGGGATGTGCGAAGGTCAAGTATAGGTGTGGGTGGACCTGCAGATGCTGTTGAGGATATGCAGTTGCAGAGCGAGCGAGAAGAACTCTACTCGACTGTCAAAAGCAACAGGCTGTCAGATGATCTTGTTGAGACCTCACGTGAAAGGAATATTCGGAAGGCATGTGAAACTCTTGCTGCAGATATGATCGAAATGATTCGAAGCTCTTTTCCAGCATTTGAAGGAAGTGGCATCAATTCAAGTTCCCAGTTAGATGCGGCAAAGTTGGGCATTGATCTGGATGGTGAAATACCACAGGACGTTAAAGCTGTAGCATTGGATTCCCTAAAAAATCCATCCTTACTGCTTCAATCAATCATTACATACACGTCACGCATGAAAATACTCATACATAAAGAAACAGACAAGATTGACATACGTGCTGATGCAGAACTTTTGAGGTACTACCATTCTATATCTATTTTCAGTTGCATTATGTTTCATGAATACGCATGAAAAATAATTTGACTTTCCACCATCATGACGATGATTACACGTACAATATTCTTTCGTAACTTCTGGATCATTCTCGCATGTACCAGTTGCATTCTATTGAATGTAATCCTATGAGTGGAATTATGCATACACAAGTACGTGACATTGAATTTAATTTTTGTTCAGGACTTGCTTTAGCTTTGAAAACAAATTGGTAGGTGTTTGCTGCAAGGGAAATAATGCTATGCTACACTTATAATGAGAAATGCTTTGTTCATTTTCTAGTCAAAATGTGTTCTGATCTGCTTCACGAAATGGTTTCAAATTTACTAAATCAGTTTCTTATTTTTCTTTAGGTTAGATGTTAACCAGGCATACAATTTTTTGTTTCTAGGTATAAATATGAAAATGAGCAGGTCATTGATGCTGCTTCGACTGATGCAAGCTCACCCTTACCATATCAGGTATATGGCAATGGAAAGACTGGATCAGAGCTGTCAACCCGCGGAACATATGACCAGCTACTGGAAAGACAGGTTCTCCCTTAAGATGCAGTTTGTTGCTCCTATTATTGTTTATCTGCTACTGTTTCAGGAAAAGGATATCTTTGCTATTTTTATTTCTGTTGGATTTCTGCTTCTCTTCTTGTTTTTCACTTATTTTCAAGAATTGTAATAGGAACTTTGCATTTTATGTATTAGTATTACAATACTTTATTCATAATCTTTCAGAAACATTACTTCATCTATATGCACTCAGAATTTGGAAATGCCAAACTGTGTTTTAGGTAGTTATCTAGGGTTGTTTATTTATATTTTTTAGACATTTCACAATTCTACTTGATCGTTTTTCTTCCTCTTGATCAAAAAAGAAGCTTAATGATTTCATCAAGCTCTTATTTCTCCTTAGGCTTGTAAAATTCTTTGTTGTGCCTTATGCCTACAACCTCGATGAAGTACATTAGCTTCCACATAACATTTTTACCTTGCAGAAAGAACATGTTCAGCAATTCTTGGCCACAGAAGACGCTTTAAATAAAGCTGCTGAAGCTAAAGCTCTAAGCCAGAATCTCTTGCAACGCCTTCATGGCACTAGTGATACAGCAGGAAGTAAAAAGATGCCTACTGTAAACACCTCACAGAACATGACTAACAGCAGACACTTGGAGGTACTTATTCAAGATGGCACTATGGTGTAATGAAGTTGATTTAAGATGCTTCTTGCCAAATAATATATTAATGCTTACAGTGAGAAAGTAACAGTAGTAACATGTATCTATACTCCTTATAAAAGGGAGTAGTGGTGGTGGTTCTGCCATCAACCTCACCACCAACTCCCAATTTTCTTTTAGAGGAAAAATGACATGTGGGGCTAGAGGAATCACATGTCAACCACCCTCACCGACTCTTTACTTTTTATAGGAAGGAAAAAGAATAGCGTGGGACTGAAGTTCCATATGTCAGTAACAAATATATACATCAATTAAGAGATGGTAATAACAATTTAATGATAATTTTCTTTAATTAATTAAAATCCCGTTGCAACGTATGGGCAATATGCTAGTTCTTTAAAAAAGAAACAATGGTAATATGCACACATGTTTCCAAGATCTTCAATTTGGCACTCCAGTTTCGTATTATCAAGAATATCAGATAAGCATAATCTCTACATCGTCATGGCTAATAAGACATGATTATGTTTGAGTTCATGCGTTAAGCTAAATATGACTAGAAATTCTCATGGTGCTTATAATGTGTTTGCACATTCTATGATACTTACAGTACCAGAATCTACTAACTTGTATTGTTTGTATAAACTGTGGTGAATTTCTGTTTTGGAAGTTGCATTTGCTTGCTGCTTGTAAGCTATGTAATTGTGCATTATCTTTTCAATTTCAATATAACACACACACACACACGCACAAAGGTTTCATCTTTTCCTGATAGCTCTGTTGTCTGTTTGTCGCCTTATTTTAGCTCGATGTTTGGGCTAAGGAAAGAGAAGTTGCTGGGTTAAAGGCAAGCTTGAATACACTAACATCTGAGGTACAACGTCTGTATAAGTTATGTGCCGAGTGGAAAGAAGCAGAAGATTCCTTGAAGAAAAAGTGGAAGAAAATAGAAGAATTTGATGCTCGTAGATCAGAACTTGAGTGCATTTACAATGCTCTTCTGCGGGCCAATATGGTTAGTCTGGGGCCTTTGTGCTTTTCTCTACCAGCCCTTTACTTAGTTCTCTATTCAAATTTTTTTTAAAAAGATATAGACATGAATATAGAAATAGAAGCAATTACTTATCAATATTCTTTCAAGCATGGTTACTGGTTGCCATTTTAGCAACTTTCCATCTAATACAGCAGTGTAGTGAGCTCAAGTCAGAATTATGTTGTCATAGTGGCTTAGCAGCTTTATGAAGGTAGTAGCACCATAGGAGACTAGGAACTATCAGAAATATCTTAATTATGGTGGGGATTCATGGATTGGGGTCGTACTCTCGATATTTGTCCCAATCATTGAATACAATGGACATGATCACTTCTTGAAAGATGTCATCAAACTTGCTATATATAGGAGGCATCAACATTTTGGGAGCAACAGCCATTATCTGCAAGACGATATGCGTCAAGAACGATCATACCTGCTTGTAATGCTGTGGTAGACATGTCAACTAATTCAAGGGATCTCATCGAGCGAGAATTATCCGCGTTTGGTCAGAGCTTGGATAACAGTTTATGCAGGTTGCCAGCAACTCCTCAGGTTGGTAACATTAGTGTTTATCGTCTTAGCACACATGCTAGCAGAATAAAAGCTATAAGAGCCATCATGTGTTTCTGATATGTTGACTCCTTCAATCTCTTATCACTGCTGTGGTTTCTCTTTCCTAGGCCCTTTTGGAGGCTCTGGGCTCCAATGGTGCTTCAGGATCAGAAGCAGTTGCAGCTGCAGAGAAACATGCTGCTATGCTAACTGCACGAGCTGGCGCCAGAGATCCATCTGCTGTGCCATCCATATGCCGCATCTCTACTGCTCTTCAGTATAATTCTGGCAAGTTCACTGCTGTAGTTATTGTTGTTAGTTCAAGAAAAAAGTGTGATTATGACGTTATATAACATGTTAAGTCAAAATGTGTTCCAATTAGTGGAGATGGTAGTCTCTAGCGCTTGACTTGGGCATGAAGCCTGAGGCAAGTAAGTATTATTGTTTGTCGTATGTTTGTTGTTGAGTGCATCCACTACTAACATCTATTGTTTTTCATTTGTGGAACTGCTTTGACATTTCTCTATTTGATTGTATATAGTATACTCACATATTAACGGTGTCTTTGTTAACAGTTTCACCAGGTACAGAAGGCACAGATTCTGGCTTGGCATCAGTTTTGAATTCACTGGAGTTCTGCCTAAAACCTTGTGGTTCTGAAGCTAGTATACTAGAGGATTTATCAAAAGCTATTAATTTGGTGCACACACGGAGAAATCTAGTTGAGAATGATCGTGTTTTGCTAAACCGCGCACATCGTGCTCAACAGGAATATGAAAGGTACGCTGAAATTTTACTCAATCTTTGTCTTTGCAATAGATATTTACTGAATCCAGCTGGAATTGTACTGATGTATAGCTGTCTTGTGGATCAATGATTGTCGGTATACAGTTTGTAGGATTGGTGTCAATGTTTGTTTCTATGCCCTTCGATCCTCTGTTGACTTGTTCCTACAATTTTGTTCCTCAGAACCACAGTATTTCATTTCGGGTACTTTTGATCAGTACATATTTTCTCTTGGAAGGGTCTTTGTTATTGATAAGAATTCTAACATACGTTTCAAATACATTTTGTTCACTGTGTGCTGCATAATGCATGTGGCAGCTGTAACTTTTACCAATTGAGCAGTGTGCTATTGCCTATTGGGATTCATGAACTGAAAGCATACTCTTAATTTTGAATTGATGGCAAGTCCACAAGATGTTATTTAGTATGCTGATATGCAGGGAAATATAATTATTGTACAGATGATGTCTGTCTAAAACAATTCAGGATGCCTTCTTTATCACCAGTAGTTCTGTGTTTTTTTTGTGATCTTGAATATCTTCTTATGTTTAGTGGAATGAATCTATATTCCAGCTTAGTACGATTTAAGAATTGCTGCTGATGTTTCCTTTATATAGGGTGGCCAACTACTGTCTTAAATTAGCTGGTGAACAAGAAAAGATGGTATCAGAAAGGTGGTTGCCAGAACTGAGAGGCACAGTTCAAGAGGCTCACAGGTGTTTTGAGGATTGCCGACGTGTTAGGGGTTTGGTAAGTGTATACTACCTTGTATTGACCACTTTATCGCTTCATTACAAATCCTTTAAGAACACAATCCGAGGGCCAGATTTCAATGAGATTATGGCATACGGTAGTGTTGCGATTGAACAAGAACAATGATTATGGCCTAGCAACACCTTTTTTGTGTGTGTAGGAGAGAAATGCTCTCCTCCACGCATTTTTCTTGAGGGAACTCATTTCAGTTCTTATTCTATTGTCCAAATCTTCCGTTGTGTTAGAACCAGGGTTAACAAAACCGAGCTCGGTTTTTATGAAGCCGCTGGTTGTTGGTTTGTAGAAATTGATGATTTTAGCTAGTTTTCATATGGAGTTGACCAAAAGTCGTTTCCACTTGGTTCTCGGCAAATCGGTGGCGACCAGTTTATCACTTCCAAAACGGGAAGGTAAACCTTGGTTAGAACCTCTTACTGCAATGAACCACCCATATGTGCAAATGATCATGTCATGTCAGCTCAAATATGTATGAAGTGGTACCATAGCATTTACCTGATTAGATTAGTCCATTCCCCGCAGTTTATCTTTGCCTTTATGCTCCTCTTCACCAGCTTATTTTTACTTTAATGTTGCCCTTACTTGCAGGTTGACGAATGGTATGAACAACCAGCAGCAACAGTCGTTGACTGGGTGACAATAGACGGGCAAAGCGTTGGTGCCTGGATCAACCTCGTAAAGCAACTCCACATGGAAATCTCCAGAAGAACGCTTGCCATGTCCACGGCAGGCGATGACTAAGGCAGCTGGTCGTTAGCCCTGCTATCTCTGCTGTTTAATTATTTTTTTAGAGGCTTGATGATTGGTTGGGTTTGACGCCAGCATATCTGCTTGATAGCTTTGTACCATAGCATGTGATGTAATTGTAATTCTTGGTTGGTTTATTAGTGTAGTATATGTTCTTTTTATATATGTCGCTATTCGTTATTATTTTTTGTTACTTGCCATATGCTGTACAAATCGTTCTGAACTTCTGGTTGCTGATTGTAATTGTGGCTTTGCACAGGCTACTGTTTTAACAGTCGCCCAGCGGTCCACATTGATGCTAGTAAGCTGTTGTTTCTACTGCACATATGGCAATGATAACTGTAGAAATGTTTTTTTGGGGGGGACATTAAGGTCCCTTCAACATATTACACTACGATGTCTGAAAGAAACATATATGCATGCTCTTTGATTGCCTCAATAACATTTCTCATATGCTTTAGTTGTGCTTCTCCCACTGAAAGACTGTTAGGTTGATCAACCTAAAAGAAAAGATAAAGCGGGTTTTTTCTTTCTATAGAGAAGTGACTGCGCTAGAGATGCTTATTAAAGGTCTGCTTGGTGGCTTAGTCCACTTCTTGCCAGTAAACAACATTGTGAGATGCAGCATCTAGTCATCGACTGAAAATATTGCAGTTTTGCAGCAACAGCATCATCATGCAGCAGTCACTTATCAATAAACAGTTCGTAGAACTCAGGTACACTCCCAAATTATGAAAACTACAGTCAAGATATCATCATCATCCACGCAGGGAACGTTTTCCTGTACCAAGCTAAAAGGTAAAACACGCTGACACTCCACAAGCCACACAATGGCTACAAGTGAACGAGACAACTGCATCTATAAAGTTCATCCTTTTGCCTAGACTGATGGAAACGTTCCCAAATTCGGGCAATTGATAAGTTAACACAATCTTGGACCTAAAAATAGCCTAGCTCTTCATCTGCACTGTACACCTCCATGTTTTTAATTTGCACCAGCAATGAAGAGCTGACGCCATAAACAGTGCATCTCCTCACCACGGATGGCTCGCGTTACAGCAGTTACCTCTTCCGCCTTTTTGGCTCAACCTGCAGTTGGCAGGTGAAAGAAATTTTATGTGAGAATCTAATAATTTTTTTTTAATTTCTCTGAGTGAAATGCACATTGAAAATGCTGATGGATGGAAAAAAAAACTGTATCTTGCAGGTTACAAAATTAGCTGATGTTTCCATACGATTCATTTGCCAGGGGTTTTACTGATATTTTCAAAGAGAAGCTTGGAAACACTAACGGTAGAGGGTACACTTGCTTTTCCAAACCATAAATTTTAATTATTATCAATAACAGCATAGCACGATGCTAATCAAGAACAACATTGATGTTGTGCAAAGGCAATGTAAATAGCCTTTCTTCATAATACAAATGTCCATGGGAAACTGAAAACATAATGCTCATCAAATCGGGAAATAAGGTGCAAGAAAAATCATAATGAAGAAAAAGATAGATTGATGTAAATACTGTGGACTAGTTTTGACAAGGATAAGACATAAGAACATAAGACCCCACATATGCATGCATCGGTTCAGGGAGTTCATGACAGCAAAGTTTGAAAAAAAAGTTGAGGATTTCTCTGTCAACATCAAATAATAACCTAAGTATTGAGAAGCAAAAACAAGATGCTAGTTTTTTTTACTGTGACTACAATGAAATCAAATTTCTACTGCACTTAAAGTTATAAAGAATTAAAGATAAGTTATCTTCAAACAGAACATTGATAGACAGTCAGTCAAGAGATATAGCTTAAGTAACCAACCTTAGAATCAGAATTTGGTGATGTTGGATATGAATTTGAAGGTCTCTTCATGCCATTTTCTTTGACACAATCTGCACACAGGAAATGATCTAATTTTTTGGCCTGCTCGATGGTCATTCCCATACAAGATGGATGGAACCTGCACAAGTTAAAAGTTTAATATTCAATAATAAACAAGAAAAAAATGGAGAAATGGTGCAGCAAATTGGAAACGGTGTAGCATGACAACACATAGGCATGTTGAATAGAGCATTTATGTTGCCAAACGTTTTGTATTTAAAGAAAAGAAACAGTTGATTGGTCTAACTATGAAGTACACACAAAAAATGCTCAGCATACAGAACCTGAGCACTGAAATACGATAGAACCACAGCATGTTAGTTGTAGCAAATACTCTGAAGGGCAACACAGGAATCATCCATTCATCCGTTTAAAATAGGCATCCTTTCAGCAAGAAAGTAGAAAACAAAGAAAGATAACCATCATAATAATATAAGTGAAACAGCAAATAAGTATGTAAATTGATCAATGATTGTAATGATGTTAAATTTGTGCATTCATGTAGTATTAAATGCTTACAACTTCATACAAGTGTGTATGTATTCGCAGTGGCAGACCTAGAAATTTCTAGTAGCCTGGGCGAATCCATAAGTGCCTGCGGCCGAGGAGATTAATAGACAGGCGAGAAAGGCAACTCATATCGACGACCAATAGTAACCCGCACTGCACGCATGAGCAGAAGAGAGACCCAGAACGAGCTATACACGAGCACAACAAATTAAGTGGATGGGACAGGACAACAGATTGGGTCATCGGTGAGAGCAGCTACCGCACGGCCAGCGTCCGGACACAATCACGCGGTGTCAACAATGGCTCTCGCTGCTCGGATCGGGCAGCGAGGGACAGACCGTGCCCCCGCGTGCAGGCTCGAGCGGTTCACACACAAACACAAGCGTAGCTGCGTGAGTGAGCTGCTACGTACAGCCGTGTCTGCCTCTCGCGCTACGCACGTGTCCTGGCTGCTGCTGCCACGTATGACGCAAGTATGGGTACGAGCTACTCCCTTTGGCAACTGTACGAGGTCGACTCATCTAATAGATATTATTCAAAGATATACGGATTAAATTGCAGATATCTCAACTGTTTTTGCATTAATTTGCCATCGACTTAGCTACGTTACTAACCATACCCCTGTAGAAGCAGAGGTGAGCAGCAGCAGCAGCGTGGTAGCAGCAGCAGCAAGCCACCAGCATCAGCAGCTAGGCGCGTGGTGGAGCCCGGGCAAGGGCCCAGGGTCGCCAGGCCCTGGGCCCGCCACTGTGTATTCGTTGACATCATACTAGGTAGGTTTGATACTTGCCACTGATGTATGGATGAGACAGCAGTTCATTACCAACAGACGTCACTCATTTATTGGGGGATTAGGAAAGGGCACAAATTGTGAAAAAGTTATTGGTCATGTACTCGTGTCAGTTTCTAAACTCTTCTTAGACAGAATATACAAATATTGTAGAACACCAATAGCACCTTCAGTTCTTGTCAAATCTTTCCCCCATATATCCCATAAGGAAACTACTTCAAAAATACAAGCAAAGAACAATATGCATGCCAATGGCCAAAACAGAGCTCAAACAATAATGTAAAAGTGGCTACAATCACTAAAAGAAGCAGCCTGTTCTATTCTCGATATGAGTTTTAAACTGTTCTTTGAGTCATACATCTCATCCTCAGAAGACCATGCAACTGACACTTTGCATACTATATGTTTGAGAAGGGCCGAGAATGATTAGGCACAGAGCATCAAGTTCTAAGGAACCTCAGATGGGTAATGAATTGCAGTCTGCTCTTATCTTTAAGATGGTCCCCGAAGACTTATACTTGGTCCTCCAAGAAGAAAGTAGAAATCAAAGTCAAGGTAAACTTATAAATTATGCAAAATAAGGATGAATTAGATATTGGCAGAAAAAAGCTCAATGATAACATGTAAAATGGAAGTTAGCTCATCTATGATACTTTTTGTTGGGGTCATCTATGATACTTCCTCCTATACAAGAGAAGGGAAGAAACTGAGGAATTAGATAAACTTCTTATTATGCAATATTAAGGAATTAGATATATGGGGACAGAAAGCAACACAACAAGATGTAACTGAAAGTTAGCTCATCTATGATACTATATACTTCCTCGGTACACAGGCATGAAATACCATTCAGTCAATCAGATGCAGTATGAAAGGTAGGATTTCCCAAGTGATTTACCAGTCCTTGCATCCCTCGCACTGCACCATTAGGTCATCCGGGTTGTACGGCATCTCGCACTTGCAGTACCTTCACACACACAAACCCCCGAACCAAAACCCACCATTATCAGCACAACCAAACCCACATTGCATCACAACAAAGGTGACGATCGACGATTCGAAACTAGAGCATGCATACACGGCGACGCGGTCGGGGGTGAAGGCGCCGGTGGCGGCCTTGTACTCGAAGCGGCAGAAGAAGTCCTCGGGCCCGACGTTGTCCAGCTTGGTGTAGTTCTTGAAGGAGTGGACGACGCACTTGCCCTCGATGGTGTGGGCGCTCTGGGTGTCGAAGTGGTCGGAGAGGAACAGCTCCTTGGCGCCGTGGAACTGCCTCCGCCCGCCCTTGGACTCCTCCGGCCGGTAGTACCACCGCACCCGCACCCGCACGCTCCCCCTCCCGTCCGTCTCCAGCCGCTCCACCCTCCCCACGTACGGCGCCTTCTCCGTGTCCGACGCCCGCATCAGCACGCAATCCCCCACTTCACACGACACCAAACCCTCATCAGAAGAGACCAAATCTTGGCGGAAATGGTGGGGGCGGCGAGAAGCGGCCATACCTCGGACGACCTTGGTGGTGCCCTTGATGGTGTAGGATTCGACGTCCTTCTTGCCCTGCTTGGTCTTGGCCATGGAGGGGTGGGGGAGGGGGATGGATTGGGAGGAAACCCTAGAGGAGGAGGAGGAGGAGGTGGGGGAGGGGTGTGGCCACAAGCTCCCGTTCCGACAAGGGAAGGGAGGGAGGGAGGAGGAGACGGAGGAGAGGGGCAGTTTGGGGATTTTGCAGGGGTGGAGCGGTCACTCATGAAGATGAAGCCAATTGCCAAAGGTTTGAATCCGGGTTGGCGTCTGGCGATCCTCCTCTGTCCGATCCAACGGACGGCGGGTGATTCGTCGCGATCCGCGCCGGTGACGACGCAGGGAGTCCCTGATGATGAGAGCTAGCCTACAAGAAGGGTAGAATGTTCTTTTGGTTAAACACGTTATGGGTTGTGACAGTGAATCCATGAAAAAATGTTCTTACTTCTTTATTTCTTGTCCTTTTTTTTCTGTTTAGTTGCATGATGTGATGCTGTTGGAATAATTGGTGACCCGTTCTTTTTCCACACGGGATGGTTGATGAGTATTTATTTGATTGACTTTGGTGGAGAGAAATGTGTGTGAATGCAAAGACTTCATAAGGCTCGTAGAAACTTTTTTCATTGTTTGGCTATATTTATTTATCTTACATTTCTTTCATTTTTTGTTTGGATTATCATAAATAATATATTTTTGTTGTATATGAGATTGTTCGGTAGGACTGATTCTAGCATTTTAGCTCCGTTGTATAGCCCATCCGCTTGATTGCCTCAACGAATGAACCTGAGAGGACCATGGCATTGGAGCAACTGCTACAACACTATAGCTTAGCTTTTACAGACAGGACGGACACTGTGTACGTAGCTGCAGCAGCAGCTGCGTAGCAGCCAACTCTTTCGAACAAGTCATATACCATTATGTGAGTTTCTTTATAGATTTTATTAGTTTTGACTTTGAACATTAATTTTTTATTAAAAACATTGAAGATTTGTAGTTAGCTTATTTTAATTTGGTTCAAGGGATCTGAAAAAATATGATAGCAAATGTCTTTTATGTGACAGTGCATCTACAAGACTTTTTCTTTCCAGTGTCTTCATGGAACTATGACTTGAAAGACCACATATAAGTTCTTTTCATATTTGTAGAGTATGTGTTAGTATGACATCGTGATATCAACTTATTTAATCTTTCTCAGTGATTTTGGACAAAATTGCATTCCTTAGAAACCGAGCATGCATCTTGTTTGGTTCAGTTTGTGTTAAAAAGGCATACATAACTAGTTTCTCTTATCTTTTTTATTGACGGGTGAATTTATATGTTAAAGGCCAAACCAAGTGACAAGGGAAACCAAACAAGATCAAGTGAAAATGCATACATTTCCTTCACGCTCTGACCAAACCACACGATGAGGGATGGCTGCAAACCAAGCGAGGAGGGATGGCTAAGCAAGATCAAGACTAAGGGCACACTTCATAAGGTTCTAAACCATGGAGCGGCCAATCAAGGTAAATCATGATCTATCGGTTCTCATTCTTTGTTCATCCATCTAATCGTTGTGACACGATGCCGACCAAACGTTTACACTGCCATCCGTTAAGCCATCGGTGAGTTATTCCGGATACATTGGTCTTTTGGCCGCTTCCTGTAATTTCTAAATTTTAGCTCCTCTCGCCTCTTGATGAGAGCACATTGAACACTATGAGGTAGACCTGACAATCGATTAAAGTTGTATTAGATGTGTAAAGTTGTTCTCGTCTATAAGAACTGACTAATGTTAGCAACAACCAATGGAATATGCAAATTATAGCACATACGTGCACAACATGTGGTTGTGAAGGCCACAAGAGAACGACAAGACTGTCCTACATATAACAAGATAAAGCCGACAAGTTAAAAGCGAAAACTAAAAGATAACAATCGAAGAGTTATCGACAATAACAGGAGGAATGAAATAATGAATGGAGTATGGATTCAACATCAAAATTTCTTCCTTCCAATGAAAACTGAAGAAATATAATGGATCCCCCCCCCACACACATATATATAGACACACACAAACACACACTAGCAATTGTGTCAGTACGTTGCAACGGGTGAAGTCAAGGTGCAACGCGAATGGAGACGAGAGGAGGGGCGCGGCGCGACGCAGAGCTCCGAGCATCGATCGGAGGAGGAGCGCAGCGCGACGCAAGGCGCGGCACGGATGGGGACGGGAGGGAGGGCGCAGGGAGGAAGGGCATAGGAGGTTTTTTCATCCAAGCACTCCCTTTCTTTTCAAAGATTGGGACTACGAGTTAATTTCGAAAAACTCAAAGGATTTTCTGTAAAATAGCCAGGCAGAACAAAATTTTGGGTGAAAACACTACTTACTTTATAGATAACTAGCAATTGTGTCAGTGCGTTGCAACGGGTGAAATCGGGACGCGGCGCGGATGGGAACGGGAGGGAGGGGCGCAGGCGCGGCGCGGGTCGCTGCACGAGAGCTCCGAGCAGCAATGGAAGGGAGAGACGTAGGAGGTCTTTTTTTCATCCAAGCCCTCCCTTTCTTTTCAGCATTGGGACTACATGTTAATTTTATAAACACTCAAGGGGTTTTCTGTAAAATAGCCAGGCGGACGAAAATTTTGGGTAGAAACACTACTTGCCTTATAGATAGTTATATATTATAGATTATATATATACTAGCAATTATGCCGTGCGTTACAGGTGAAGTCGAGGCGTGACGCGGACGGGGACGGGAGGGGAGGCGCGGGCGTGGCGCGGGAGTTCCGGCGGCGATGGGAGAAAGGAGCGCGGGCACGGCGCGGGCGCGGCGCGGATGGAGACGGGAGGGAGGGGCACGGGGAGGGATGGGCGCGGGAAGTCGTTTTTCAATCCAAGTCTTCTCTTTCTTTTTAGTATTGAGACTATAGGTTAATTTTAAAAAAACTCAAGGAATTTTCTGCAAAATAGTCAGACAAAAACAAAATTTTGAGTAAAAACACTACTTGCTTTGTAGATAGTTATATATATATATATCATGTGAACATATAGTATATAGCATCAAAATAGTATAAAAATAATATAGCAGATTATAACTAAAAAATTTTACTAAAAGGGGTACACTACACCGTGAAAAAAGAGTGTCACAAACCATCTCCTGACAGTTTTGTGTCAGTGAGAAAAACGGAATTTGATGACTTACAAAATGACCTAGACATTTTAGTAAATTTCTTTTTAATCCCAGCAGTAACATTTGATAATGTACCACCTTATTTATAATTAAGATGTGGGTCTTGTTATTCATATGAAGTGGTACATCTTCAAACCCTAATAATTTCTTTTCTGTTAGTGTACACGAACACTCATATAGCCTTTCTAATTTTGTGACACTCAACACTAATTCTGAACTTTCTGATAAATGCTTTCTAAAGATGTTAGTATTCTTGAATCCCCTTTTCTCTGCTCTTGGCCTCTTGTATTCTACATTTGCATTTTGCAATAATAAAGCTTTCAATTATCAAATGTCGGCCGAAATGTTTTATCTACTGCAAATCAAATCCATCTGGTATTATTTCCAAAAACCAGAACTGCCCCTAAGCATCGATTTCCCATCCGACGGCCAGGATCGGCGATCGTCACCACCCTTCAGAAATCAGAAACTGCCCTTCGGGTCCGAGTCCGACGCCATCGCCGCCGCCGAAACCACAAACCCTCCAAGCCCCAACCCCGGCGGCGCCGTCGCTGCCGCGCCGGAGATGGCGGCGTACCTGAGCATGGGAGAGGCGCACCGCCGCATCGCCGACTACCTCTCCCGCGTGGCGGACTCCGTGTCCTCCTCGGACGGCGCCGCGCTCGCCTCCCTCCTCGCCGTCTCCTCCGCGCCGGCCTCCAACCCGCTCTCCGACGCCCTCTCCGCCTTCCCGGACTTCCCGCGCCTCGCCGCCGACCGCTACCCGCACCTCTCCGACCTCCTCCCCCCGCTCCTCCGCGCCATCCACTCCCACTCCCTCCGCCGCTTCGCCGACGCCTACTCCTCCTTCGAGAAGGCCGCCAAGTTCGTTCCGCATCCATCTCTCCTCACTACCTATCCCTGATTTATTCATGTTTTTTCTTTTTTTTTTCGCATTCGTGGAAGATTGATGTGGTTTTGGTTACAGTGCGTTCTTGCAGGAGTTCCGGAACTGGGAAACGCCCTGGGCGATGGAGGCAATGCACACGGTGGCGCTCGAGATCAGGCTACTAGCTGAGAAGGTGAGCGGGGGTGTGTAGTTGGATTCTATGAATGTGAAAATTTCAGCTCATGCCTAATTGAAGCTTGTTTGTTTGCTTGGCTGTAGGCAGATAGGGAGCTTGCAACGAGTGGGAAGAACCCTGACAAGCTGCAGGCTGCTGGTTCCTTCCTGATGAAGGTTTTCGGTGCACTCGCGGTATGAAATTCTAAAAAGAATTATCTTCCTTACCAAGCAACTGAATAAGCACGATACTACTTCAATTGAAGAGAGTTATGTTGCTTTTTGTTATGATGGCTAGAACATACTTCAATTGAAGGGAGTTCTGTTGCCTTTTTGTTACTTTTTGTTATGATGGCTAGAACAGTTGATGTTAGATTAGAGATGTTCTGGCTTAGCAGCAACCTGAACCATGATGTTTTGCACAGAAAATTTTCACTGTGCTTGTTCTTTGATGGATTATGTTTATGTTTCTCTAGATTGTGTTCTGAAGCCATTTTATTTCCTATTCTACAGGTGAAAGGTCCTAAACGCATCGGAGCACTCTATGTTACCTGCCAGCTATTTAAAATTTACTTCAGAGTAGGGATTATTTCCTTGTAAAGTTTTCCTCTGCAATACTTATACTTTTATTATATAGTGAAGTGTACTATGCATAAACACATGTATATTACTCTATAGTTGGACATAACAATATTCTTAATTATGCAGCTTGGAACAGTTCACCTTTGTCGCAGTGTCATAAGAAGTATTGAAACTGCCAGGAATTTCGATTTTGAAGATTTTCCCGTGAAAGATAAGGTAAGATTAGCAAAAATCTGGTAACTTGTTCTGTCTTAAAGACTTCCCATTTTCCTTGCCGTTTCTAATCAAATATTGATCATGCATAATGGTTCAGGTCACCTATATGTATTACACCGGCAGATTGGAGGTGTTTAACGAGAATTTTCTTGTTGTAAGCTCTCTCTCTCTCTCTCTCTCTCAAAACACGGTTGTGGCACTTGCACACAAAATGATGAGATCACTGATAGCAAGTTGTTTTTTTTCTGGTTTTGTTCAATTGAAATCAGGCAGATCAGAAGCTAACTTATGCTTTGATGCACTGTAATCCTCAGTATGAGTCAAACTTGAGGTACTTGTATTACATGGGGTTTGAAGTTTCTAGCATATCATTTATGACGCAACCTGTTCGAACTCTGATCTATGCTCAATTTTATAGGAGAATTTTGAAGTTTCTTATCCCAGTAAAGCTTTCAATAGGTGTTTTGCCAAGAAGAACACTACTGGAGAGGTACAATCTGCTTGAGGTATATATCCTTGCACACTTGCTTAATGTGGAGGAAAAATGCAAATTGCACTTAGCTGTCTCATTTTCGATTACAAAACACGTCTTGATTTTCTGCAAGTTACTTCCATAACCAAGATATTTCATTATATTTTCCCTTGTGACATTACAATATCAATGATTTAGCCAAAAGACTAGGTTCTGATGCCATTTTCATCTGTCTAGTTTTCTTTTTTTGAGCAAGAAGCAAGAGCATTTAGTGGCGATTGTATATTTTCGGTATCAGTAGATGCAGAGAACAATATAGTCATGCACTGATATTCTCTTATCTTCCACCAATATAATTACATTTCATCAAAATGATGTAACTTTGGGATGACAGTAGTGAGTATTGACATGACGCACACATTAACTTAGAATGTACATATATACAAGACTGGTTAAAAGAATAGGCACTGAAGTGTAAAGAATGATAGTTTGTGATCCCTGTGAGCTTCAGTAGACTAGCATCAGAATACCACCTTCCTTCAGCTGTCTTCTCATCTCACTATTCCAACCTTATCCCCATTAATTATGACCTTCCTCATAATTAATTAGTCATGGGGCCCTCTATCTTATGAATTGCTGTTATGAACTTATGATTGGCAGTTGAACTTCTAAATCATGATTGATTCTGTTTCTCCTTAGATAGCAAAAGAAACCTTCTATTCATTATTTCCATTTCAACTCATGCTGGTTTTTCTATTAGTATTAATTATTCCTTCTCTTCATTATTGTTTCTCCTCAGATGTCAACAATATGTAGCATGGGTAAAATTTATATTTCTATTTGAAAGCTGTTTTGGTAGAGAAGCTAAGTCTGATGTAGCTCGTGCTTCATTGTTTGATTTATTTAGTTGTACCAATCACTTTTGCTAATGCTCTGGTGAATTATTTATTCAGCTTTGGAAACATATACTACCTCCGTCCCAAAATATAAGCATTTTTAGGGTTTGACACGGGTATTAAGAAAGTAGGTAGAATTAAATGAGGAAAAGTTTTGATTGGTTTAGACTTTAGAAGTGAAGATAGGTGGGGAAATTGAATGGTGGAGGGTTGTGATTGGTTGGGAAAAGAATGTTGGTTAATTTGTTATATTTTGGAACAAATCTTGAATGCTAGAAGTTGTTATATTTTGAGACGGAGTGACTTCTTTTTTAGGGCATCACAGCTTCCTATCCGTAATTTTAGAGAAAATTTCCCAGATAATCCCATTTAGATTTGTACAAGTGTTTATTTGTCTTTCAGTATGCAGATGTTGTGACCTCACTTAAGAGAGGAGATCTCAGGCTTCTTAGGCAAGCACTCGGAAGGCATGAAGACCAGTAAGTTCCTGTGTCTTTGGCTCTTTGCTCATTTTTTTCTTTCAGTCCATTGACTGTCACTGACTGCATGTTTATCTTGCAAGATTCTTAAAATCTGGTGTCTACCTTGTATTGGAGAAGCTTGAACTTCAAGTCTATCAGAGATTAGTTAAGAAAATGTGAGTGCAATCTTAAAGTGGTCGTTGTCAACTTGTCATACTCCATTTTCCGTGATGACCAATTCCCTTCTCGATTTGCTATGCTTTTCACAGCCATATCATTCAGAGGCAGAAGGAACCAGCCAAGGCACATCAAATTAAGCTAGAAGTCGTTGTAAAAGCTTTGAAATGGCTTGAAATTGACATGGACGTGGATGAGGTTCTCTTTGACAAAACACATATTTCATTTTCGAACTGAAACCTACTTCTCTGTGATATATTAACCTTGTCTACTCCTTGCTATCAGGTGGAGTGCATCATGGCGTGCCTGATATACAAGAATCTCATTAAAGGATACTTTGCTCATAAGAGCAAAGTTCTTGTCCTCAGCAAACAAGATCCCTTCCCAAAGTTGAATGGGAAGCCTGTCTAGTTCATAGTCGCCTCTGAAAAGAATTAACTACCTCCTATTCTGTTGTATCTGGCACATGTTTTTGTAGAACGTTGAAAAAATCTTTCCTGACAGTAACATTTGTATTGTACTAGTAGTGATGGTTTGTAACATGTTCCATTGTTGGCTTCTTTATGTTGGAAGAGACCATTTCACACGGGAATAAATTGCACTTATCTGCAGTCTGAAACTCTGTACTCCCATGGTGGTATCTGGGATTCCTTGCTTCTTATGCATATGCAATGAACGTTCATACCAACAAGCTAGACATCATCATCTTCTACCGTGTATCTGGTACATCATTATGTTCAATTCAATCTACACATGCAGTTCAGTTGGAGTGATGATCATTTTGAGAGTGTATTCTAAACTCTCAGGTTGTTGTTTACATGTCATCCAAATGTTATGAAAAAAATTAAAAAATCAACAAAATAGATTAATATATAATAAATCATTTTACATAAAATAGATTAATATATAATAAATCATTTTACAAATATGTAAGGTCAAATTTAACTTTACAAGTTACAATAAAAAAACAAATTAAACTGTGACTATTTAACGTATATTTATAGTTAAATTTGTTTTTTCGTTGTAACTTGTATAAAATCTTTCATGTTTTGTGAAATAAGTTATCATATTTTTAAAATAAATTCATCATCATTTAGGTGATATGCAAATAATAGATATCCTCTCAAGAATTTAGAATTTAGAATAGTTCCATGATCATTTTTATCCAACGGTTCTGATCTGATATGATGTGATCTTGCGTGGCTCGTGAAGTGCAATGGAAGATGCATGGACCACATAGTACATCACCACATAAATGTACTCCATCGAATACGTCGTATGAACCGTATACATATCATTAATTGCATATCAAAGTACAAATGTACGATCCGTATAGACGGTTGCGTGATTCAGAACGATCCGCAACAGCTGCACTGGCCGGATCAACCACTAGTTGATCATGATGAATCGTCGACAAGCAGCAATACAATCTGTTGCACACTGTACAAGCTGAGCTGGTCTACATGGCAACTTGGCAACTCTACGGCGTTTTTGTTACTCTCCTACCTAGCAACGGAATTTTACTTTTACTGTGCTCACTTTTTTTTTGTTTCAGTTACATTGAAGAACACAAGTTGAATAGACAGGATAAATCCCTAACTTCACTAATATGATAATTAGGTAACGGAATTAACTTCTGGTCTGTACTACATCAGAATACATATACATGTTTTTAATATAATTGTATTCACACCTTATTATGTTTTATTATGTTATAAGTGATAGACGATATATCTATGTTAAACTTCGTCACTCTCAATATTTTTATCTGCTAAGATGGTTATAACATACGATGTGTGTATGTATTGTTTATACCATGTTTCCTTAAAAACAAAGAGAAACTATCGACGAGCAATCTTTTGCTGAACCACCTTAAAGTCCACAATAAGCAAACAAATAAACCACAAAGTTCGAACTGAAATTGTTTGTAAAGCGCGAAGCAAAAGCCACTAGCCAATGATAGGATAAAAAACCAAAACCAAATTGGAAAGCACGCAAGATGCAGCTTGTCTCTCTGCATGCGTCGCCTGTCCAAGCACTGGAGCACACTCCTCCATGGGGTCCAATCGAACGCAAAGCAGAGCAGCAGAAATTCAGAAAAGCAGGGGAGGAGCGACTTCTTGCATGGCTTGCTCCAAGACAGCTTAGCTTAGCCTCGATGAAAACCTCATCGAGTGCTTGCTTTCACACGACTCAACAAATAGGAGTACGCCTTTTTGTGCTCTGTCTTTGTCGTATTATTTTTTCCTGCAAATTATCTTAATACAAAGCCGTAATATATGGCGAGAAAATCACGGATAATTCAGCATATACAACATCAAAGGTTGTTCCTGCATTGCACTGCATGGATGCATACATAACTCATGGATTATTGTTATTGTTATTGCATCAGTCAAGCAGTCAAGCTTTCTTTAGTATCTAAGTACAAGAGAAGAAAGCCATTGCATATTTTTGGACCGTACAATCACGCAGTAGTTATGGGTCACTAAATTATATATACAGTATACTTATGATTTACTCCTATAATTTTTTTAATGTTTTCAGACAAGTATAGCCATTCATTTCTGAAATTTGTAGCAATGTAAAAGCTTTCCAGGAGAGATGTTTCGTGAGCAAATTGTCATGGCAATCAATCGTATATTCTCCTCATGTAAATGTAACATCAACTTTTGGGGATCCAATGAAAGATGAAGCAATGTGTGAACCCACTATGAGCTGCATGATTAAAGTGTGCTCTGCTTTTCCGATACACAGACGTATAAGTAAACCCAAGAAACCGTATTCTGTGGTTACAAACTTATACTTTTTAGAAAATTCGGAATTAGAAAATTGCATGTGTCCATTTCAACAAGCTTACCTCTTCCTATCCAAAGCAGGTGTGTACAAGTAACTTTGTATCACATTATCTAACAAAACTGACGCTTTGCAAACAAGTCGTACATAAATGTACTGCTGTCTACTGCAATATCTGTCAAGATTTTGAAGCCTGAAGACATCACTAGGTACTAGCATAATTCCTGTGCTTTGCAATAAAATCTTAGTAGTAGATAATTGTCATTAACATGTTATTATCATTATTTTATGCTTATATCATCTTTTAATTTCTGACTTCATATTGTCTTTTTTTTCATCAAGTACAAAGTTGGGTAGTAATGACAGATTCACTACTCACCATCATCACTACTTTCTATTTTTTAAAAAAATATAGACATACTCAATGTATTAAATGTATAATTAGTATGTCCTGTCAAATTTTTGCTTGACCTGTTCTTTCCCTATATATAATAGAATGAAATATAAAAATATACACACTTCACGATCTCCTTAAACGCTGCATGCAAAAACTTTTTATATATATTTTTCTTATAATGATATTTTAATTTCATTTTTAGCTGTATACTTATTTATTCATTTGTACCCTCAAATCATTCATCTAGTACATAATCTATTCAGCTATTAAGCATTCCATTCCATTCAATCCAAAAGAGTACACATGCTAGTTGCAGTAAAGGAAAGAATGATACTATGGATGGATTTGTGAAAGGAAACTACTAGTAATCAAGTAATTAACACTTCTTGGTGTGAACAACTGATACTAACTACTTAGAAATTACCACATGTTGGTGTGAACAACTGAAACTTTTCAGGGCATATATCATTCAGCGTGCACCTGGCTCTTGTAAAGCTCTGTCTTGCCTGCCTTTTTTCTCCCTGCCTGCTTTTGCAGCTGCTTTTCTTCGGCTCAGTGCTTCATCTTGGAGAGAGTCGAGTTCAACACATGCAATAATTAATCGTCACTTACGGCTGCAGAACGGCAATGCGTGAAATGATTTCTGTTGCTGATAACGATCAATCAGTATGATGTGAACTAGCTATAGATCTACTCCTGCCTGATCAGTGAAGAAAGCCAAGCAAACGAGCCTGCAAATATGCAGGTATATAGCTTGTATAGCTTTCAGGCTGATGGAATCTGATTGATCCCCTTCACCTACAAATTTAACAATGTTGCAGTGATCTGCATGGCTTCCAAGTTGCAGAGAAGCCATGATGGGAATCTCAGCTTCGCCATGGCGTGCTGCTGGATTGATGTGTGTAATACATCGTTGGTTGATCAGCAACTCGGCATATGGGAGCATGCATTGTCGTGTCCTTTGCGTTTGTTCCAAGAACGTCGGATCATGGGTATGCATCAAGATGAGGCCACCCTTTCCAATTGGAGTTATGTAGCATGCTGTTCCATTTGTGAGAACTAAAATAATGGAAGTATTAATGAGTAAATGAGAAGTTTAATCGGTGCTACAATCACAAATAGCTAGATATCGTCTTAGAACATTTTACAATGTAAATACACAAACACGCTTCTAAAAATACGTTTTTGGCTACTTCATCAGATTATCGTTATAGATTATTTGCTCCACGTCTCTATAATTATATTTTCTCAAAAAGTTTATATTGTATTACTTAGACTACTCGTTTCTTTATTAAATTTATTTTTAAACTATTTAATTTATCCCTACAATCATATAGATAATCTGATCACCAACCTGTTTCAAACAGGGCTCAACAGAGCCCATTATAGAACTAGTAACAAGTTGCTAAAATTTTGAAGAGAGGAGATGCAACTCGCAACATATATATATATATATATACATACATATATATATATATATATATATACATATATATATATATATACATATATATATATACATATACATATACATATATACATATATATATATATATATATAGATGGGCTGTGTGGCGGCCGCCATTGCCCATCCGTGTGGCGTGGTTGAATCTCTAATTTGAAAACTCAAATTGAAAATCCGAACCGTTCAAATTGTTCTATATATTAATATCGCTTGTATACCAAATTTTACATTTTTTAAATTTTTTACTATTTTATCAGCTAGGTCAAAGATGCAATAAAATAGATACTCGAAATCGTTGGATTAATGCATCTTTAACTTATCTGATAAAATAGTAAAAAAAAAAAAATGTAAAATTTGGTATACAAGACGATATTAATATGTAGAACAATTTGAAACAGTTCGGATTTTTAATTGAGTTTTCAAATTAGAGATTTGGCATGCACAGAGATGATGCGGCGCGCCACATAGCCCATCTCTCTCTTCTCTATATATATATATATATATATATATATATATATATATATATATATATATATATATATATATATATATATATATATATATATATAAATTTTATGTTGCGGCGCAGCCATCGAGGTGTGGGCCGAATCTCTAATTTGAAAACTCAAATTGAAAATCCGAACCATTCAAATTGTTCTATATATTAATATTGCCTTGTATACCAAATTTTACATTTTTTAAATTTTTTTACTATTTTATCAGATAGATCAAAATGCAATAAAATAGATACTCAGAAATCGTTGGATTATTGCATTTTTGACCTATCTGATAAAAATAGTAAAAAATTCAAAAAATATAAAATTTGGTATACAAGGCAATATTAATATGTAGAACAATTTGAACGGTTCGGATTTTTAATTTGAGTTTTTAAATTAGTAGATTCGCCACGCCACACGGAGATGCGCGCGCCACACAATATAATATATATATATATATATATATATATATATATATATATATATATATATATATATATATATATATATATATATATATATATATATATGCATCACCCATCCTTTTGCAGGCGCTTGAACTGTTACAATACACCCAGATCACCATACCGAATGTTTCTCGTGATGCACGCAGCTCACACGTTCAATGTAGGGACTAGTAATGCAAGTATATGTGTATTTCCATGAAGGGGTATTGGAGTACTCAACAAAGGAGAAACATGTGGAGCCAGAGGGTGACCTTTTGTTGGTGAAAAAAAAAGAGAGAACATGTTCTAGTGTTCTACTACACTTCTACTGAGCCCAAGGAATAAACCTTCTCTGCAAGGCACCCTAGGCTGCTTAAAGTTGCAAGAGATCGATGTCTTGCTGCTGCACTCTTCCGTGCCAACAATACTTTGTTGCATATGTGTGTATATATAATCTTAGTGGCCACATCTCCACAAGGGAGTATGTTATGAAACCGTCATTGTTTGTTTATTAATGGAAGTTGGCAAGTGATTAGTGTTGTTTACAACAAGAGACAAGAGCTACCGGGGAAAAGAATCCGGACGAGAACCTACTTTTGCAATCCAGATTATTTAAACTAATCTTACCACAGAGCCATGTGCTATGTATGTCTAAGTTACTAAGTACTACTGATGTAGGATTGAAACAGTACTTAATACTTGGCTGGTGAATAGGATGGACTGAATTTTTGATATTTGCATGGATGCCACCTCACTGCCTCAGATGAGATTAAGTTTTGATTTGTCTTTCAAGCCATTGTCTTAACTCTTAAGCATTTCATTTTGCTCAATTCCCAATTCTTAACATACTAACAGCAGTCTGGCCGCATCATTATGCCATGAACCGTCACTATTCTTTTTTTTATAAAATATGACAAAAGAAATGTACTTCTTCACAACAAGCGACAAGAGCTACCCAGTTGGTACTTGGTAAGAGATTCTGTAAATTAAACTAGTCTACAACGTAGTCACGCGCCATGACATGTTAGTGACCTAGTAACCGAAGCTAGTAACAGTACTTTAATAGTGGGTTGGTGATTAGGAATGGACTAAGCTTTGATACTTGCTTGAATGCCACCAAACTATACCTCATATGGGGTTAAATTTTGGTTTGTCTTCAGGCCAATATTATATTTTGGGCCACTAAGCACCAAAGTTGAGTGATATAATTGTCCTAAGCTTAATACTTCATCCTAATCTAATCCCGTACCTTTTTCATATTATTTATCGATGGTTAAAACGGATTATTTACTCACGTTTTAAAAAAAATATATTTTCTGGAAAAAAACTTTCTTCTATACTACATCACTGAGAACATTTATTTTAATTTAAGTTGTTGGTTAAATATATGTATTAGAATATTTAATTTATCTCTATAATCAATAACTAACCAATAGCAACCATCTGATCCATAATCCGTTTCGATCGCGATTTGGGTAGATATATGCGGTGGCTTTTCATTCTGCTGCTCAACATAGCAACCCTTTGATCCCGCTCAGCTGCCAATCTGCCACGGCGCAGCCAGTCTTTGACACTGAGCAAGTGATCTTGATCAGCGAGCTAAGAGAATTCAGGCAGTGACAAATGTGACAGTGCATTGACCAGGCGAAGCAAAGAAATCGAAGATAACATGGACACCTGGTCCCATCCTAATATTATACGCAAACAAATCGCCAATTCGCCAGCCACATCACACAGACACACATAAACAAGGGAGCTGCACATTTACTACCCCGATACTCCACTGCAACACTCGAGTCAATGCTCACATGTGTCAGATTCCCCGAGAAGCGGACAGCGATGGAGCTTGCTTTGACCCGGCCTATCCGGTTCACACGCCCAGCCAATTCCTCTCCTGTGGAATTGAGGACGATGGGATCGTCTTCTTGTGTGCAGGGGAGTTCGCCGTTGTTGCAGGGGCAGCCGGGCAGCTCTCTGGCGGTAGCGGCCGGACGTTGAGGCGTTTGTCCGCGGCGTCCACGACGCGAAGCAAATTGACTCAGCGTCTCGGCCTTTTCTCGGAGCTCGCAGGCGAGACCTGAAAACGATCTCACGTACGCCCGCCCTGTGCGGCTCTGGCGTGCGCCTTGCCGAAGTTGAGCTGGCAGCCTGGCACGAACGGTGAAACGATGCATTCTGCGCCTCCCGGAATTCAGAAAGAAAAAAAAATGTTTGACGTGTCTTCCCTAAGACCCTCATCGGGTAAGAAAGGGCCGTCGATAGAGGATCATTCTTTTTTTTGACTTCTTTCGGTTTCGCCGCGAAACGATCCTACGAGGTCAACCAGCGAATTCATCTATTCTATTCTATTCCCCCATTCGTGCGTTTCACGAGACCCTCTATCGGCTCCACTCGTCTGAGCTCACTCGCTGAACCAACCAACCAAGCAACCGGTGTTCCGGCCAAAAAAAAAAGGCCCACCCTAAACACACACCCAGCTGCTGAAGCCTGAACCAACGCGCGGCGCGCACCACCCGCCCCGTACTTACACCGTGAAACGCAGCCAAAATCACAGCAAATCCACCGCAAAAAACCGTGACACGGAGACCCACCCGCGATCCCTTCCCGGCTAAGGTTCCCCCCACTCTCTCTCGTTGCCTCGTATAAAACCGAGAAGCGCACACACCGAGCTCAGTCAGTTCCAGCCAAGGCACAAAGCACCCGAAC
Organism: Oryza australiensis; assembly: GCA_019925245.2. NCBI lineage: Eukaryota > Viridiplantae > Streptophyta > Magnoliopsida > Poales > Poaceae > Oryza > Oryza australiensis. Next base: position 3,239,300 of record JAIFGZ020000476.1, read on the forward strand.
CCCAAAAGAAAAAAAGATAAAAAACAAACCAACCCCCGAGCCAATGGCCGCCGCAGCAAAAGCATCACTACCTCCTCATAGCTCTAGCTCCTCCTCCCCTCGCCGCCGCCGCCGCTAAATACCACCTCCGCCGCGCGCGCGCGTTTCATGGGTGCTGGCCGCCCTCGCCGCTGGAAGCTGCCGTTCCACCGCAGCGCGCCGTCGTGCCCGTCCTCCAAGTCATCCTCCCCGCCGGACCCGGAGCCCCACTCGCCGGCGCGGTCGGCGGTGGTCGCGGTAGAAGAAGAGGAAGCTCCTCCGGCCGAGTTCGTGTGCTCGATCTTGGGCGCGCTCATGGCCGACCCGGTGATCCTGCCGTCGGGGCAGACATACGAGCGCGCCTGCCTCCAGGCATGCGCGGAGCTCGCGTTCTTGCCGCCCGGGATGGGGTCCGCCTCCGACGCGATGATACCCAACGCGGCGCTCAAGGCGGCGATTGGGACCTGGTGCGCGCGCTCCGGTAGGGCGGCGCCGGCGCCGCCGACTGCCGAGGCTGCTCGGGAGGCTGTGCTCCGTGTGATGCCACCCGATGCGGCGAAGTCTGTGAGGACTCGGCGGGCGGCGTTGGCGAGCTCCTCGAATTCGTCCTACTCGTCGCCGGCGTCCGCCGCGTCGACGTCGTCGTACACGTCTTCGTCGGAGATTATACCGGCGGATGAAGAGGTTAGTGTGAAGCCCGTGAAGGAGGGGACAACAAACAAGGAGGCGGTTCGTGAGCAGGTGGAGACGGCGGTTGACCCGCTCGAGGACGTGGTGGTTGCCAAGGTGATGGATGCGGAGGAGGAGGAAGAGGTGGTCTTGGCCGTTGCCGGCCTCCGGGAGGCCACGCGGGAGAGCGCGGAGCGCCGGCGCGCGCTCTGCACGCCGCGGATGCTCGCCGCGCTCCGCCGCGTGCTGCTCATCCCGCGCCACGCCAGCGCTCGTGTCGACGCGACGGCTGCACTGGTGAACCTCACACTCGAGCCGGCGAACAAGGTGCGCATCGTCCGCGCGGGCGCGGTGCCGCCGCTCGTCGAGTTGCTCCGCTCGAGCACGTCGCCGCCGGAGGCTCGTGAGCACGCGGCCGGCGCGCTCTTCGGCCTCGCCCTCAACGAGGACAACCGCGCCGCCATCGGCGTGCTCGGCGGGGTGCCTCCCCTACTCGACCTGCTCACTTCCCCCGCCCACCCCGCGCCCGCGCGCCGCGACGCCGGGATGGCGCTCTACCACCTCTCCCTCGCCGCCGTCAACCAGTCCAAAATCGGCCGCTTCCCGGGCGCGCCCAAGGCTCTTCTCGCCGTCGCGTCCAGCGCCGCGGAGCGGACGCCCATCCGGAGGCTGGCGCTCATGGTCGTCTGCAACGTGGCCGCCTGCACGGAGGGCCGCGCCGCGCTGATGGACGCGGGCGCCGTGGCGACCGTCACCGTCATCCTTTCCAACGACACCCGCAGCGCCGAGCTCGACGAATGGTGCGTTGCGGCGATGTACGCAATGAGCCGGGGCAGCCTCCGCTTCCGCGGCCTCGCGCGCGCCGCCAGCGCGGACAAGGCCCTCCGCCGCGTCGTCGAGGAGTGCGCCCCAGGCGTCGTCCGGCGCGACATGGCGAGGAAGACGCTCCGGGCCATGCGGAACGAGGCCGACGACGCGGCCGACCTGACCGGCAGCAGCCTCGAGTACGGCGACGGCGACGACTGCGCCGGAAGCATCGTGTCCGACGGCCTCATGTCCTTTCGCCGCCGGCAGCGCGAGCTCGGGTCCTCCTCGTGCGGCAACACGGCCGAATTCTAAACCACCACCAGCACCACCGTGTGATTGATTGATTCCCCCGAATACCTAGTACACCATTAGACAGTTGAGGTCGAGACACCCTCCATTAGGAAACGCGGATTGCGACAGCTGCCATCGCTGGTCGACGCCGGCGATCTCCCCATGTGTTGTGCACTTGTGCTCGGATGTGTAAAGTTGACATGGCTCGCGACGCGCGGGTGGCGGACAAGCTGGTGAGGGGTGTTGCTTGCAAGCCAGAGTATTATGGCATTGTTCTGTGTGTACTTTCCAAACTTGGGCATTGTTCAGGATGAAAGACGAAATTCTTCTGAATTTCTGCATCTGTAAATAAGATCAAATCATTTTGCTCCGATCCAATCCAATTACGCTAGCACTACCTTTTTTATGCTTGATACTCTGTTTTGTGATCTTTGCTTTGTGTGAAATTTTGTGTTGGATCTTACCAGTTACCACTATGTTGTTGCATCAGATGGCTGAATTTTCTCTGTTCTGCTGCTGCTAACACAGAATTTGACAGGTTTTTCATGAAAATTTGGCAAAACCAGGTTCTTTTTTCTTGTACAAAATGAGAAAGATACCAGAATTGCAAATGAAACCGATGTGTTCATGGAACACTACTAATTGGTCATGGTAAATCAGAGAAATCAGTGGCTGCTGCTACCTCGGCAGCGTTTGATTATTGGATGAATGAATTCAATCCTAGCTGTCCATAGACGGATCTAGATATGGAATTTATCCTTTTTTAAAAAAATTTTGACAAGGACGGTGAGGCCATGCTTGTCCCCTACCAAAGGTAGTACAGTATGGTCTACATTTCCTGTAGGGTCATATGCAAGCCTGATCCTTTTCTCCATGGTCTCCATGTACCACTTGATTTCTGGATGTTGCCCATGTCATAAGACAGACCCTTTTCTCCTGACGCATTGCTCCAAAGGCGGAAGAATCTTGAATTTCTGCTAGAACAGAACTTGATAGGGATTTTCATACTAACAAATAATGATAGATTCCATACCAGTTACCTGACGGGCTGCTAATCTGCTCCAAATCTGAATTTCTACAAGGACAAAATTAGATAGGAAGTTCATATAACAAATGCACAACAAACAAAATGGTGGTGGCAAAATGCTAGATTCCATACCAGAAATGTGGCATTTTGCAACAAGAAAAGGGTGATTATTAGTTGGAATCTAGCACCTAAAACTAACTCAGAGTGGTGCCAATCGCCTGACCATGAAGGGCAACAAACAAAAACCTTTTCGATAAGGAAGTTCAACGCTGATCGACAGGAGTATTTGGAGCTTTGTCTGACAGTCATGCAAGTTCAACGCTTTGGTAAGCCATGCACTGCATGTGAAAGGGTCAGTCAGATTTGGCACTACAGGCAGTGATGGGACGTGATTAGCGAGAGAAGATTCTAAACAAACATGGATTAAGTAAGCCATCACACGAGCAACGAATTAGCTTTCCTGCTCCGACGATGAACAGTTCGTTTTGCTTTGTTTGCAGTGTATTGTAAGCAACGGATAGGGTACATTTCGATTGGGTAAGCATGCTTTGGATGCCCCAGGAAGTTAGCGCTTTGCTATATGCCCGGCCGTGCAATCCAGTACCCGAGCTGTAGTAGTCTTCACGAGTTGTTGGTATCGACACATGCTTAGGGCGTTCATAGGAGAGCTCTCGGCAGCCGTAGTTTTTTTTTTTCAAAATCAGAAGTTTTTTAAACAACATAATTTTTCGTTTAAATTTTAAAAAACTGTAGTTATAGAATCCAGATAATAAACTAGAAGTAAGCTTTAGAAGTCAGCTTAAGTCAGAAGCTAAAAAATCTAGGGTCTCATAAGATGGCTACTAACCAGCTATTTCTCATAACCTTAACTTTTTTTCAAACAACAGCTCTTATACTAGTATACGAGGGCTGATGCTCGTACCATCAAGTGTTGTCATTCATCTTGTTGTTACTATATATTTTTTTAGATAATGGAATAAGTTCTCGATTTTTCAAAGAAGCTACAATTACAGATATCCGCTCAACAAAGAGCACAAAACATTACTTGTAATGAGCACACAAAAATCAGGAAGTGAAAATAGACTAATGACCACCAATACTAAAAAAACAATACAGCCTGTTTGTAAATCTTCATCTGTAATTGGCAAAAATCTGCAAAACCGTTGTCTCTAGCTTACTGCATGTAGTATCCATGAGTTTAATGTCCTCATCACCCCTTTGTAATTATGCTCAGACCAGAGCTTTATAATTGTGCTCAGACCAGAGCGGAGCCAGTATGTTGCCCTAAAAAGTATATACATATAAGATCAAAGACCACATCATTTTTACTAAGCCGAAGAGCCTAACATATAGCGGATACTTCTAAAAAGAAAGTTTTTTTGTTTTTCATCAATAGCCACAAGCCAATTCTCAAATATATGCGATATACTATTAGGACGATATAGACAAAAAGAGAATTGTACCGATCTTCAAAGAAATTTAGCCAAGTGGCAATAAAAAAATGATGTATCGTCTCATTTTTTATAAAAAACATCTCAAACTATCATTCCACTTTCCAAATTATCTGTAGTTAGCACCATACTTTAACCAGATACCACATAAAAATCTTAATCTTAATCTAATCTAAAGTAACATCTTCACATAACCTTATTTCTTCTAATATGACCATTATTAATTAAGGCTGAGTAGAACAACCCAAGAATTAATTATTTTGATGAAGATTTCATTTAAATTATAATTTTGATGAAGATTTCATTTAAATATATCATTTTCTTTAGTCAAACAAATATGTACCATTGAAGCAACTAAATGGTATAAATGTTATGTAAATCTGTACTCCCATTAACTTACTAGTATTAGAGTCATCAGTCGAATAATTTCTTGGCTGCCAAAACGGTGGCCGTCTGTGCCAACGAATGAACTGTATAACAGTTGACATCTAGTAGAGTAACCTGGATTTACAATTACAGTCGCATTGACTCTTGGCAATGGTCAATCTCGGCCGGCCCACAGATTGGTTTGGAAACAGATGAGCTGATTAACTTTGGAGTTTGGGGTTTTGACCAAGTTGAGCAGAGCGGCCAGGCAAAGCGAGGTGGGTGGTTTCTGCTTGGATTTATGCGGGCGGAGCCATGTGCAGATGTGTGTCGTCCTGCTGAGCGCAAAGCCGGTAAGGTAGGGAAAGCAAACACCGTCTGTCATGGAGCGCGTGCACGCTGCAGAGCGAGATTGGTCAGCGGCTGGGTGACGCCAGGGCAGCCCGCCGCTGAGGTCACGGGCTAGCTGGTCGTCGTCATCGTCGTCGTTGCGGCGTTCGCGTCGTCGCGTGTTCGTGATGACGCTGACAACTTTCGGGCTTCGGTACGAGAGAGGGAGTGAAGTGTGAGTAGTGAGTAGTGACTCCTCGCCCGGCTCCTCCGGCGTACCTACCTTACCTGTCCCCAAGCTTCCGGTATGCTTATCCAGGTTCACAGTTTCGAATTCTCGATATCGGATAAAAAATCACTCATGAACGGTATTTTCAGATTCCATGAAAACCGTTTATAAGCTAACAAAAGATTTGATGAAATCTTAGATAAACCTTATTAAAAATTTAAAATATAGTTTGATTTTTTAAAAAACTTGACTGAAAAATCGAATGGTTTTGTGTTTTCCAACGATCGGTCCGAGTAGTCTGAATTTTACAAAATGACCGGATTTCACTGGAATTATAAACACGTCTGGCTGTCTGAGCAAGCAGCATAGGATTCGCGTCTTTGCATGCAGGCTGCTATGGTTGAGGCTGCAACGAGGGACGAGGAGGCGATAATCGTTGTTGGATTGGACCCGGGCGTTTCATCAACGAGCAATGAAGGGGCTGAAAACAATTCGCACTGTCAGCAATGAATAGTGTCAGTGATATATGGGACTACGGGAGCGTTGTCATGGCCGCGACGGGGAGAGGGAGAGACAAAGCGGTCCCGTTGCATCCATAATTTGGAAATTTTAGGGATTTCCTCCTTAATTTGAGGTTGGTTTGATGTGTTTTTTCCAAACTTTTCAGCGGCCAGGAGGCAGCATTTATGTCAACAAAGCTGGCCGTGGAAGACAATAGTGGAGGGCCTGGCAAATGGGCGTTTGAGATTTTTGAAGCTTCATACTTTGACGTGCTTGCATTTTCTATTTTTTCTTTTATTTTTTCAATCCACAAAGATAGTGTGACTTGTACTGCGCAGATAGAAAAGAAGCATGCATTCAGACGCAACAAAATTGCCGTGCGTTGCGTTTGCACCATCACCATAGTACGAGTACAGAGTAACCACTAGTACTACAACAACTTCCTTCCTTTAGGCCTAAACTTGGACCTAAACAATTCTCAAACTGCTAATAGCATTGACACGGTGACACCTACAGATCTGCAACTAAAGAAATTGTGGGCAATAAAATCACCTATATGGGCCTTCACTAAAACGAGCTGTCTCAGTAATCCGGACTCACTCACATGCTGCCAGCCTTTTGACCCACACGGCCACACCAACCCAAATCCGACTCGGTCTCCTCCTCCTAGAAAGAAACCAACCACACGGCCCCACCAGTCCAGCACGACGCGTCACTGCCGACGCGGCTAAACTAAACTAAAACTAACCGAAACCCAAAACCGCATTCGCTAAGTAAAGGCGCCTCCAGAGCAGACCGGACTATTTAGAACCAAACTGCCCTCAACCCCCGAACCCCACCTTTTTCTTGCCGGAGAAGAAAGACAAACCGCGTCGGAAATGGCAACGCCAACGCAAAAACCCACGCCTCTACAAAAACCACGCGACCACTACCACCACCTCTCCCCAAAATCACAATCGCTTCAGAGCTCCAGGGGGAAGAAATCATCAAGGCAACCAATCAATCGTCGCTTCGTCGATCGGACTCGATTTCCATGGCGCGGCGGGGCACAGAGGCGTTCCCAGACCTGGGCGCGCAGTGCGACAGGGAGGACTGCAACCAGCTCGACTTCCTCCCCTTCGACTGCGACGGCTGCGGCAAGACGTTCTGTGCGGAGCACCGGACGTACAGGGACCACGGCTGCACGCGGGCGGCGGACCAGGGCCGCACCGTCGTCGTCTGCGAGGCGTGCGGCGACGCCATCGAGCGACGGCCCGGGGACGGGGACGACGCCGCCGTGCTGGAGGCGCACGCGCGGTCGCGGCGTTGCGACCCGGCGAGGAAGCGCAAGCCACGTTGCCCCGTGCCCCGGTGCAAGGAGACGCTCACGTTCTCGAACACCAGCGCGTGCAAGGGGTGCGGCCAGAAGGTGTGCCTCAAGCACCGTTTCCCCGCCGACCACGGGTGCGCCGGCGCGACGTCGAAGGCCGGCGGCGCCGCCGCAGCGAGGAGCGCTGGGCAGTGCGGGCGCGACGCGCAGAAGAAGGAGGGCGGCGGGTGGAAGCTGCCGCAATCGGTCAGGAACATGAAGATTTTCTGACTTATCACGCCACGGTCGCGGGCGCACGCGCCGCGCCGCGGTTTCTTTCGTACGAGGACAAGCAAAAAAAAAAAGGTGTCAAAACAAGAAAAACAGAGCTTGCCGAGGAGGCGTTTGATCTGTCCAATGATTTTTTTATTTTATGTAATTCACTGGTGATGGAACACCTTTCTCAAATGAATTCTGCTGATAAAAGCAAAGAGCTATTGTGTTCAGCGTGTTTCTTTTAACAGAGGAAATGATTTACCTTTTTCAAACTGGTATTCAAATGGATAGCTGCTACATGTACGACTCCTGTCCGACTATGGTCCTGTTTTAAACTGATTGAGATTTTTTTTATCGATTTCCCTTAACACATTTTTTAAATTAGTAAATTGTATGTTTTGTGTAAAAACTTTTTATATAAAAGTTGCTTTAAAATATTAAATATTTTTATTTTTTAAGTTTATAATAATTAAACCTAATTAATCATGTGTTAATAGCTTTTTCGTTTTATATGTCTGTATTTAATCTTAATCTGCACCGTATTCAAACGCAACCTATTTTACAGCACAAAACAACCTGTATTTAATTTTAATTTGCACCATATTGAAACGCAGCCTATCTTACAGCACAAAACACGCTAACAAGAAAGAAAATTTGGTAGGACTAAAGTCCTTCAAAAGGACGTTGCATCCTCATATGACATGTATTCATGTACAATCTCAAAAAGCACACCTCTCTCTATTCATCTCAAATACTATGAAATATCCGTTAATCACATGTGAGATGGTTGAAACAGATCGGTGCAGCGCGTGGGAAGACGGTTGCCTACTCACTTACGCACCTGCCTAATCACATGTTCGCCGCTGCTTGGAGAAGAAGCCCACGTTGAAGTCAAACTAGAAGAACAATTGTTGACGCTGTCAGGCAATAATATCCTAAGATTTAAAAGGGTGTAAGGAAGGTCTATTTTGAGATTGTAGATGGATATGTGTCATATGAGAAAAGCAACGTATTTCCTATAAGCGAAGGACTTTAGTCCCATCAAATTTTCTTCCCGCTAACAAACACATGTCAATACACAGTAGTCGAATGTTAGATTCATACATATATTGTTTTTTTATTTAAATTTATAGGTATAGAATTTACGTTTGAATGGATATTCTTTTAGCTCAGAAAAAGATAATAGCCTCTGACATACTCGTTCCCTTGTGTTATTGTCTCCACTCACTAGGGAACGCTACTGTCTCTACTGTCTCTTAGCCTCACCACTGTTTGGCATAAGCCACAAACACATTATAATGCAAGGGCACTGCTCTTTTTACCATAAAGCTCCACCTTTACCGCCGTTCCTTCGTAGATATCTTATAGCTCTGTCTTCACCATCGTTTTTTCGTGGCTAAGAAAATCCAAAGCCGAAAGAGTACTATAATTGAAAATGGTACTCACAAAAGCCAGAATTTTCCCACGGTTTTGTTTGTGCTGATTATTATAATATAATAAAACAACTTTAAATTCTTAAGTTTGTTTTTTAAGAATTATCTGAAGTAGGATTTTTACTTGTCTGCTTAGCAAACGTGAAAAGAAAGTGACAAAGGAAACCCCCTAAATTTTATCCTAAATTCATCTTTTCAAATTTAAAACCAATTTTATATTATTGTCCAAAATTTAAAAAATTCTCCAACAAAAATTAGGATATTTAGGGAAGACGACATCGAACACGTTCAAACCTTCCCACCCCCTAACCTCATGCTTGGGCCAATACTCAAATCATCTATGTACTATATATTTTACCTCTATTTCATTAACACTTTTTCAAATTACTAAACGACGTATTTCGTTCGAAAACATTATACATATAGTTACTTTAAAATATTATAGATTAGTTTATTTTTAAGTTTAAAATAAATAAAACTTAATTAATTAATTAATTATGTGTTAGTATTTTTTTTATTTTACGTGCCCTCGAGTTCGAACGGGGCCATGATGCAAACGCATAAAAGCTTAGCCTGAGATGAAGTCATTTGCCGTCATGTTTAGCCACGCTAGGAAGAGCTCATCTCTATTTTCCTTTTCTTTTTTTTTAGATGGAACTTGTGAAGTGACTAGCTTGTACATGAACGCTACCAAGGAAAATCATGGCCTTTTTGTTAAATAAAAGAAAATGCCTGTCTAAGGTAATCCATGACCTCCCCCTCCGATCTGCAGGGTGCAGAGAGCAACCATTCACCATCCGTTGCAAATTGCAGACCACAAGTGCAGGCGTGCAGCGCTCGATGGATATGGTCCAAATGAACACGTACTGCTCGATGGATATGGACACGTACAGGGGAGTACGTGTTGTTTTGTTCGTGAGGCAGTGAAGGCCAAACGGGCGGCCCGGCCCGGCACAGCATGGGCCGTTTCGGCATGACCTGTTTGGCCCGCTTCATGAAACGGGCCGTGCCGTATCGGTCCACGTGCCTAGGCTCCGGCCTAAGCACGACACGTGGGGAGCCGGGTCGGGCCCGTGCCGGCACGGCACGTCGGTGGCCCATGGGCCAGGCCGAGCCCATGAACCTTTTTTTACATTTTTTTAATAAACAACACATAAGTTTAAAAAAATAAAAATTAAAAATAAAGTATTTTAAAAAAATAATGACTTAGTAATGTTAAAAATAAATCCACATTTACGAAAATATTAAAATTTGTTAAAAATAGTAATGACCTTTATTGATGTTTATATCATTATAGGATACAATGATACATGCTGCCTCGTTAAAAACTTTGTCATGTAAAAACTCGTAGGGAAAATTGAGAAAACCATGTCAAACAAAAGAGTACAGCTCAAAGGTTAGAACTACGTCTAACAAAATTCTACTGGGGTTGGTCTGAATCCAGGTAGGGTTGCTCGAACTGGGCGGCCAATTCTTGATTGTCCTCAGTGTATTGGGCATGTTGTCGAGCAAGCTCCCAGTCTTTAACGCTTAGTAGCATTTCGACGTGGTCACTGCTCAGATTCGTCCTTCGGTCTTCGATGATACGGCCGCATAGACTGAAAGCCGATTCGAAGGACACCGTCGAGACGGGCACCGTCAACACATCCCGTACTAGTTTTGAAAGCACAGGATATGTTAACTTGTGGTCATTCCACCACCCGAGAACGTTGAAGTCTTGTGCTTCGTGGTGGATGGCGTCGTCGTCCAAATAACCAGGACAACTCTTCGGCCACGGCATGCGAAGAGCCGTCTCCACTTGTAGCCACGAACCGCCACCACCTTGGCTTGAAGAAGATCCACCCCAAATCCGACCCCACCGTATCTTTTTCTTACCCGTAGTAGGGATAGGAGGGTCTCTCGTCGAACTCCCTAAAACTTTAGTTTATATCTTCCAAAAACTTTATATAATTTACTTCTAACCTCAGTATAGAAAGAACTATAATCTATACCTACAGTATCACCAAGAAGTGATAAAATAACAAACAATCCTCTTAATTTACACCTAGGATCCAAAGCAAAAGCAAACGCATACAACATAGGTATATTTTTTCCAATATTTAAAATATTTTTGTTTCATGTGAAAGACAGGTTCAGTTAGAACATCATCATTTTCATATTCTTTAAATAGAGAAGTAATTTCAAGAATATTGTGCAAAATTATATTAGAAATTGGATAATAAATTTGTGACAGAGTAAGAGTACAATCATAAAAAGTTTCTAAAAATTGGTTATATTTTTGGACAATTACCCAAACATGCTTATTCAGTATTGGCGACCCATCACTTTTAACATTAAATATGTTGAATTCTACTGATGCTCAGCATCGGTGGCAAACTTACGAGCTCTCTTCCCGGCCACATGACAAAACCTCTTCACACCAATCCGCGGGTTCGAAGCAGTTAACCACGCGATTGCTTGACGAACAACATCAATATGGTTATGAACCCTTTTCATGCCAGTCTTAACAATCAAATTAATTATATGACATGTACAACGCTGATCTAGTAGAAATAATTGAGCATAAACACAAAATAAAGGTTGCAATATTTTCATAGCACGAGAATTAGCAGATGCATTATCTAGGGTGAATGTAAATATCTTATTAGCAAGATTAAATTTATTAATTAATTCCCTAATTCTTTCAGCTATGTTTTCTCCTGTATGTGAGACATCTATTAACCTAAGCCCTAAAACTCTCTTTTGTAATTTCCAACATCATCAATAAAATGAACAACAACGTTAAGATAATCCTGCCTAGCTCTACTAGGCCATATATCTAAAGTTACACTAACAGAGAAAATACATGTACTAAACAGTTCCTTAAGTGCATTTGAATCCTTCTGATAAACATTCTTAAATCTCTAGTTGTCGTTTGCCTACTTACAGATTTAAACCTAGGGTTATGAGATTGTTGAATGTATTGTTCAAAATCAGGAGTCTCTCCAATGTTCAGGGGTAAATCTTGCTTGGCGATTAACCGGACAAGAGATTCTCGAGCAACCTTGGGATCGTACTCCCAACTATGTACTGTACCATTCGGGTTTAGCATAAGTTGCTGTTGCCGGAGTTGTATTCCTTGTTTCTTGGCACACGACTCCGCATGACGCTTGAGATGACCTGTACCAGCAGAACCACGAGCAGATAACATTTGTCTACATATTCTACAACGAGCTTTTGAAACCTCCCTTCCGTCCGGGGCTGTTTCCTTTATCTCGTCGAAGTGTTGCCATACACCGGAGGTTCTTGATCTTTTCGGGCCGGTGCGTGTCGAAACACTTTCGCTCACGGATCGGAAGATAATCCTTCCGAAGCCACCGCAGCCTGTCGAACCGGTATCTCCTCCACGATGGTGGAGTTGGAGCCGATCCGGAGGCATCTTCAAACCCCGTCATGTAGTTGGGGTCGAAATCACCCAAAGTGAAAGACGGCGATCGGTATGGATAGTTCGGATCTATTCGAAATTTTAAACCGACATAAACAAATTATAAAATATTTATTGAATTCATAAACACAATACAAATAATGCACAAATTTGAATATTACTTACATCTTTTCAACTGCGAGAACTTCAAACTTCTGCGATCAAACTATTGAACTACGAAACTAATTTCGATTTTTAACAAAATTTGAGCAAATTTTGTCAAAATAAAAAAAATGGACATTTGAGAGCAAAGAGAGTACTTGAGAGCACAAAATGAGAAGTGAGGGGTGAGGAGAAATGGCTGGGGTTCATGCCCTATTTATAGGACGAAATTTCTGATTTTTTTTAATTTTTTTGAATTTTTTGTTCTTCAACGGCTAATTTGAAATTTGAACAGCCATAGAGCCGTTGGGGACACGTGGCGTGCTCCTATTGGATCGCCGAAGAGCCGTTGCGCAGCGCTGTTTCCCATCCTGCCATGTGTCGCAAGCCGATTCGACCGTACGCGCAAACGGGTCGTGCCGTGCCGCGGGCCGTGCCAGGCCGCTACAGTGCACGTGCCGTGCCGTGCCGTGCCGGCCCGCTGGTTCGGCGGCCGGCCCAAGCATGGCACGGGCTGGACGGGGCGTGCTGGCACGGCCCGTTTGCCTATTGGACCATGCCGGGCCGTGCCGCTACAGTTGAAGGCGTGCTCGGACCAGCCCGCGGGAGCACGGCCCATTTGGGATATTGACACGTACTCCTGCGGCGCCGTACCGTGCTCGACACGGATTTGGCGACAACGTACTCCCCTGCCGTCGCCGGCTCGGCGTAGAGTTTGTATGGCATCACAACTTCACATTGGAACCGATTGGATTTTCGCGATCCCAATCCGACTGCTGCCTAAATAAGACTGAGGTCAGTGGAAACCAAAATCTGTCGGTCGATCAATCAAGCATTGGCCTGAAGTTTACACGCAAAGGTACGACACCAAACTTGTTTGGCGTATACGTACTTCTGCTTAGCTAATTACTGCAGTTAAAGAAGCTTTTCATATGATTTCAATGAGCTTGATTGTTTATATCTCTTATGCGTTCAAAACAAAAGGAAACATAATCTCTTTTTTTTTCACGATACGATTCGGCCTTCTAGTCAATACGAGCAGCCAAACCTTTTATTTTCATTATTTTTTAATATTATATAGGTAAGTAAATCAGTTCATTTTTATAGTCTTATATGATTCGGGTTCCTGCCTTTTTTAGAGGAGTTACTTTCTACCCTATTTAATAAATATCTTTTTATGTCTTTATCATCGTAGCAGGAAACTACTGCTTCTTTAGGGCAGAGAACCTCACGGTATGAAAACTACGAAGAAAGACCAAGATTCAACTCTTCTGGACCCTAAGTTTGCCCCGGTGCTACTGTTTGTTGATGGCATCTTCCACGATACAGATGACGAAGATAGCACTGATGACGATCAGGATGACATTATAGATGACGAGGATAATTCTGAGGTTGAAGAGTTAGATCTCAAGGATGAGGATAGCAACAACGATGAACTAGGAGGCAAATAACAACCTTGAAAGAGATTATGATGAAAGTGATGAGGATGGTGGAATTGACGATGACGATGATGATCTAGAGGTAGATGACATCGTGTTCTTCTACAGTATTGCCAGAAAACAATTGATGTTCAAAACAGTGGAGGAATTCAGTACCTACTTCTACTGGACTACACCGCAGGGTTGGTTGCTTATGGTGCATCCTGAATCACATGAAACTTTCTTATGGAGTCCTTTCACAGCTGAGAGGGTCAATCTACCATTTGATGAAGATGATTTCCTTACAAATAATATGGTCATGTGCTTGCTATCGCATAAACCCACTGATCCAGGTTGTGTTGTGCTAGTGGTGAACCGCAGGAACACAATATTTTGGTATTGCCGTCCTCAAGGACGTACATGGTTCAAGCATGAGTATCAATTAAGTATGATCAGTACTAGTGAAAGCCGTACAAACGTCATTGCATGGATGAGGTACCTTACGGTAATTAGGGGGATATTCTACACATATTTACCTAATGACAAGGCAATCGTGACACTTGAGTTCATGCCAAAGCCAACATGTGGAGATTATGGCAATCGGATATCCACATGGCAAGCTTATCCGACTGGAGATAGGGATAGGTTACGCCTGTCAAAGATGTAAACCAACTATGACTTGGGTGTTACGTTGACGATTGAGATAAGGCAACGACCCATAGTCACGGTTTGGTAAGATTGAGGAAACCGACTTAGAGTAAGATAGGGTTTCCGATCTATAAGCCCGCCTCCTAAGACTATATAAGGGGAGTAAGGGGCGTCCCTTGAGGGATATCACAAGTTAGATCAGCTTTCAGCTTTAGATACACAAGATCACGAGATCAATAAAGACACTCGGCGGATCGAATCCCCGAAACAGGAGTAGGGTATTACCTCACGAGAGGGCCTGAACCTGTCTAATCTTTGTTTTTCCATCTAACCCATCGAGCTTGGCGATCTTGACTGCACCCCCAAAATTTTATTGCCGAAACCAAGTTTCGACAGTTGGCGCGCCAGGTAGGGGGCCGCGCGTCAAGACTTCTTTGACAATTTCGCCGGCAAGCGCGATGGGATCTTCTTCAAGCTTCGGCGACTTCGCCGCCAACGAATTCGACAAGCTCTCCTCCTACGACTCGGATTCGAACCAGTCGGAAGAGAGACCCACTCGGCGCCGTTCGGGTTTTCGAACAACGCCAAGATCTACGACGAAATCTTGGATTCTAAGATACAGTCCATCCGCTCCGATGAAAGAACTCACTCGGCACCGTTCGGACTACCGAACGTTGCGGAGATCTACAGCGAACTTCTCATCTCCCCAATGTAGCCAACCTATTCAGAAGACAACCTTTCGACACCGTTTGGGTTACCAAACGCCGCCGAAATCTACTTCAGGCTCCTCTCCCCCGAGTCGAGGACGACCCACTCGGAGAGATCTATGTCCTCAAGCTTCGACTCGGACTGGAACGGTCCAGATCCGAACTACCCGGGCTCAAGGGAGATTGCCGTCATCCTCCAACCATTCGGCTCATGCTCATCCTCCGAGCTCAACGAGTATCTAAGCTCTTCAGGATTTGACGACCTCTATGGCATCCCCTCGGACGAAACCGATGACTCCGACTGCAACAAGGACTACGAGCCGAAGTGCTTTGATGTCCTCATGGCTGAGGTGGCCGAGTCCGACTCAGCCATGGCCCGCAGGCTTGCAGAAGAAGAGCGAGCCAGGTTCGAGAAAGAGCGTAAGCTGGCGGAAGAAGACAAGAAGCGTAAGGAGGAAGCTGACAGAAGGAAGCACGATCTAAGGGCAGCCGAACGATCCGCTCAAGAGGCTATTCTTCAAACGCGAGTCCGCAACACCAATATCTTCCAGACGCAACAGCAGAACACTGTTGCTACCCTCACACTCCTGGACACCGTCATCGAGACGGCGTCCCCCGACGTGACTCCAATACTAGACAAGATCAAGACCATCGTTGCAGCTACGGCCAACGGTCATCCCTCCACCTCAGCACGAAGGCCGACTGAGTCTGTGGCTGAAACGCCCGACAGAAGCCGGCTCCCGCCGCTAAGGTCAAGGGATTACAAGAGGCCCGAGCCAGACCGGTCGACAACCAGGCCAAGAGGCCAACGCCATGAGTCCACGCACAAGCCCCAGGAGCAAACGGTCGACTCCCGCGAGAAGCAACATGGACGCCCACCCGTCCACCACCGCGTTCGCCGCAACAACAGCTCCAGCTACCGAAGCAGCCTACCAAGGACCCCGCTGAGTGATCTGCGGGAGGTCCTCGATCGTCGCTATCAAGAGCGAGATCAACGCACTCGGGAAGATCGGAGGGGATCACCCAATAGCAATGACGACGGAGTGCCAGCTTTCACTCGGAGCTTCGCCAAGTGCATTGGCCGAATGGGTTCAAGCCGACCGGGATCGAGAAGTACGACGGCAAAACCGAACCCGAGTCGTGGCTGACCGTGTACACTCTCACCATCCGTGCAGCAGGCGGCGACAACAAGGCCATGGCCAATTACCTGCCCGTGGCCCTCGCCAACTCAGCCAGGAACTGGCTCACGAGCCTGTCAAGAGGCTCAATCGGCTCGTGGAGTGAGCTAAGGGAACACTTCATCGCCAACTTGTAGGGCACCTTCGAGAGGCCTGGAACCCACTTCGACCTGTATAACGTCATCCAGAAGCCGGACGAACCCCTGAAGGACTACATCTGGCGCTTCTCCGAAAAGCGTAATAAGATCCCCAACATCACCGACGACATCATCATCGCCGCCTTCCAGAAGGGAGTCCGTGATGAGCTGTTGATCGGGAAGTTCGGGCGCAAGCCACCGAAGACGGTGAAGCAGATGTTTGAGACAGCAAATTCTTATGCCAAATCCAATGATGCCATCAAAGCGGCGCGCCAAGACCGGCCCGACAGGAGGGATGACAAGCAGGCGGGAGGAAGCCGGAATCCTAAGAAGGATAACGACAACAACAATCAGGGCCAAAAGGACCGCAAGCGCCGACCCAAAGATCTAGTTGTCGCAACCTCCAACTCCCAACGCCGCCCCCGAGTCGCGGCCTACGACTCCATCATGAATGCTCAGTGCACGCATCATCCCAATCACAAGCATGCGGCTAAGGACTGCTTTATTTATAAACAGTTCATCGAACAATATGCGGCACAGCTCAACAAGAAGCCGACTGATGAAGCCGGTCCATCGGGCGCCAAGAAGAACAACATGGCTGAGAATGCCGAGCCCTTTCAAGACCCCGTGGACGAGCTGAATCACATCTTCGGGGGGGGAGGGAGGGAGGGGCGCTAGCCTATGAATCCAAGAGGAAACAGAAGCTAACCGACCGAGAGGTCAACGCGGCGCAACCCGAGGTCCCACAGTACTGCGATGGTCGGAGGTGGCCATCACTTTTGACCGCTTGGATCATCCCGACCGAGTGGTTCACCCGGGGCGCTATCCACTCGTCTTGGACCCAGTGGTCCGCAACATCAAGCTTAAGCGTGTCCTCATCGAGGGGGCAGCGCCCTCAACATTTTGTTCGCCAAGACCTTGGACGAGATGCAGATCCCGAGGGCCGAACTGAAGGCAAGCTCAGGCCCCTTCCATGGAGTTATCTCGGGGCTGTCATCTACACCACTCAGGCACATCGCCCTCCCGGTCACCTTCGGAGTTTGAGAGAATTTCCGAACGGAGAACGTCACTTTCGAGGTGGCCGACTTCAAATCAGCCTACCACGCCATTATCGGAAGGCCCGCGCTCGCCAAGTTCATGGCGATACGCCATTACACCTACCTCTGCATGAAGATGCCGGGTCCCAACGGCGTCATCACTCTTCGCAGCGACGTGAAGCAAGCCTTCACCTGCGACAAGGAGAGCTGCGACATGGCCCAATCTCGCGAGAGATCTCGTGGCCAGCAAGAAATCCGATTGGCCGCATCGACTTCGGTAGATAGCTAAATCCCCACGAAGAAGATAGCCAAATCATGGTGTCACATCGCGGCATTGAAGCCAATCCAGAAAAGATCAACTCTATCTTGAATATGAAGCCCCCGAGTTACCAGAAGGATGTCCAGAAGCTCACTGGCTGCATGGCGGCGCTAAGCCGATTCATCTCTCGACTCGGCGAACGAGGCATGCCCTTCTTCAGATTGCTAAAGAAAACGGACAATTTCCAATGGACCACGGAAGCCCACAAGGCCTTTGAAGATTTTAAAGAATTCCTTACGACGCCGCCCGTCCTAGCCTCACCTCAGCCCCAGGAACCCCTGCTACTGTACATTTCAGCCACTCACCAAGTGGTTAGTACAGTCCTCTTGGTCGAGCGCGAAGAAGAAGGGCGGGTCCATAAGATTCAGAGGCCGATCTACTTTATTAGCGAAGTATTGGCAGGAGCCAAAATTCGCTACCCCCAGGTACAAAAATTGCTATATGGTGTTCTGATAACCGCGAGGAAATTGGCGCACTATTTTCAGGGTCACTCGGTCACCATCGTCACTTCCTTTCCACTCGGCGATGTCATCCACAACCGGGAGGCAACTGGGCGCATCGCGAAGTGGGCTCTGGAGCTGATGCCGCTGGACTTAACTTTTAAGGCGAGGACGTCTGTAAAGTCACAAGCCCGGCGGACTTCTTGGCCGAGTGGGTGAACAACAAGAAGATGTACCTCGGGAAGACCTTCAATATTGGACCATGCACTTCGTCGGATCCAAGAGGATCACCGGCTTGGGAGTAGGAGTTGTGCTGATCTCCCCGACTGGGGAAAGGCTAAGATACATCCTCCACCTTCACTTCTCCGCCTCACATAACGTCGCCGAGTACGAAGCCCTGTTACATGGACTGCGGCTCGCAGTTTCACTCGGGATACGTCGGCTCGTCGTGAAAGGGGATTCCCAGCTGGTCGTAAACCAAGTAATGAAAGACTGGTCCTGTCTAAACGACACCATGGAGGCCTACCGACAGGAGGTTCGCAAACTTGAAGACAAGTTTGACGGACTCGAGCTATCACACGTCCTAAGACACAACAACAAAGCAGCCGACGAGTTGGCACAATTCGGGTCCAAACGTGAAGCCGCCCTAACAAACGTTTTTGTCGAGCACCTTTATGAGCCAACTGTTGCGGCAAAACCAATTCCCAACGAACAAGCTGCAAACGAAGTCGCCATGATTGACGCCGACTGGAGGACACCACTCATCAAATTTTTAACACAGCAAGAGCTGCCGGAAGACCGGGATGAGGCGTAACGTGTCCGACGTCGTTGCCAAGCTTATGTCATGGTTGACTCCGATCTGTACAAGAAAAGTCCCTCCGAGTCCCGATGAGATGCATCACTCCCGAAGAAGGACGACGGCTACTCCAAGACATCCACTCGGGCATATGCGAAGTCACGCGCCGCACGCACCTTGGTGGGCAAAGCTTACAGACAAGGCTTCTTCTGGCTTACCGCGGTCTCAGACGTAGACAAAGTGGTGCGAACCTATGAAGGTTGCCAATTCTTCGCCCGACAGAGCCATGTCCCAGCCCAAGAGCTACAAACAATCCCATTATCCTAGTCGTTTGCAGTATGGGGCTTAGACATGGTCGGCCCCTTCAAGAAGGCTCCAGGAGGATTCACGCACTTATTTGTCGCAATAGACAAGTTCTCCAAATGGATCGAGGGTAAACCGGTTGCCACAATTACTACTGACAAGGCACGGGACTTCATCCTCAACATCGTGCACCGGTTCGGCGTCCCAAACAGAATTATAACCGACAATGGGACCCAATTCACAGGAGGCGTCTTCAAAGAATTCTGCGAAGACTTCAGATCAAAATCTGCTATGCATCGGTCGCACATCCCAAAAGCAATGGACAAGTCGAGCATGCCAACGACATGGTCCTTCAAGGCATCAAGGCCCGCGTGTTTGATCGATTAAATCCTTATGCTGGCAAGTGGGTTCAAGAGCTCCCCTCGGTTCTATGGTCCCTGTGGACCACGCCCAGTCGGGCTACCGGCCAAACTCCTTTCTTTTTGGTTTATGGCGCAGAAGCCATGTTGCCAAACGAGATGGAATATGAATCCCTCCGAGTCCGCAGCTTCAACGATGAACGCTACAACCCAGACCGAGTGGATGACCTCACCCGACTGGAAGAGGCCTGAGAGGCAGCCCTCATCCAGTCGGCAAAATATCTTCAAGGGCTCAGACGATACCACAGTCGCAACGTTCGAGCACGAGCTTTCATCGTTGGCGATTTGGTTCTACGCAAGATTCAGACCACCAAGGACCGTCACAAGTTATCCCCCTTATGGGAAGGACCGTACATCATTGCTGAGGTGACTCGGCCAGGTGCATATCGGTTAAAACGTGAAGACGGATCTATGGTGGAGAATTCCTGGAACATCGAGCATCTCCGACGATTCTATGCTTAAATTGACTTAGGTTTCAAGTTTCCTCTTGACTGCCAACCTCAAGCAAGATGACTTCTTGAGTTAGTAGTCGGGGGCTGTACATATGTCAATAAAGCATGGTTTTTTGTTTCAACCTGTGCGTATTTGGTTTATCATTGTTTAATGTTCCCTGATTCGAGTTCAATGTTTAAGGACTAAGAATTTTTTGATGACCTAATCGAGCTTAGTCTTGGTGACAGTCGGACGAAAATTACTTAAGAAATTTTACATAAAAAGTCGGATCAAGGCATTAACATAAATAAGCCAAACATCTACAAAGTTTACATCAAGAAGTTGCATACAATGTTTACAAGACAAATCAAGGCCGAAAGTGGTTCACTACATCGGCGGCCACCTTTTTGGCCGATTTCTGTGCCTCACTAATCAAATCAAGGGCCTGCTCATCTGAAGTTCCCTCAGCGAAGCCCTCCCCGACTGAGTCCACATCCACTTGAGGGTAGAGTGACTTCGTTTGTGCAAGGGCGAAGCCCGCTCCCATGACAGCCGCCTTAGAATTGTTGGTTAAATACTGGTCAGGGGCTCGCCTAAGCTTGTCAAAGACTTCAACAGGGTCCAGTGAGCTGGTCCCGACTCCATGATGGAACAAAGATAGCAGGATCGGCGCTGCTGCGTTCGCCACATCTTCTCGGACCTCCCCAGCTTTTTTGACCCTCTCAAGTAAGACGTCATATTGAGTTCGGGTCTTGAATTTGTAAGCTACCAAAAGAGCATGATCAGGAAAATCATTCGAAGACAACACAGTACAACGAATATCATCTGAAAGAGCTCACCTTCAAACTCGGTCTCCAGCTCGACCTTGCTGAGGCTGACTGCCTCAAGCTGGATTTGGAGCGAGTGAACCTCCGATGAGTTTTCTACAATAAGAAGAGTTGTCAGCATCCAAGATTGACACAGAAGCCATAAGGAGATTAAGAGGATTAGACTTACTCCCGATTGAACCCCGGAGGTCGAGGTTTTCTTCCCGGAGTTTGGCTATTTCCTCCTCGGGCTACCTCCTCGACGCGGCCTCTTCTCGAGTGGTCTTCAACTTTTGCCGGATGTCCTCCGGGAGTTCGATGCGGGACCAACTTCGCGAGCGCCTCGGACTTGGCCATCGATCGGCAGTACTCTTTCTGCGCGCAAAACCTGAAGTTGGCCGACTGAAGTGGAATAATGATGCAACAAAAGAAAAGAATCAAGACTTACGTTGAGTAGCCGAGTCACCTCATTCAGGCTGTTGACGAGGGCATCCCTTTCTTCGCTTTCCGCTTGCCTGTCTAAAATGATGCCCTGCCTCTGGCCTTCTGAATCCCGCCACTCGATCTTAATCGGGGGAACCCAGGTTTCAGAAGACTGTAACCTGGGAATGTCTTCTACTGTGGCTGATAGATCAGGAGGAACGGATGAAGATACGAAAGAGTTAAACTGAAGATTAAAGATGAAATGTTAATCCGAGACTTACCAGGTTCAGTGGCCGAATCCTTAACTGGAGTAGCCGTGCAGCCTTTTCCTCGACTTTTGACCGGCGGGTCTTCGGTCGGGGCCTTTTTGCGGCCAGGGGCTTATCCGCGGCCGGCGGTTTCCGGTCGGGGTGTCCCGACTTGCGGTCGAGGGCTCCCTCCTTGGGATATTCTTGCTGGGAGGTGAGGGCCTTCCGCCCGGAGCACTCTCGCTCGGGAGAGGGCTCCGGGGTTTGGGTTCCGCAGGCTTGGATGCCTCTGATGTGGCAGTTGGCGTTGGCCCCTCACTCTGCCCTACAGGGTCTATGTCTTGGGGTTTCCTACAAAGAGAACGACAGGAGCAATCGGAATGAAGACGAAGAAACCTTCAACTATGAGTTCAAACTTCAGTCATGAGGCGTACCTGGACGATCGGTGGATCTTCGACGCCGCCTTCGGTGACGGCCTTGGAGGGGTTGTTTCGATTGGAGGGACTGGGACATCATCGTCCGAGTCATCGATGACGAGCCTCCTCTTTCTCGCCCGTTTGCTGATATCCTCACTCGGGGCCGCCCTTTTCCCGGCTGGATCACTCTGGATCTTCACGCCGCCGACTGGCTTCTTGGCAGGTCGGGTCGGCACGTCGTCGTGAGGAATTTTGTAGGGCTTTGAGACGATGGAGGCATTTTCCTGAGAGAAAGGTTCTTACAATACTAAGAAATGTGACATCAAGATTGCGAGGCAATGAAAGAGTTCAGTCGGCTTACCGAGGAGGAGGTCGGTAGAGACTGAAGGGAAGGACGGGCAGCACGAGGCTGCGCTCGACTGTGACTCCAGTCGAGAAGACCTTGTACATCCGGATTTTCAGGATTTCAAAGCTAAGGGAGTCCCGGTCTTCCCGATTGGGGTCCCTCTCGCCCTCGTACTCGAAGGTTGGCTTCGATCGCTCCTTGATCGGCGCCAGTCGGCTCCTGATGAAGTGCCGAGTGATTTGCTCGCCGCGAAGATCTTTTTGCTTCATCGCCAAGATCTTCGCTAATAACTTGTTGGCTTCTTCCCAGTCTTGGGCTACTGGCACAGTGCTCCAAGTGGACCTGGGCACGGGGGGAAGGCCAACGAAGTTCGGCAGGCTGGGATCAAGATTGGAAATATAGAACCAACCCGCATGCCAACCTTTGTTGGAAGATTTCAAAGGAAGAGAGAAATACTCCTTGCGGAGAGATCCGCGGAGCTGGAAACCTGCCCCACCAACGACGCAGGGCTGGTCCTTATTGGGATGCGGCTTAAGGTAGAACATGCGGCGAAAGAGCTGGAAGTGGGGAAGAATGCCAAGGAAGGCTTCACAATGTGGATGAAAAGAGCGATGTGAAGCATAGAGTTGGGATTCAAATGATAGAGGCGGAGGCCATAATAATCAAGAAGCCCCCTAAAGAACTCGGAAGTGGGGAGGCTGAAGCCACAGTAAAAGAAAGATGTGAAGACTACGAGCTCACCGGTGTTCGGGGTGGGAAACTCCTCACCCGCCGTCGGGCGCCAACCCACGATCTCCTTGCAAGGAAGCACCCCGTGCTTCACCATCTCCTTGAGGGTGGATTCCCTCACATCCGAAGTGGCCCACTGATCAAAGGGGATTTTTCTATCATCCGCCATGAGTGTGGTTTGGATGAGGGGCAGATCTGGCTAAAAGGATGGGGGTTTGAGGTGGGGGTTGCGAAAGATGGACGCGGAGGCTAGCTGTGAGCGAATCGCGGGCTTTTGGATCAATGGATTGGGCGCGCGCAAGGGCTTAGGGTTCTTCGCTGCAAGCTGGTGAACAGTGTTGCGATTGGGGAATTTCTCTGGGAAGACGAAGTGGCGGGGATGACCTCGAGGATTTATAAAGAGATTTGAGGGTTGCGCTAGGTTTTCTTGTGATTGGGCCGAGCCCATGAGAGACCTGCGGCTCAGCTAAGGTGTGGCCCGACACGTGTGCTTAGGGACTTAAGGGATGAGCTTAAGCAGATTTGCCTTGGCAATATGCACGTGTCTGAGTGCCCTATACCTTTGGAAATCCTTTCATACCACGGTTTGCTTGACTTCGGGAGAAGTTAGCACGATGCAATTTGAGAGGTGACCAACAGCTAAGCTT
The DNA here is from genome assembly GCA_019925245.2 of Oryza australiensis. NCBI lineage: Eukaryota > Viridiplantae > Streptophyta > Magnoliopsida > Poales > Poaceae > Oryza > Oryza australiensis. Next base: position 3,263,000 of record JAIFGZ020000476.1, read on the forward strand.
TTTATAGCTGCCTTGATGACAAGGGCTGTTTGGTTTTTTAGCATTTGATTGGATGACTGTATCAATGCTATTTTACCACCTTGGTGAATATCTTTATAGATTGAGACCAGTATTATGGCGGGAGCTATTTAATAACTTGGTCATATTTTTCAGACGACTGAAAAACTTGTTTACCCATGAGGGACGATTAAACTATTTGTTTCTAAATGACTCGGGCAGATCCGCTCGGATAAGCATGAGCTTGCCGAGTGCTTTCCACCTATGAGGATTGATTGAGTTATTTGTCTTGAGGCGACTCGGGCAAATTCACTCGGATGAGCACGAGCTTGCTGAGTGATGAGATTTTTTATATTTGCTTTAGCATGAGTTAAGCATTTACATGAGTATGATTCTTTATAGTTCTTGATTGTATGTTTGGTCTGTTTTTGGCTAATCATACAGTCGGGGGCTACACTTAATTAGGTACATCATGAGATGCGTCTAGATATTTATTTTTGAGATTTTTTTTGGATATTTTCTAGCCCTTCACAGTCTTTGGAGCCACTCGGGAGATTCAGGCAGAGGTGATGGAATCACTCGGTGCCAGAAGCACTCGGCCAAAGAGTTGTTTGGCTGCGTGCTATTTTGGTTCGAGGCTGAGTTATCTCGTCAACTGCAAAGGACTCGGGGGCTACTGTGGAGATTATGACAATCGGATATCCACATGGCAAGCTTATCCGGCTGGAGATAGGGATAGGTTGCGCCTGTCAAAGATGTAAACCAACTATGACTTGGGTGTTACGTTGCCGATTGAGATAAGACAACACATAGTCACGGTTTGGTAAGATTGAGGAAACCGACTTAGAGTAAGATAGGGTTTCCGATCTGTAAGTCCGCCTCCCAAGACTATATAAGGGGAGTAAGGGGCGTCCCTTGAGGGATATCAGAAGTTAGATCAGCTTTCAGCTTTAGATACACAAGATCACGAGATCAATAAAGACACTCGGCGGATCGAATCCCCGAAACAGGAGTAGGGTATTACTTCACGAGAGGGCCTGAACCTGTCTAATCTTTGTTTTTCATCTAACCCATCGAGCTTGGCGATCTTGACTGCACCCCCAAAATTCTATTGCCGAAACCAAGTTTCGACGCAACATTTACCATAACGCCGGTTAACAATGAACCAAATTCAATTTGTTTTTACACTATTTCTACTGATCACATCTTAGAATCGTGTGGAGAGTTGTTCATGTTGTCATTCAAACATCCTGTGGTATGTGCTCGGAATGTTGTGTATATAGAAGTTCAGAAGTTAGATTTATCAAGAAGAATTTGGGTGAAAGTTAGCACAATTGGTGACAAGGCATTTTTGGTTGATAGTACTGACTTCGGAGCATCACTCAGTGCGGAAGATGTTGGATTAAAAAGAAACTGCATTTATTTTGTGAAACCTAGAGATAAGGGATTATATGTATACGACATCGAACGAGGAACTACTTCCATACACAATCCAGGGGCAGATCTACCAGACAATGTAGCACCGGTCATCGTGCATCTTGAATCATTACATGTGCTTTTTTTATTTTTTTAAGATACTGTTGGGAATGTATTTTCATCCTACGAGTGGATATCCTCTCGTTTCTTGCATGTCATCCAAATAGTCATAAATTTTTTAAAAAATTAACAATATAGATTAATATGAAATATATCACTCCACAAACATTCAAATTGAAATTCAACTTCTATAAATTGTAACAAAAATAAAAATACAACTGCGACTGCACGTTAACTATGTTTAGTTTAATTTTTTTATAACTTGTAGGAGTTCAATTTAGCCTTGCATGTTCGTGGAGTGATATATTTCATATTAATCTTATCTTATCAAATTTTTTTAGAAAAATTATGACTATTTAGATATCATGCAAAAAATGAGATGATGTTCTATCAAGGAGTGAAGATCTAATTCTGATAATGTTCTGTTTTTCTAACTGTACATTTTGGAGTGCAAGCCACTATGTAATTTTTTATTGAGCAAATTTCCGAAAACTCCATGCTTAGAGGCCATTATAACACTGAACCAGGGTTAGTAATTTTTTCTCACAAAACTACAGTGCTTAGTCCAAATAACATAACACATTATGTCTTAGAAACGTGATCGACACTTGCGCACCTGCCATGGATCAGACGAGGGTTAACGTGGGCTCGCAAAGTCGCACGTTAGATTGGGCGCTCGCTGCGGGGCCGTCGCTGTCGCCTCATCTTCCTCGCACGTCGCAGCCCGGCAACCGTGTTTTATCGCAAGACGGGAGCTAATCAAAGCATTGTTTTTCCTATAGCTGTGCTGCAAACAGAAGCAAGAATTCACAGCTCTGACTGGGGCAATGGCAGCCACACTGCCACAATCCCACAACAACCAGGCTATAGGTCTGATCAGGCTTTGCTTACTCTCGTGACCACCTGCGATTCACACCAAAGCACAAGAAATGAAGAAAATCTCCATATCAAGCAAGTCGATAATTAAGGCCAATACAAAAAGTTTCCCCAATTCGTTGAAGCACTGCACATTTGGTCGGCTTTAGCCTTTGAGCCGACCTTCTTCCTCCTCTGCTCTTCCCTCCTCATCTCATTCGGACGCAGTCGGGACGGGTCACGAACTCACGAATGGCTGAGCGCTGGACACCATATCGATAGGTGAGTCCAGAGAATGCGCGGTAGATTATGACTAGAGACAACTCAGCTCGCGCGGTCGCGCCAAGCCTCGCCTCATGTGGGCGTGGGCCCATAATAATGTGGATGATGTTTGCCGCCTCATATATATCATCATGTGTCCATGTCAATGCTAAAACATGTGGTATTTCGTTACAAGACTGCTCCCGTATGGTCCCTTTGTGCGCGGGATCCGTACGTTCTCCTGATCTGACTAGGCGGAGCCATGCATGCCATCGCCGTCATGGAAGCTGAAGTGGGTAGAGATGCCTCGCTCGATCATTTGCCTGCAAAATAGAGGCTTGTGGGTAGAAGTGACGCCGAGCGCACGCCGTCGGCCGGACACCTTGGCCTCTCAGCGCTACTGCATGTGTATCATCTTCTTTATTCTACATCCATCTATCGGGTAGGCTTTCCATCTCGCTCCTATTTTCTGTAGCTTCTCGCCGGTTTCGGTCCTTTCTTCCATAAATTTCTGCATCATGTGAAATGCTTCTCATTCTTTTGGGCAAACTATTTGACTATTGTAGTGTTTAGGTTTGGTTATGTAGGATCGAACAAAAGAACCAAGTCAATCAGAGAGGGGTGAATGATTGGAACATCAAAACCCAAAACTCAAGCGATACCTCGCCAATCCACCTGTCCTCATTGCCCCACAACCATAGGAGGAACTCTTGTTCTACATAGCCGCAACACCATACTCGGTAAGCACCATCACTGTTGTCAAACGAGAGAAAGTACATCGCCCAGTATACTACGTCAGCGAAGTATTTATTACATGACGCCAAGGCCAGATACCCCATCCAGAAGCTGCTCTACACTATGGTCATGACATCCCAAAAGGTGTGCCACTACTTTCAGACCCACAAGTTCACGATCGTCTCATCATACCCCCTCGGCAAAGTTGTTTGCAACAAGGAGGTCGTAGGACGCATTGCCAAATGGGTCATTGAGCTCAGCCAATTCGATGTCCATTTCATCCCACAAACAACTGTCAAGTCCTAGGTACTCGTAGACTTTATCGCCAACTGGGCCACCCGTGAGGACGGCAAAGTCGACTGAACGGATGACGAGCAATGGACAATGGCCTTCGACGGGGCATTCAACAGTCAGGGAGTAGGAGCTAGATTCATACTAACTTCACCGACCGGAGATTAGTTCTGACATGCTATGCACCTAAACTTTCGGGCAACTAACAATACTGTCGAATACGAAGGACTCCTCGCCGGTCTAAGAGCAACCGTATCACTTGGTATCAAGCGATTTATTGTGAAAGGGGACTCATAAATAGTCACCAACCAAGTGCATAAGGATTACAAGTGCTCTAACCCTGAGTTGTCCAAGTATCTCGTCGAAGTCAGAAAGCTAGAACGCAGGTTCGACTGATTTGAGGTGCGTCACGTCTATCACAAGGACAATGCCAATGCCGACAACCTTGCCCGCTGAGCTTCCAGAAGAGAACCAATGGAACCTGACACATTCTTTGAAGTGCTAACCAATCCGTCAATAAAAAAGCTCGCCGAACGATGACATCAATAGCACCACCGATGTTGGCTCGAGGGCTACTACTCAGAATGATAGGCTCGTTGCGGACATTGAGACTGCTACGGATTGGCGCACACCGCTAAATCGAATTTCTCAACGCCGACAAGTTGCCGGATGATGATACAGAAGTAGAGAAGCTCGCCCGACAAGCCAAGGCTTACTTTATGATCGGGAATGATCTTTACAAGAAGGCCGCACATGGGTTACTGCTGAAGTGCATCACGTCCAACGATGGCAAGGAGCTACTGCTTGACATCCACGAAGGAATCTGGGATCACACGTCAGAGCAAGAACACTGGTCGAAAAAGCCTTTCGACAAGGTTTTTGCTGGCCATCGACCCTTCAAGATGCCTCCGATATGGTACAATGGTGCGAAGCTTGCCAGTTCCATAGCAAACACACCAAGTTACTAGCCCAAGCCCTCCAAACCATCCTTTTGTCCTGGCCGTTCTCGTTCTGGGGGCTCGACATCCTCGGACCCTTTCCAAAAGGCCAAGGTGGCTACAAGTTCTTGTTTGTGGCTATCGATAAATTCACTAAGTGGACCGAAGCGGAGCCAACAAGAGAAATCAGAGCCAAGGACACAATCAAGTTCATCAAAGGGATATTTTACCGATATGGGCTTCCAAACTGGATATTGACAAACAACGGCTCCCAGTTCATGAGTGCCAGCTTTCAGGACTACTGCTCGGAATACAAAGTCAAAATCTATTTTGCTTCAGTGTCCCACCCTCAGAGCAACGGACAAGTTGAGCGGGCAAATGGGATCGTGTTCCAGGGTATCAAAACACATGTATACGATAGGCTTATGGCCTACGACTCATGATGGGTTGGCAAACTCCCTTCTGTTCTATGGGTCGTCCGTACCACTCCGATTACACCAACCAAAGAGACCCCGTTCTTCCTTGTGTGCGAATCTGAAGCTATGATCCCTACTGAGCTACGCTATCAATTAACACGGGTTCGAAAGTACTCAGATGAGGACTAGGATGACAGGCGAGCATACGATGTCAATCTGCTAGAAGAGCACCAAGAATGAGTTGCCATCTGAGCAGCCGGATACCAGCAAGCCTTACGTTACTACCACGAGAAGCACATTCAAGCCTTTACACTTGACATTGGTGATTACATCCTTCGACGAGTACAAAATCAGGCAGGGCGCAACAAGTTCTCACCTAAGTGGGAAGGACCATACACGATGATACAAGTGTTATGGCCAGGTGTGTACAAAATCATCGACAATGAAGGCCGTGAGTTATCCAATTCTTGGAACATTGACCAGCCACGAAAATTCTATGTATAAAAACAATGTCAAGTTTGTAAGTTGTTTTATCTATCTATATATATATATATCTTTTTGTCTTATATATCATAGTATTTTGTCCAATGAACCCCCTTTTCTTCATAATGTTGCAAATCAAAGTTGTTTTCTATTACCGGTTATGTTAAGTCTGACTACCGGGTCTTAGCACCTTGGCCGGGGACACCTGGCACAATTGAACTAGTCGGACGCTAAGGGTCAAACGGCCATGTCAGATTTGGTAATGTTAGAGTATCCATTGTAACATATTAACTAGCCGTGTACTCGGGAGTTTCTCCCAACTTCATGACTGGGGGCTAGGAATTCGCTACTTCAACATCGGTCTGATATGAAAATTCAAGCTACTTTTTTGGAAATATTATACTTTTCACAAAACTAGCTGGGGGCTACGAAGGGTACCCGACTTCACAATGCTGAGGTCGGTTCAACCAAATAAGTACTTTTCTACTACTATATTACTATTAAATAGTTTACAACAAAATGTTAAGTTTTAATGTCTACTAATATGTTGTCTAGTCTATCGCTTTATAGGGCATTATGATAACTAAACCTACTAGGAGGGCCGCTGCCACTGCATCGAGGTGAACACGTCCTCAACAAGTGGAGCAAGAGACTGCGCTACTTAGTCGATCTCGACAGGAGTCTTTTGAGAACGAGAAAATCCTTGCTGCAAGAAGCTAAGATTCATCTGGGGACATGACTAACGGACACAGGCAAGGACGTGCCCGCCTGCGTACCGGCTGGCCCGAGAACATTCACTCTTCAGGCTGTTGTCGATCCTCTTAGCGGTACCGCCGAGTCCTTCACATGTGCTCCGCAACCACCCTAGATAGCCTGATATCGACTTCTCAGGGAGGAGGGGGAGGATGGACTACACATAGCTCTTGACATAGCCAATGTAGGGCAGAATAGCTGTTCTTTAGGTAGGATGAGATCCATATCTCCCTGCCCTTGAGAAGTTCTATGCTCTGTTCCCTACTGACGTTGTCTGAGGCCTGTTCCAGTTCTTCTTTCTCGTACATCGTCTTCTAGTACTCGACCCACCATCCTGTCTCTTCAAGAGAACCTGCAAGGCCTAAAAAGGACAGGGGCATCGTTAGCACCCCTTGATTTGAGTGCAAGGATGGTAGGCTGTAGTGTCGTATGTTTCGTACTTTCGCATTGTTCACGAAGAAGGGCAATCTGGTTCTCTTGGGAGGCCAACGTGTCATCAGGAGTAACAACGACCAGAGCACGTTCATCGCCGCTTGGGGTAGATGAAACATGGGGCGTATTGGGTCCGATGACTAGGTCCAAGGAACACCCGTGTTGCTGGACGTCCTCGTTCTTGATTTCAATAAATTTACAATACAAGGATTTTGAGAAAATAAAAGCCCTGAGTAGGATACAGCGAAAGGAAAGTGTTCTCGAACATCAAACCCAATACTTGTTCTTACTTACTACAATAAAGGGCAAAATAGAATATTTACTCTTCAAAAAAGGGGATCACAGAGTCCCCGAGATCCTCCACCTCCGACATGGCATCGTCGTGGTGTCCATCGACTCCCTCCTTTGGTCATCATCTCCTCCAGATTGACCTCGGGGTGAGTGAGTTTGAGGCACGCGAGGACGTGGCATGTGCCAGACTTGAGTCCGGTTCACACCCCATTCGCCACCTGCTCGGCATGGTCGGTGGCGGCTATCTCCAGTAGACCCCATCACCATTGTGTCATAGGGGAAGGCTAGCCGATCGACATATTTCCCTAAGCCCTTGGCCACCACGTTGAGACGATCGTAGTTCTCGTGCAGAGCCTGGCGGAGGGAGGCTAGATTGCCTCTTGACCCAACTTCTTCAGATTCTCGGAAGCTGGCTACCAACCAGTAGATTCTCAGAATTTTAAGCTCCCAAACAGGGACTGTGTCATTTCCCACCAATCTACATTTTCAGGGTAGGCTACTTTAGTTACAAATTGTTTAATTCCTTGTTCTTTACATAAGTCAGGGGTTACTTTGTTCATTTCTTTAGTTATTTTATTTTTTATCTGTTCTATAAACCAGGGCCTAGTTGTGTCTTTCATAAGACAAAATCCTTACGTTTGGTTAGCTTGATGATTGAGTGGTGTTCTATAAAACTGGGCAATGTACTTGTTTCTTGTCGACCTGCTAGTGATCATATACATATGTTTAATAAGGTTGTTATTATAGACAATGTACGCGCACCCCACCCTGAATGATCTTATACGGAAGCCTAACTTGTAGACATGTTTGTGTTGCAACAATTTATTTCTTATAAGGCATTCCTTACATATGTGTATATGTAGGTTGGCTAGTTGATGTCAAGTAATCATGCATAAATCCTTTATTGATTTTGGGATAACTATTTTGCATTTTATTAAAATTGAATGGAACCAGCCTATGTACCGTCCTAAGCTCTATATTTCCCGTCTTCGTAACTATTCTAGAGGTGATTGAATCTGGCTGTGCTACATAGCATGGGGCAACTCATCTTCAACAACACGTATAAAGTGTATTCATTAAGACCCAGCTCTTTACAGATGTTAGCTTATGCTTAAAAACCACACACAAATCGAGAAATATCATTAGAGCATGATTAATTAAATATCAACTATTACAAACTTGAAAAATAGATTTATTTAATTTTGTTAAAAAATTATACAAAAGGTTTTTGCAAAAAATGTCAACATTTTGGAAAATGTGCTCATGATAACGAGGAAGTAGCTTCCTCCGAACACGGCCTAAGCCCTGTAGGATGGGATGTTTTGTTGGGAGGTGAGGCCTAACCTTGGAGAACAAGAAGACGACGATGACAATGATGTGAGGAGGTGGATGCTGGCGGCGGGGAGCAGTGGAGGCGCATGCAGGGCTGGAAGCTAGCCTCATAGCAGGAGGAGAAGCGGCGGAGGAGGAAAAGGTTGGAGCTTTGGAAGAGGCGGCGGCAGCGGTGAGAACAGCAAGGTGTGCAAATGAATAAGAGGAGGGACATTGGTAAGACTAGGTTATTTGGATTTCTCTATTAGGGCTTGTTCGGTTGGCCCGGGAACGGTCGGGATTGGGCCGTAATCCTCGTGGATCAGCCTAGTGCGGATTAAATCCCGGCCTACAAGAAATTGTGTGTTTGGTTAAGCCCAGTTTGGATTCTATCCCGGCCCATCCCGACCTTTCCCCTCACCCCGGTCCGGAAAGAAAACATCGACCCAAGAGGCCTGGAAAAAACCCTCGAGAGGTGCTGCAGCGTCGGTGCGACCCGGCAACGACGGCGGCGGTGCGCTCTGGCAAGGGCATCGTCTCTCTCCTCCGACGACAAGGGTGGCGTCTCTCTCCTCCGGCGGCTGTCTCCTCCGGTGGCCACCTTCTCTCCGATGAGTTCCTCCCCTTCCCTCTCCCCTCCTCTTCTAGGGTTAGGGTTTCCCGCGCCACGATGACACCTCGGTCGAGGGCTACTGGCCTTACTAGTTCTGCTGGTTCCATTGATGCTGGCTGTGTCAAGCACTCCCCGGAGGCGGCTGGTGCAGCTCCCGACAGCGGAGTCCCCCCGGCAGAGCACAACGTTATATACCATGTCAGGACCATCCGCTCTCGGGTGCCAGTGACAGAGTGCAGCTGCATCTTGGTGACATTGGCGATCAGTTTTTTCGACGAGCTGGAGCAGGTTGGTCTTGTAGGTGCCCTTTGGCATGTGGGTGATGGTGTTCGCATTGCTGCAGAATGAAAGCTGTTGAGCTGCCAACAGATTGGGGCAAGAAAGGCGGAGCAGGAAGAGGGAAACGAGCAACATCTGCATGTTTGGATTGGGTGTGATGAGGGGACTATTTTTTTCTGCAGGAAGATTGTGAAATTGTGAAGCATGGAACATGGCTTGGATGAGTGCATTCTTAAGTACTGTTTGGATGAGTGAATTCTGTCAGGACAAAGTCTTTTTAGTTTCAGTAGAACGAAAGTGACTTCGGCTCTTTTCTCTTTTGGTTTGTTTTTTCCTAACCATCTCTGCTCTTGAGGCCTTGATTTTTTTGTATTATTCTCTTGAATTTCGTTGTTATGTAGTACTAATTACTTGATGCTAATATATACGGAGTATCTCTCTCATTTTTCTTTTGCTTGTATGCACAATAATTAGCATTGCCTATGCGAATGTGCAAAATGTTTGAACTAATTCTGCAGTGGACAGAAGTTCCTGACTGTTCACAATACTTCTACCACCTAATCCCTTGCACCGATACAAAGTCGTGTTGTCTCTGCTTCATATGCATGATTACCTCGAGGAAACCAAAACTTATTCATTCTGGATGAGGTATAATTAGTTGATGAAGTAGTTGATAGATATGATGTAAATTTGTTGCCTCTTGCATTGCCTGCACAGTTCCCCTTCCTGCAACATGTGAAAAAAGTTGATTATTTTCAGACCATGTAAATATGAGCCTTAGCTAAATTTCCTCTTCATATTTGGGCTGTTATCTTCATGTAAATATGTTAGCTAAATTGTTTGTCATATGTACAAATACTCCATGAATAAATGTTGTTTTGGTATCATTAGTGCCCTGCCATTGTTACCTTTTATCTGTTGAAATTAACAACTGCAACTAGTTATCCTACTGCAAATGACTTGCTCTCTTTCTTTCTTTTTTTAAAGAAAGACTTATTCTTAAATCTGGTCAGCATAAAAATACTTATTCTAACTTTTACTTTGTCATTGCTTAGTTGAAAATGTCAAGTTTTAGCTCTAGTACTATCTGCATGTGGGAATTATGTTCCCTGGTCACCTGATACCTTGATCAATCCACCATGGTTGTGCTGCTTCCTACCTCTGTTTATGCCTTCTTGATCAAAAGCTTGTCAGTAGAATTCATGTTTGTAACTTATACAAAAATACCAAGTGTTAAGAAAGTTCCTCTCTTTCTAAAAAAAACTTGATATTTAGAATTATTTACTTAAATCTATTGCCAGTTCAAAATAATATTACAATTGGTATGGAAATTCAACTTCAAATTAGCTATTCTATGTCTAGCTTTGAATCATGGCACGCCCGAGTTGAAGAGATTAATTGAACTGTGGTTCATTTTGCTTAATGGTACCAATGAGCTATCACTAATTTGGTGGCAAGTCACCTTAATGAATCTTAACCTTAGATTGTGATTGATGAATGATTAGAAATTCAGAATCAAAAGCTTAACTAGTCTAAAAATCTGCCCCTTAATGGATCAATGGAAGGATAAGGGATAGCCACTTTTATGGTGTGAAATTGACATGTTAGCACTAACTGTAACTGCAAATATATATTGGCCTGCCTCTTTTTCTTCCTATAAACCATTTTTTATTCTAGTTTGGAGTCAGTATTTTTAGATAATGAAAGCTTTATTGAACTCAAAGTTTGAGAACACTCGCGGCAGTTTGGAGTCAGTATGAATGCAAAATCTGTGATATGATATAGGATCGTATTTTTTTTTCAAAAAGTACCTTTTCTAAATGTGAAGGATGATTGCAGCCGCCGTTGCAGTAGAAGCACTACTAGGTTGGAGCCTATGATTCATGGGGTTTGAGGGATGATCTGATTTCATTCTCTTGGATTGGTTATTGGCTTGCTGGCTAGCTTGATGTATGGATGATTCGATTCATCAGTTAGCACTGGTTATTTCTCAGCTTGATTTAGCGGTCCCTTTCGATTGGATTAATTTCATTGGTAGCATTACTCGATTGCTTGAGGATCTTACCCTGCTTGATGTAGATTGTAGTATATGCCTGTAATTATGCAAATGTTCAGAAACAAGAGGATTATGTGGAAATGCTTAGAACTTTGATCATAGTTCTGGTTTCTTAAAGCTCCTGTGTTTTTCTTGAACATGCTAAAGATTTCATAACGATATTAGCATTCATTTGTGCAAGGCATTTTTCTAGATGATCAAACTTATTTACTTGATTGTTTTTGGAATTGATCTAATGTCGTTTCATTTTGTTCTTAGAGATGGGGAACAATGCAGCTAGGTGTGAAGATTATGGCAATCGGATATCCACATGGCAAGCTTATCCGACTGGAGGTAGGGATAGATTGCGCCTGCCAAATATGTAAACCAACTATGACTTGGGTATTACGTTGCCGATTAGATAAGGCAACGGCCTGTAGTCACGGTTTGGTAAGATCGAGGAAACCGACTTAGAGTAAGATAGAGTTTCCGACTTGTAAGCGCGCCTCCCAAGACTATATAAGAGGGGTAAGGGGCGTCCCTTGGGGGATATCAGATGTATGTGAAGCTCATACAATCCACAAGACACACGAGATCTTGAGATCAATAAACACTCGGCGGATCGAATCCCCGAAACAGGAGTAGGGTATTACCTCACGAGAGGGCCCGAACCTGTCTAAATCCTTGTTTTCCACCTAACCCATTGTGCTTGGCGATCTTGACTGCACCCCCAAATTTATATTGCCGAAACCGAGTTTCGACAGTTGGCGCGCCAGGTAGGGGACCGCGCGTCAAGACTTTTTCGACAATCTCGCCGGCAAGCGCGATGGGATCTTCTTCAAGCTTCGGCAACTCAGCCGCCAACGACCCCGACAAGTTCTCCTCCTTTGACTCGGATTCGGACCAGTCTGGAGGGGAAACCCACTCGGCGCCGTTCGGACTCCCGAACAACGCTAAGATCTGCGACGAAATCTTGAGTTCCAAGATGCAGTCCATCCACTCTGACGGAGGAATCCACTCGGTGCCGTTCGGGCTACCGAACACCGCCGAGGTCTACAGCGGTCTTCTCATCTCCACATCGGAACCAATCTACTCGGGAGAAAACCTTTCGACGCCGTTTGGATTACCAAACGCCGCTGAGATCTACTGCAAACTCCTCTCTCCCGAGTCAAGATCGACCCACTCGGAGGAACCCGCGTCATCGAATCACGACTCGGACTGGAACGATCCAGATCCGAACCATCCGGGCTCACGGGAGATCGCGGTCATCCTCCAGCCATTCGGCTCATGGTCATCCTCGGAGCTCAACGAGTACCTCAGCTCTTTGGGCTTTGACGACCGTTATGGCATCCCCTCGGATGAAGCCAACGACTCCGATTGCGACAAGGACTACGAGCCGAAGTGCTTTGACGTCCTCATGGCGGAGGTGGCCGAGACCCACTCAGCCACGGCCCGTAGGCTTGCGGAAGAAGAACGAGCCAGACCCTAGCAAGAGCGCAAGCTGGCGGAAGAGGAGAAGAAGCGCAAAGAGGAAGCCGACAGAAGGAAGCAGGATCTAAGGGCAGCTGGACGATCTGCTTAAGAGGCTATACTTCAAACGCGGGTCCGCAACACCAACATCTTTCAGACGCCACAGCAGAACGCTGTCGCTGCCCTCACACTCCTGGATACCGTTATCGAGACGGCGCCCCCCGACGTAATGCCAATCTTGGACAAGATCAAGACCATCGTTGCGGCCATGGCCAACGGTCACCCCTCCACCTCAGCCCGAAGACCGATTGAGTCCGTGGCTGATACGCCCGACAGAAGCCGACTCCCACCGCTGAGGTCAAGGGATTACAAGAGGCCCGAGCCAGACCGGTCGGCGACCAGGTCAAGAGGCCCACGTCACGAGACCACGCACAAGCATTAGGAGCAAACGACTGAGTCCCGCGAGAAGCAACATGGACGTCCACCCATCCACCACCGGGTCCGCCGCAACAACAGCTCCGATTACCGAAGCAGCCTGCCGAAGACCCCGCCGAGTGATCTGCTGGAAGTCCTCGATCGTCGCTACAAAGAACGGGATCAACGCACCCGGGAAGATCGAAGGGGATCACCCGACAGTAATGACGACGGAGTACCAGCTTTCACTTGGGAGCTTCGCCGAGTGCATTGGCCGAATGGGTTCAAGCCGACTGGAATCGAGAAGTACGACGGCAAAACCGACCCCGAGTCATGGCTGACCGTGTACACCCTCGCCATCCGTGCGGCAAGAGGCGACAACAAGGCCATGGCCAATTACCTGCCTGTAGCCCTCGCCAACTCAGCCAGGAACTGGCTCACGAGCATGCCAAGAGGCTCGATCGGCTCGTGGAGTGAGCTAAGGGACCACTTCATCGCCAACTTCCAAGGCACCTTCGAGAGGCCTGGAACCCACTTCGATCTCTATAACGTCATCCAGAAGCCGAACGAACTTTTGAAGGACTACATTCGACGCTTCTCCAAAAAGCGCAACAAGATCCCCAATATCACCGACGACATCATCTTTGCCGCCTTCCAGAAGGGAGTCCGTGATGAGCTGTTGATCGGGAAATTTGGGCGCAAGCCCGCCGAAGACGGTGAAGCAGATGTTCGAGACGGCGAACTCATACGCCAAGTCCAGCGACGCCATCAAAGCGACGCGCCAAGACCGGCCTGACAGGAGGGACGACAAGCAATCGGGATAAAGCCGGTATCCTAAGAAGGACTATGGCAACAACAACCAGGGCCAGAAGGACCGCAAACGTCGACCTGAAGACCTAGTTGCCGCGACGTCCAACTCCCAACGTCGCCCCCGAGTCGCGGCCTACGACGCCATCATGAACGCTCAGTGCACGCATCATCCCAATCACAAGCATGCGGCTAAGGATTATTTTATTTATAAACAGTTCGCCAAACAATATGCGGCACAGCTCAACAAGAAGCCGACTAGCGAGGCCAGTCCATCCGGGACAAAGAAAAATGACTCGGCAGGAAACACCGAGCCCTTTCAAGACCCCGTAGGCGAACTGAATCACATCTTCGGGGGGCCGCAAGCCTATGAATCCAAGAGGAAACAGAAGCTAACTGACCACGAGGTCAACGCGGTGCAACCCGAAGTCCCACAGTACCTACGATGGTTGGAGGTGGCCATCACTTTTGACCGCTCGGATCATCCCGACCGAGTGGTTCACCCGGGGCCCTATCCACTCGTCTTGGACCCGGTAATCCGCAACATCAAGCTCAAGGGCGTCCTCATCGATGGGGGCAGCGCCCTCAATATTTTGTTCGCCAAGACCTTGGACGAGATGCAGATCCCGAGAGCCGAACTGAAGGCAAGCTCAGCCCCCTTCCGTGGAGTTATCCCGGGGCTATCATCTACGCCACTTAGGCACATCGCCCTTCCGGTCACCTTCGAAGTTCGAGAGAATTTTCGGATGGAGAACATTACTTTCGAGGTGGCCGACTTTGAAACGGCTTACCACGCAATCATCAGAAGGCCTGCACTCGCCAAGTTCATGGTGATACCGCATTACACCTACCTCTGCATGAAGATGCCGGGTCCAAACGGCGTCATCACCTTGCGCAGCGACGTAAAACAAGCCTTCACCTACGACAAGGAGAGCTGTGACATGGCCCAATCTCGCGAGAGATCACGTGGCCAGCAAGAAATCCGATTGGCCGCATCGACTTCGGCAGAGGGTGAAATCCCCGTGAAGAAGATAGCCAAATCGGGAACCGGCGACGCCAAAACCAAGAAGATCTCCCTTGATCCATCGGATCCCTCGAAAACTGCTGTAATCAGCGCTAAACTAGATTCTAAATAGGAAAGTACGCTCGTCACCTTCCTCCAAAATAATAAAGATGTTTTTGCTTGGAAACCATCTGATATGCCTGGAATTCCTAGGGAGGTGATCGAGCACTCTTTGCACGTCAAAGATGATGCAAAACCGATTAAACAACGATTACGCAGATTCGCATAGGATCGAAAAGATGCCATCAAGGAAGAGCTCACAAAGCTCTTAGCCGCCGGTTTTATCAAAGAAGTTCTACATCCCGACTGGTTGGCCAACCTGGTTCTGGTTCGGAAAAAGATGGGGCAATGACGCATGTGCGTTGACTACACCGACCTCAACAAAGCCTGCCCCAAAGATCCATTCGGGCTGCCTCGCATTGACCAAGTCATGGACTCAATAGCCGGCTACCAACTCTTAAGCTTTTTGGACTGTTACTCGGGCTACCACCAAATCAGCTTGAAGGAATCCGACCGCTGAAGACATCGTTCATCATGCCGTTTGGGGCCTCTTGCTACATCACAATGCCTTTCGGCCGAAGAACGCCGGGGCCACATACCAATGCATGATCCGAGGTGTTTTCGACGCAGATTGGGAAGAACGTAGAAGCTTATGTCGACGATGTCGTCATCAAGACCAAGCGTAAAGAAGACCCGATTGCCGACCTAGAAGAAACCTTCGCAAATATTCGAGCCTTCAGAATGAAGTTGAACCCGGAGAAGTGCACTTTCGGCGTCCCATCAGGCAAACTGCTCAGCTTCATGGTGTCGCATCGTGGCATTGAAGCCAATCCAGAAAAAATCAATGCTATCCTGAGCATGAAGCCCCCGAGTAACCAGAAGGACGTCCAGAAGCTCACTGGCTGCATGGCAGCGCTAAGTCGCTTCATCTCTCGACTCCCGAACGCGGCATGCCTTTCTTCAAGCTGCTGAAGAAAACCGATGATTTCCAATGGACTACGGAAGCCCACAAAGCCTTTGAAGATTTTAAATAATTTCTCACGCCGCCGCCCATCCTAGCCTCACCTCAGCCCCAGGAGCCCCTGCTACTATACGTTTCAGCCACTCACCAAGTGGTTAGTACGGTCCTCATGGTCGACCGCGAAGAAGAAGGGCGGGTCCAGAAGATTCAGAGGCCGATCTACTTTGTTAGCGAAGTGCTGGTAGGAGCCAAAATTCGCTACCCTCAGGTACAAAAATTGCTATATGGTGTTCTGATAACCGGGAGGAAATTGGCGCACTATTTTCAGGGTCACCGGTCACCGTCTCACTTCCTTTCCACTCGGCGATGTCATCCACAACCGGGAGGCAACTGGACGCATCGCAAAGTGGGCCCTGGAGCTGATGCCGTTGGACTTAACTTTTAAGGCGAGGACGTCCGTAAAGTCACAAGCCCTGGCGGATTTTTTGGCCGAGTGGACCGAACAACAAGAAGATGTACCTCGAGAAGACCTTCAATACTGGACCATGCACTTCGACGGATCCAAGAGGATCACCGGCTTGGGAGCAGGAGTCGTGCTGATCTCTCCGACTGAGGAAAGACTAAGATATGTCCTCCACCTTCACTTCTCCGCCTCACACAACATCGCTGAGTACGAAGCCCTACTACATGGACTGCGGCTCGCAGTTTCACTCGGGATACATCGGCTCATCGTGAAAGGGGACTCCCAGCTGGTCGTGAACCAAGTGATGAAGGACTGGTCCTGTCTAAACGACACCATGGAGGCCTACCGGTAGGACGTTCGCAAACTTGAAGACAAGTTTGATGGATTGGAGCTATCCCACGTCTTGAGACATAACAACGAGGCAGCTGACGAGTTGGCGCAGTTCGGATCCAAGCATGAAGCCGCTCCAATAGACGTTTTCGTAGAGCATCTCTACGAACCAACCGTTGCAGCCAAACCAACTCCCAACGAGCAAACTACAAACGAAGCCGCCATGATCGACACCGACTGGAGGACACCACTCATCAAATTTTTAACACAGCAAAAGCTGCCGGAAGACCGGGATGAGGCAGAACGTGTCCGACGTTGTTGTCAAGCTTACGTCATGGTTGACTCCGATTTATACAAGAGAAGTCCCTCCGGAGTCCTGATGAGATGCATCACACCTGAAGAAGGACGACAGCTACTCCAAGACATCCACTCGGGCATATGCGGAAGCCACGCGGCAGCACGTACCTTGGTGGGCAAAGCCTACAGACAAGGTTTCTTCTGGCTCATGGCGGTCTCCGACGCTGACAAAGTAGTACGAACTTGTGAAGGTTGCCAATTCTTCGCCCGACAGAGCCATGTCCTAGCCCAAGAGCTACAAACAATTCCACTATCCTGGCCGTTTGCGGTATAGGGCTTAGACATGGTTGGCCCTTTCAAGAAGGCTCCAGGAGGATTCACACACCTATTTGTCGCAATTGACAAGTTCTCCAAGTGGATCGAAGCTAAGCCAGTTGCTACAATCACCGCTGACAAGGCACGGGACTTCATCCTCAATATCGTGCACCGGTTCGGCGTCCCAAACAGAATTATAACCGACAATGGGACTCAATTCACTGGAGGCATCTTCAAAGAATTTTGCGAAGACTTCGGAATCAAAATCTGCTATGCATCAGTTGCACATCCCAAAAGCAATGGACAAGTTGAGCATGCCAACGGCATGGTTCTTCAAGGCATCAAGGCCCGAGTGTTTAATCGCCTAAGTCCTTATGCCGGCAAGTGGGTTCAAGAGCTCCCCTCGGTCCTATGGTCTCTGCGAAATACACCCAGTCGGGCTACCGGCCAAACTCCTTTCTTTTTGGTCTACGGCGCAGAAGCCATGTTGCCAAACGAGATGGAGTACGAATCTCTCCGAGTCCGCAGCTTCAACGACGAACGCTACGACCCGGACCGAGTGGATGGCCTCACCCGACTGGAAGAGGCCCGTGAGGCAGCCCTCATCCAGTTGGCAAAATATCTTCAAGGGCTCAGACGATACCACAGTCGCAACATTCGAGCACGAGCTTTTATCGTTGGCGATCTGGTTCTACGCAAGATTCAGACCACCAAGGACCTGAAGGGTTACGCGGAAGCAACGCTAGCCGAAAACAAAATTTTCTACCACGCAAACCCGGGAACACTTGCAAGTAAGGGCCAATAGATCGTTACCGATTGGAGTGTGCGGCAGCACCAATCGGGGCTATCCGATCCGGAACGTGTAGCCGATTCTCGCAAGCCGATGGCCGATACCCGGGGACACCGTCCGCCAATCGCCCGCGCATGCCGTAGCCGATCCGAGTCGTCCGACCGTGTTCTCACGCCTCGCTCCGATGCGCCCGACCGCAGCCGATCCGAAGCCGATCAATGAGGCGCGCAACGTAACAGCGCCTCTACCGGTATCCACAGCGTCCGGGGACAAAACGCCGTACACCCGTGTGCTAGCACGCGATGCAAGGCTAGGGTTTGGCTCGAAAGTGGGGAGGGTTCTGTTGCACGCGATGCAATTGACGTGCCGCAGCTCTCCACCCCTCCCTCCTTTATATAGAGTTGGCCGATCGGGACTAGTGGCCGATCGGGACTCTATTTTGAATCGGATCCTATCCGAATCTCACAGTTGGCTGCCCATACGTCGTAAGCCCATAGGACTCTATCCGATCGAGCCGTATCCGAGTCCAACTCGAATGCCCGTTCTTATCCCTTTAAGCGTGCGACCTCGTAGGTTGGTATACTCGGCTTCGGCTATAGTCTAACTTAGCCGACCGTCGGCTCGAGTCCAATTCAGCCGACACATCAACGCGGCGCCTAGCAGCACATATTGACACCATAGTATACAAGAATATAATATCGGCTCGAACCTGTAATGTGTACACAAATCCCTTTGCCTCACGATACCGGTTAAGCTATAGGCAAGATGTGTGCCATCCCTTCAATAGCTTAACCATTCACTCGAACCGTATTGGATTATCGTCCGTTGATTGACTCCTCAATCAACTTAGCATGGCCATGCATTTCCATAATCCATTACCTCGAGGGCCGAGATATCTCTCCAAAGGAGGGGCAAATTCCATCTTGATCACTCACATCCCACTCCATGTTTCATAGCAAACCCGAAAACAACCTTTATAACTACCTAGTTACGGAATAGCGTTTGGTAGTCCCAAAGTAGGCTACTACACATGTTGGAATCCATGGTGATCTCAGGTCTAAGGACTTTGTACCAACACTACCCGAGACCAACTAATGGCACATTAATTCCTGTAGTGTCTCATGGTGGGTCTATCCAACAATGTGTTCTCTAACACATATGTCCATGTTTATTGATTTGGTATCTTCATACCCATGATCTATGAGACATGATCATCAATCAATAAACATGCCGATCTTAGAATCATATTTGTTCCAACAATATAGCATATGATCGGGATCGTTTAGAAATAGATTCATACATAAAGAGTCTCATAAATAAGTCACGTACTTATTGATCAATACAAGATGTTTATTTCATGGAACCGAATAACACTTTATTCATAAATACATAAACATTGACGTTATATCCAACATCTCCATGTTGCCTCTAGGGCATATCACTAACAATCTCCCACTTGCACTAGAGTCAATCATGTAAGTATCTAATATCCATTGCTCTTGTGTGCGCCTCATGCTTCGGTGAGGGAGAGGTTTTGTCGCGGATCGGCTATGTTGAGATCCGTGTGCACTTTGCATATCTTGACATCACCTCTATCCACAATCTCGCGGATGAGATGATATCGCCGAAGTATGTGTTTGGACTTCGATGTGACCTCGGCTCCTTGGCTTGCGCAATGGCTCCACTATTGTCACAATAGAGAGACATTGGACCGTCGTACTAGTCATCACACCAAGCTCGAAATGAATTTCTTGATCCAAACAGCCTCCTTTGTAGCTTCCGAAGCAGCAATGTACTCGGCCTCCGTTGTAGAATCAGCAGCAGTATCCCGCTTGGAACTCTTCCAGTGATCGCGCCTCCGTTCGGCGAACACGAACCTAGATTGCGATCTATAATCATCCTTGTCCTGTTTGGAAGCTAGCATCGGTGTAACCACTTACAACGAGCTCTTCCTCACCTCCATAGACTAGGAACATATCCTTAGTTCTTCTCAAGTACTTAAGGATATTCTTTACGGCAGATCCAGTGACCTTCACCTGGATCTCGACGTATCTCGCTCGTAGCACTCAAAGCGTACGAGACATGCGGCGTGTACAAAGCATGGCATACATGATGGATCCAATTGCCGAAGCATATGGAACCATACCCATCTTATTTCGCTCATCATGTGTCCGAGGACACCGATTCTTGCTAAGATTAATGCCATGTGACATGGGCAAGAAACCTTTCTTGGAATCATGCATGTTGAACCTTTTCAACACCTTGTCAATGTATGTACTTTGGCTTAATCCAATTAGCCTCTTGGATCTATCTCTATAGATCCGAATGCCCTAATATATATGCTGCCTCCCTAAGTCTTTCATGGAAAAACTATTTTTCAATGAAGACTTGACGGATTCAAGCATATGGATATAATTTTCAATCGTAATATGTCATCCACATATAAGATTAGAAATACAATTGCGCTCCCACGACCTTTTTGTAAACACAGGCCTCTTCTTTATTTTTGATGAAACCAAACCCTTTGATTACTTCATCAAAACGAATATTCCAACTCCGAGATGCTTGCTTCAATCCATAAATGGATTTACGTAGCTTGCATATCTTTCCAGTGATTCTGGATCGACAAAACCCCGAGGTTGTATCATGTATACATCCTCGCTTAGGTTTCCATTTAGGAAAGCCGTTTTGACATCCATCGCCATATCTCATAATCGAAATATGCAGCAATCGCTAGGATAATCCAAATAAATTTAAGCATTGTGACGGGCGAGAAGGTTTCATCATAATCAACTCCTTGAATCTGTTTAAAACCTTTCGCCACCAATCGCGCCTTATAGATGTGAACATTTCCATCCATATCGGCCTTTTCTTAAAAACCCATTTACACTCAATGGTTTTGACACCATCAGTGGATCAACCAAGTTCCAAACTTGATTGTCGTACATGGATTCTATTTCGGATTTCATGGCTCCAAGCCACTTGTTGGAATCGGGTCCCACCATCGCTTCCTCATAGGTCTTAGGTTCATCGTTGTCCAACAACAATATATCAGTTGTTCCGCACTGTGTACTGTCGGGCGCACGACGTGATCTTTCGGACCTTCGTGGGGCCGGTGTATCTACACTCGGTGGCGCAACACTTTGTTCCTCCTGTTGTGGTTCCGTGGTCATCGAAACGTTTTCGGTGTTTCTTGAACTTCTTCAAGATGCACCCCGCTCCCACTAACCCTTCTTGAAAGAAACTCTTTCTCCAAGAAGACACCATGTCGGCGACAAACACTTTGCCTTGTTCCCGATTATAAAAGTAATATCCCTTAGTTTTCTTAGGATATCCCACAAAGAAGCACTTGTCGATTTGGGTGTGAGCTTGTCGATTGTAAACGTTTTACATAAGCCTCACATCCCCAAATTTTGAGAAAAGACAAACTAGGGGTTGCCCTGTCCATATCTCATATGGTGTCTTCTCAACCGACTTAGATGGAACTCTATTTAGTGTGAGCGTAGCTGTTTCAAGAGCATATCCCCGAAGGATAACGGAAGATCACTTTGGCTCATCATCGACCGCACCATGTCCAACAAGGTGCGATTTCTCCGCTCGGACACTCCGTTCCATTGTGGAGTTCCTGGCGGAGTCAAGCGTGGAACAATTCCACAATCTTTCGATGATTACCAAACTCTTGGCTCAAGTATTCCCCTCCACGATCCGATCGTAGAAACTTGATTGTTTTCCCTAAATGATTCTCAGTACTTCATTCTGGAATTCTTTGAACTTTTCAAAGGATTCGACTTATGCCTCATTAAGTAGATATAGCCATATCTACTAAAGTCATCGTAAAGGTAATGAAGTACGATAACCACCTCGGCCGTTGAGCTCATTGGTCCACATACATCGTATGTACGAGTGCCAACAAGTCACTTGTTCTCTCACTGTGCCCCGTGAAAGGTGCCTTTGTCATCTTACCAAGTAAACAAGACTCACATGTCTCAAATGATTCAAAATCAAAAGAGTGAAGCAATCCATCCTTATGGAGCTTCTCCATGCATTTCTTATTTATATGGTCTAAGCGACAATGCCGGATAAACGTGGGGTTTATATCATTAGAGAGTTGCCTTTCGTATTAATGTTATAGATGGGAGACGCTTCAAGATTCAAAACGTATAATCCATTCACCAATGGAGCATGAAAATAGAACATATCTCGAGATATATTGAACAACCATTGTCCATTGATCTAAAATCGTATCCTTCCGCTTGCAAACATGAAGCGGAAATAACGTTTTGACATAGTGTTGGAACATAATAACAATTATTCAATTCCAAAACTAATCCCGAAGGTAGATGAAGTGGTATCGTGCCGACAAGAATCGTAGCAACGCTTGCTCCATTGCCGACGCGCAGTTCACCTCGCCCTTCTCAATCCTCTACTTCTTCTCATTCCCGCAACGATTTGCAAATATGAGCTACCGATCCGGTATCAAATACCCAAGAGTCGAGTAGGTGAAGTAGCAAGATTAATGTCTATAACATTAATACCTGAAGCAAAAGTCGTACTTTGCTTCTTTTTGAGATCCTCCATGTACTTCTTGCAGTTCCTCTTCCAATGGCTGTCTCCTTGCAATAGAAGCAAACGGCATCCGATGCCGCCGACTCCTTCTTGCCCTTCTTTGCATTGGAGGCACTCGCGATCTCATCGGGAGTTAACTTTCTCTTGGTGCAAAGTTTCTTGATAGGTGGTTTGCGCTTTGCCTTCGCATCATCATCACATGATGACCGTTTTTCGGATACTCTCCTCACTGTCTTTAGCATCCCATGCAATTCAGCCAAGGTTCTATCCATATTGTTCATGTGATAGTTTAATATGAATGGCTCGAAGCTCGGAGGGAGCGACCGGAGAATCACATCGTAGCCAACTCTTGGCTAAGGGGAAAACCTAGTTTTTCCGGACTCTCGATATAGCCAATCATCTTTATCACATGCGGATCGACGGGATTCCCTCAACAAGCTCGCACGCAAACAAGGACTTTGAGGTGTTGAACCTCTCGGCCCGAGCTTGGTTCTCAAACATGCCACGCAGCCCCGAATAATAGTGTGAGCATCGCTGCTCTCATATTGCTTCAAGCTCGGGGGACATTGTAGCAAGCATGAGACACTTATATCTAGGGCATCATTAGTGTGCTTCTCGTAAGCTCTCCGTGCATTGCAAGTGGCATTATTTGGCAAATCCTCGGGATAGGGTACTTCAAGAACGTACTCCTTACGCTCTTGCTTGAGAACAATTCTCAAGTTGCGATACCAATCCATAAAGTTTGTTCCATTTAATTTTTCCTTTTCGAGAATAGATCGCAAATTAAAGGTACTGGGTGTAGTATTAGCCGCCATTTATTCTACAAATGAAAAAACAAAGTTTAGCACAATGTTTATGCTATGTCTATTGTTAAACAATTTAACATTAGACTCCCATTACGTATTTTCCACCTTCCCTCTAGGTTACGTATTGGGTCAAGATCCACATGTTAATTAATTTTCTAGTGAGCTTTGGCATCACCGCTAGAAAATTAGTAACATCGATAAGCAACACCTTGCTAATCACATCTCTATGTGACTCTTGTTGTTGGTGTGGCATCTCCATGCCCCGGCGCCAACCTATGCCCCAAGGCCCAAAACTGTTTTGATAGCCTTGTTAAGTAAACCAAATGCTCCTGCATGTATATGTCCGACATATACCCCCTCGTGTTATGATAGAGAATGACACTCGCTTTGTGCACCCACCATTGACGAGCATAACGGTGACGGGTGCAACATTTGGAAGGGCATCATTACTACTTAATTTTGCGAGGGATGCTATCCTATCAAACAAACATATCACATATGAAAGCAAGAAGAATAGCATATAGTGAAATAGTATGGCCCCCTTCACATGGTGATCTCCATCTCCATGCCGGTGCTGAGGATCTCCATCTTCATCACCGTTCTTTCGAGTGCCGAATGCTTGATTTCTTCAAACTAAGCTACTACTATAGAAGCTCTAATTGAAGATTACATCGACTCGCAGGTCGTGAAAGAATATTACAAGCATTGCACGTATGAAAGAATATTACAGGGATTGCACATATGAAAGAATATTACATGCATCACATGCATCTCATACATCTCATACATACAATAGGGCCATACCATCTCAAAGCATTCTCTGCAAAAACAAGTTAGGCGTAGAAACGTTTTCTACTTATCGCAGAGCTACGGCATCGAGACGACCTATAAGGGGTACGCACACGGCGGTCCGGGCAGCGCCCGGAACACCACACGAAATTCATAGATCCAATCTATGAATTCGCTTACGGAAACCATGTCGGCATAATCATATTATGCCGTCCCGATACACTATCAAGGGAGATGGTTTGCGTAGGCGCGAGGCAGCTAACAAGATCGGACTACGAGATAGCTTCGGCATAATCACATTATACCGTTCCGATACACTATCAAGGAACGCTATCTCGAACCCAACTCAAACCGAGTTATATGGAAATTGCTTCGACGTAATCACATTACGCCGTTCCGATACACTATCAAGGAACGCAATTACCATTAAATCTCCTCAACGTATCCCGTAAAACCGATTGATCTAATCAACCCGTGCGCAAAACTTGTTCCGAGATCCAATCTAAAACTCGAACTAAGCAAGATTAGCTCGATACCACCGAAGGGTTACGCGGAAGCTACGCTAGCCGAAAACAAAAATTTTCTACCGCGCAAACCAGAACACTTGCAAGTAAGGGCCAATAGATCGTTACCGATTAGAGTGTGCGCGGAAACAGCCAATCCGGAACAGTGTAGCCGATTCTCGCAAGCCGACAGACGATACCCGGGGACAGCCGATTCACCAATCAGCCGATTCGCAGATGCCGTAGCCGATCCGAGTCGTCCGACCGTGTTCTCGCGCCTCGCTCCGATGCGCCCGACCGCAGCGATCCGGCCGATCAACGGCGCGCAACGTAGCAGCGCTCTCCGGTATCCACACGTCCGGGGACAAACGCCGTACACCCGTGTGCTAGCACGCGATGCAAGGCTAGGGTTTGGCTCGAAAGTGGAGAGGGTTCTGTTGCACGCGATGCAATTGACGTGCGCAGCTCTCCACCCCTCCCTCCTTTATATAGAGTTGGCCGACCGGGACTAGTGGCCGATCGGACTCTATTTTGAATCGGATCCTATCCGAATCTCACGAGTTGGCTGCCCATACGTCGTAAGCCCATAGGACTCTATCCGATCGAGCCGTATCCGAGTCCAACTCGAATGCCTCGTTCTTATCCCCTTAAGCGTGCGACCCGTAGGTTCAGGTATACTCGGTTTCGGATATAGTCTAACTTAGCCGACCGTCGGCTCGAGTCCAACTCGGCCGACTGTCAACACGGCGCCTAGCAAGCACATATTGACACCATAGTATACAAGAATATAATATCGGCTCCGAACCTGTAATGTGTACACAAATCCCTTTGCCTCACGATACCGGTTAAGCTATAGGCAAGATGTGTGCCATCCCTTCAATAGCTTAACCATTCACTCGAACCGTATTGGATTATCCGTCCGTTGATTGACTCCTCAATCAACTTAGCATGGCCATGCATTTCCATAATCCATTACCTCGAGGGGCCCGAGATATCTCTCCAAAGGAGGGGCAAATTCCATCTTGATCACTCACATCCCACTCCATGTTTCATAGCAAACCCGAAAACTACCTTTATAACTACCTAGTTACGGAATAGCGTTTGGTTGTCCCAAAGTAGGCTACTACACATGTTGGAATCCATGGTGATCTCAGGTCTAAGGACTTTGTACCAACACTACCCGAGACCAACTAATGGCACATTAATTCTGTAGTGTCTCATGGTGGGTCTATCCAACAATGTGTTCTCCAACACATATGTCCATGTTTATTGATTTGGTATCTTCATACCCATGATCTATGAGACATGATCATCAATCAATAAACATGCCGATCTTAGAATCATATTTGTTCCAACAATATGACATATGATCGTGGATCGTTTAGAAATAGATTCATACATAAAGAGTCTCATAAATAAGTCACGTACTTATTGATCAATACAAGATGTCTATTTCATGGAACTGAATAACACTTTATTCATAAATACATAAACATTGACGTGATATCCAACATCTCCATGTTGCCTCTAGGGCATATCACTAACAGGACCGTCACAAGTTATCCCCCTTATGGGAAGGACCATATCTAGTTGCCGAGGTGACTCGGCCAGGAGCATATCGACTAAAGGGTGAAGACGGATCCCTGGTGGAGAACTCTTGGAACATCGAGCACCTTCGACGATACTATGCTTAAATTGCCTTAAGATTCATGTTCTTCTTGACTGCCAAACTCAAGCAAGATGACTTCTTGAGTTAGCAGTCGGGGGCTGTACATATGTCAATAAAACATAGTTTTCTTCAGCAACTTATGCATATTTGGTTTATCATTGTTTAATGTTCCTTGATTCGAGTTCAACGTATAAGGACTGAGATTTTTTGATGACCTAATCAAGCTTAGGCTTGGTAATAGTCGAACGAAAATTACTTAAGAAATTTTACATAAAAACTCGGATCAAGGCATTAACATAAATAAACTGAATATTCACAGATTACATCAAAAAGTCACAAATATACAATGTTTACAGAACAATCAAGTGCCATCGGCGAAGCCCTCCCCGATTGAATTGACATCTACCCGGGGGTAGAGTGTCTTGGTTTGTGCAAGGGCAAGGCCCGCTCCCATGGTAGCTGCTTCAGAGATGTTAGCCAAGTACTGATCGGGGGCCCTTCGAAGCTTGTCGAAGATCTCGACTGGGTCCAACGAGCTGGTCCCGACTCCGTGATGGAACAATGATAACAGGATCGGTGTCGCCGCGTTAGCAACATCTTCCCTGACACTTCTGGCTTGTTTCGCCTTCTCAATCAAAACATCGTACTGGGCTCGGGTCTTGACCTTGTAAGCTGCCAAAGACATACGATCACACAAAGCATTCAAAGATGAAGCAACACAAAGGACGTTATCTTAAAAGAACTCACCTTCAAACTCGGTCTCCAGCTCGGCCTTGATGATGTTGACTGCTTCCAGCTGGGCCTGGAGTGAGTGGACCTTCGCCGAGTTTTCTACAACGGAAGGAGTTATCAACGACCAAGATCAGCATGGATTACAATTAAAGGCATAAAGAAACCGAGAGGGATAAGCTTACTCCCGACTGAACCCCGGAGGTCGAGGTTCTCCTCTCGGAGTGCGGCTATCTCTCTCCTTAGGGCCGCTTCCCTCGATGCAGCTTCCTCTCGAGTGGTCTTCAGCTCTTGCTGGATGTTCTCTTGAGAGTTCAGATGCGGGACCAACTTCTCGAGTACATTGGACTTAGCCATTGATCGGCAGTACTCCCTCTGCATACAAGATCTGAAGTTGGTCAACTGGAAAGAAATGATGACGCTACAACAAAAAAGGATCGGGACTTATGTTGAGTAGCCGAGTCGCTTCATTCAGGCTATTCACAAGCGCATCTCTTTCTTCGCTTTCCATTTGTTTATCCAAGATGATGCCTTGTCTCTGGCCTTCCGAATCCCGCCACTTGATCTTGATCGGGGGAACCCAGGTTTTAGAAGATTGTAACCTGGGGATCTCTTCCACAGTGGCTGGATGGATCAGGAGGAACAGATGAAGATACGAGAGAATTAAACTGAAGATTAAAGATGAAATATTGACTCAAGACTTACCGGTTTCGGTGTCCGAATCTTTAGCCGACACTTCCCGACTGCTCTTCTTTTCTTGACTTTGGCCCGACCGACTCTTGGGGCCCTTGAGTCGTGGCACCCTGGGGGCTTCTCCACAGACTAGTTTCCGGTCGGGGTTTCGGCGCGGTTGGGGCTTTGTCCTTGGAGTATCTTTGCTGGGAGGTGAGGGCCTTCCACCCGGAGCGCTCTCGCTCAGGAGAGGGCTCCGGGGTTTCGGCTCTGTAGGCTTGGATGCCTCGGTTGTTGCAGCTGGCGTTGGCCCCTCACTCTGCCCAGCGGGGTCTATATCCTGAGGCCTTCTGCAAAGAGAAAGATAGAAGCAATAGGGATGAAGACGAAGGAATTTTCAACAAACAACTTGATTTTGGTCATAAGATGTACCTGGTCGATCGGCGGATTTTGGGCGCCGCCTTCAGTGAGGGCCTTGGAGGGGTCGCTTCGGCTTGAGGGGCCGGGACATCCTCGTCCGAGTCATCGATGATCAGCCTCCTCTTGCTCGCCCGTTTACTAATGTCTTCACTGGGCTGCCCTCTTCCATTTGGATCACTCTGGATCTTCACGCCACCGGCTGGCTTCTTGGCAGTCGAGTCGACACGTCGTCATGAGAAATTTTGTATGGCTTCGAAATGATGGAGGCGTTTTCCTGCAAGAAGGATTTTTACAACACTGAGAAGTGTGACATTAAGATTGAAAGGCAATGAAAGAGTTAAGTCAGCTTACCGGAGGAGGAGGTCGATACAAACTGAATGGGTGGACTGGCAGCATGAGGCTGCGTTCGACTGCAATTCCAGTCGAGAAGACCTTGTACATGCGGATCTTCAAGATCTCGAAGCTGAGGGAGTCACGGTCTTCCCGATTGGGGTCCCTTTCGCCCTCGTACTCGAAGGCTAGCTTGGATTGTTCCTTGATTGGGGCTAGTCGGCTCCTGATAAAATGCCGAGTGATTTGCTCACCGCGGAGACCTTTTTGCTTCATCTCCAAGATCTTTGCTAGCAATTTGTTGGCTTCATCCCAGTCTTGGGCTACTGGCACAGTGCTCCAGGTATGCTTGGGCACGGGGGGAAGGCCAACGAAGTTTGGCAAGCTGGGCTCGAGGTTATTGATGTAGAACCAGCTCGCATGCCAGCCCTTGTTAGAAGATTTCAAGGGGAGAGAGAAATACTCCTTGTGGAGGGATCCGCGGAGTTTGAAACCTGCCCCACCGACGATGCAGGGATGGTCCTTATTTGGATGCGGCTTAAGGTAGAACATGCGACGAAAGAGTTGGAAGTGGGGGAGAATGCCAAGGAAAGCTTCACACACATGGATGAAAAGAGCGATGTGAAGCATAGAGTTGGGGTTCAAATGATAAAGACGAAGGCCGTAGTAGTCAAGAAGCCCCCTAAAGAACTCGGAGGTGGGGAGGCTGAAGCCGCAATAGAAGAAAGAGGTGAAAACAACGAGCTCACCGGTGTTCGGAGTGGGGAACTCCTCACCAGCCGTCGGGCGCCAGCCCACGATCTCCTTAGGAGGGAGCACACCGTGCTTCACCATCTCCTTGAGGGTGGATTCCCTCACATCCGAAGTGCCTTGCTCGAAAGGGATTTTCTTCTCACCCGCCATGAGTGTGGTTTGTGTGGGGAGCAGATCTGGCTTGAAGGATGGGGATTTGAGAAGATGGATGCGGAGGCTAGCTGGGAGCGAAGCACAAGCTTCTGGATTAGTGGATCGGGTGTGCGCAAGAGCTTAGGGTTATCCGCTGCGAGCTGATGAACAGTGTTGCGATTGGGGAATTTTTCCTGGGAAGACGAAGTGGCGGGGATGACCTCGAGGCTTTGTAAGAGATTTGAGGGTTGCGCTAGGTTTTCTCGCGATTGAGCCGAGCCCATGAGAAACTTACAGCCCAGCTAGGGTGTGGCTTGACGCGTGTCCTTAGGGACTTAAGTGGATGAACTTAAGCAGATTTGCTTTGGCAATATGCACGTGTCTGGGTGCCCTGTACCTTTGGAAATCCTTTCGTACCGCGGTTTGCTCGACTTCATGAGGAGTTGGCACGATGCAATTTGAAAGGTGACAAACAACTAAGCTTTTTATAGCTGCCTTGATGACAGGGGCAGTTTGGTTTTTTAGCATTTGATTAAATGATTATATCAGTGCAATCTTTCCACCTTGGTGAAGATCTTTTTAGATTGAGACCAATATTATGGCAGGAGCTATTTAATATTTTGGTCATATTTTTCAGATGACTGAAAACTTGTTTACCCATGAGGGATGATTAAAATATTTGATCCGAGATGACTCGGGCAGATCCACTCGGATAAACATGAGTTTACCGAGTGCTTTTTACCTATGAGGGTTGATTGAGTTATTTGTTCTGAGATGACTCGGGCAAACTCATTCGGACGAGCACGAGCTTGCTGAGTGATGGATTTTTATGATTGCTTTGGCATGAGCTAAGCATTTATATGAGAACGATTTTTTATAGTTCTTGACTATATGTTTAGTCTATTTTTGACTAATCACATAGTCTGGGGCTACACCTAATTAGGTGCATCAGGAGATGCACCTAAATATTTATTTTTGAGAATTTTTCGAATATTTTCTAGTCCTTCACAGTCTTTGGAGCTACTCGGGAGATTCAGGCAGAGATGATAGAATCACTCGGCGCCAGAAGCACTCGGCCATAGAGTTGTTTGGCTGTGTACTATCTTGGTTCAATGCTGAGTTGTCTCGTCGACTGCAAAGGACTCGGGGGCTACTGTGGAGATTATGGCAATCGGATATCCACATGGCAAGCTTATCCGGCTGGAGGTAGGGATAGATTGCGCCTGCCAAATATGTAAACCAACTATGACTTGGGTATTACGTTGCCGATTAGATAAGGAAACGGCCTCTAGTCACGGTTTGGTAAGATCGAGGAAACCGACTTAGAGTAAGATAGAGTTACCGACTTGTAAGCCCGCCTCCCAAGACTATATAAGGGGGGTAAGGGGCGTCCCTTGGGGGATATCAGATGTATGCGAAGCTCATACAAGCCACAAGACACACGAGATCTTGAGATCAATAAACACTCGGCGGATCGAATCCCCGAAACAGGAGTAGGGTATTACCTCATGAGAGGGCCCGAACCTGTCTAAATCCTTGTTTTCCACCTAACCCATTGTGCTTGGCGATCTTGACTGCACCCCCAAATTTATATTGCCGAAACCGAGTTTCGACACTAGGTGACTGAAGCTCATGGTGGCATTAGTGCTTAGCTTAACCACTTGCATTTTGTTTTGTAGTTCAGTTTTTAGCTGGCTACTTCTGTTGATGCTCAAAAAACCAACTGAATTGTATGTTACATTTTGAATTATGTCATTTGAGTCAGAACATTATGTTACAATCTGACGACCGCCCTCGCTTCAAATTCACTTTATTTTTACTGCAACCTTTCTTCAAATTTCATCATCTTCTGCATTTGCGTGATGCAACTTGATTACAGAAGTGCATTAAAATGTAAATTTTACACATACTTTGCTTGATCATGTTGTAGCATGCTAAGCAAGTCTAATCATGGATGTTTTCCCGTGCTAAACGAAGGCGGGGTTTTAAGAGAGGATTGGGAGAAACAAAGGATTTAATCCCCACGGGTTTAAGTGACATAGGGGATTCACTCAATCCCTCCCTGGTTTGCTTCCTCTTGGGGATTTAATCCCTAGTAACCGAACAAGCCCTTAAGGGGAATTAATCCCCACCTCTTCCTCTTCACTTCCCCCATAATTTGCCACTCAATCGTATTATCCCGTGATGAATTTTTGACTTCGTTCTTCGTCGCCGAGCCGCACCATGGCCGACTATTCCCCTCCTCTCCCCACCAACCCCTCCTCTCCCGGCCATTTCCCTCCTCGGCGCCCTTCCTCTCCCTCCCTCCCGGCCTATAAAAGAGAGGATCTCGACCTCCCTAACTCCCCCTCCATCCCTCCGCTCGACTTCCTCTCTCCACGGCACTGGTGAGCTCTGGCCAGCTCTGGCCAGACCTCCTCGTCGACCGGAGCTGTGCCGAACCACGCCACCGCCACCCTCGGCCCCATAGCTGCCTCTTCTCCCGGAGACCACTAGAAGCTCGCCCCCGTCGACAACCAGTGGCGCCGCAGCCGCTGCACCACCTCCAGCCGTCTCGGCCACGCCGCTCGTGCGCTGGCCGACTGCGCCGTCATCAACCCCAGCACCGTCACGTCGTTCTCCACTGCGGCCAAGCCTCATCTTCGTTGGAACCCCCCTATAACGCTGTCGGCCGTGCCGCCTCATCCTCGGTCTCACACAGGCCAACTTCGGCAGCCTTTGCCGCCTCACTAATGTGTCGCCCGACGTCACCGTCTCCTTTCTCGACATTGCGGCATCATCCTCTTCCCCGGCCATCGCTCTGTTTCACTGGAAGGTCATCGGAATACCATCGACCCTGCACTCCTCCCGTCGTGGTCGTCGTCTCCCTCCAGCCATCATTCCCACCAAGCCAAAGCGTTGCCCGCCGTCGCTGTCAAGTCCGCAGCGCGAAGCTTGTCATTGCCTTTGTTCTGTCAAGTCATTACTGCTGCCTTCGTTGTCGTCTTCGTCCTTGGCTGAGCATCGTCAAGCTCGTCATCGGTTGCCGTCGCTTTTCCTCGCCGTCGTGCACCCGTGCCGCCTCTTCTCGCCGTTGAGCGCACGGTGAGCCGCCCCTCCGCCATCCTTGCCCGTTATCATCCTACCTTTTTCTGGTAAAAATAATTAAAAAATATGCAATAAATAAATTTAATTTCTAGAATTCATTTAAATGGTTCAAAACTTCTAAAATTCATATCTAATTCATACACTCCAAATTGGGCCATTCAAATTGCAAAATTCATCTAAAATTAAGCTCTACATGTTCGTTTACTTTTCATGTACTGTTTATTTGGTTTTTATTAGAGTTTTTCCTCGTTTTGTGTGGCAGCATGTAGACTTCGTTGTTTCGGGAGTTCGCGCTCGCGAGGAAAAGAGTCTAGAAGATTTGTTTGAAGGAGCAAGGCAAGTCATGTCATTTTGATCATATTGCTGTCCTAGTTTACAAAATTATGTTTATTTAAATTATTGCATTTTGCCTTGTTAAATTCCCATGCTTATCACTGTTTTATTTAACCTTACCAATTCTCCTTGTTATAGCCCTATTACTTGTATTATTATGATCCTTGATAACCCTACGAAAAATAAAACTAGTGAGCACTTTATATATGTGGTACTCACTAGCAAACTTAGGAATATGCTTAGCCCTTCTTGAATAAGAAACAATTAGATGTTTTCAATAATTAGACTAAGGAAAACTTGTCAATAATGAAAATTTTGGCTGTTTAGCTCTCGCAAGAAATGTCCCCTTCAAAATTCTCCAAACATATTTTCGGCTGGGCACGAGATCCTTGGTTTTTCTAGTCGCACCTCAGGCGTCATAAGGAGTGGTCTTGAGGCCTCTGTTGCAAAGAATATTTCGTACTACCACCTGTCTAATGGGTAAGTCTTAACACATCGTCTAGTACGGTCAGAAACAAAAAAGACACGAATAGGGATGGATGAAGCCCTACGAAGGGTTGAAGCCCAAGGGCTGATGTCTCCGGCAAGTGAAGGCTCGAATGAGTTGAGATGCCCGGGGGCATAGATTGTCTGCTCAACCCAAGGCACTGGCAGGGAAGCCTATGTCGGTCTTCTTTGTTTAGGGCAGTACTAAGCGATGAGTTATGTCATGGATTCCATCCGTATACCATGGTGGCATGTGGCACGTCGCAACATGTGAGGAAGACATGTGTGGTGGGTAAAGATGTGCACCTCTGATCAGAGTTTAATCTATTCGAATAATCGCGCCCTCGGTTATGGGCAAGCCAAGCAATGTACCCAAGTTAGAGTTCAGTTCTATTTAGAATTGAAAGAAGTGGAGTTAGCACATGTTGGCCGAGTTAAGGCAAGATCGTGATGGAGCTGGCTTGATAATAATTTGACTAGAGATAGGCTCGTGTTTTATTGAAATGCTTTAAAATATTTAAATGCTTTGAAATGATGGTTTTATGCAAAATAGCCCTATATATGAATCCTTTTACCACCTTGCATTATATTTGCATTCTCCCGGCATGGCTTGTTGAGTACGTTGGTTGTACTCACCTTGCAATTCTTTCCCCTTTCAGAAGTGTAGTGCTTCTGAGTTGAAGATGGTGTTAGAGGACCAAGGCTTAGACCCCGGTTGAGTTTGTGCGTGAAGTGGAGTTGAAGCCCCGCTAGGATCATCCCTCTTTTCTGTCTTGTCGCTTTCTTCGAGTGCGAGGACTAAACCCTCTTCTGTAAGTATTTATACACTTTAATTTATGTTTGGAAGCGTGTATTGATTTGTCATTTTGTGTACCCTGGTTGATTCTGTATGGGGATTTAATATACAAAATAGTTTAGAACTAAGCACCCCGCATATTCGGTGGAAGGTTGGCAAATAAAGTCATTGCTTCATTCTCGAGTCAACGGACGGATGTCATCGCAACCGCCACGACGCACTTGCCGTTGGTGCTTTTCGCCGCTTCCATGTCATCTTCCATGGCACACGTTGTGTGGGAGGTGTCACCCCGGGGTGTCTCAAAAACCCGGATTGAACCCGACAGAAGTCAGACCGAGCGTCCTCGAGATGTGACCAAGAGCCCGACCCCTCCCGAGAGTTGGGCATTCCGGCCTTTCCCTGAGTCCGACCTCGGCCCCTTCTCTCGACCCCAACTCATCGCCCGACCTCAAGCGTCCTCGGAAAGAAACTTGCAGGCACGAGAGGAAGAGGGAGGAGAGCCAGCAAAGCATCTCACACCACCTCGGGCGGCACGAAACGGGGTCCCGGGGCTGACGGGAGTACAAGATACCCACGGTGTACAGGACCTAGCAGGCCAACATATACTTTGTCAGATATTCTTTGTATCCCACTGTTTGTCTCTCTTAGTCTTAGCTTTCTTGGCCCCCAAGTTCATCTGTTCTTGCCCCTTTGAGATATAAAAGGGAGGGCACGGGGATGAGAAGGAGAGGATATCCAACCTTGGAGAACTCTAGCACACTCCTTTGTAACTCTTGTTCATCATCCACCCCAAGGAAAAACACCGCACAGTGGACGTAGGCCTATTATCCTTCGGGAAGGCTGAACCAATATAACTCTCTATGTCTTGTTTCTTGGCTCATCGTTAGATTCGAGTCGACCATCGAATCCGTCGGAGGGCAGCTTCTCCACCACCCTCTCTCTTTCACCTCCTCGGGGATCCCCCTTGAGAAGCGCCGACCCATCCGTCGGCGGTTGGCGCGCTGTAAGGGCACTGTTCTTCCCGGAGCGATCCGATGGAGATCTACCTTTTTCATTGAAGTCTTCGAACAAATACATTTTCTTTCCTTCTCTTTCAATTTCCAAAAAGCATAATCCTTGCATGTTCCTGCATTCTCTCTCTTAGTTTCGCTCAGCCGCCAGGCCGGCAACACACCCTCGGCAGTTCCGTGCATTGCTTATGGCCAGCCCGAGCTACGCGGCCCCGACCTGCCTGTTTCGGGGTTCTCCACTAGGTTGCTTGTCGAGCTTGCCTTTGCCGCCCGGGGGCTTAGCGATGTTTCCCGATTGACAAGTAATGACCAAACAATTCGATAACTTTTACGCAAGTGCTCATGACCAGCTTTGAGTTTCGCGGCCCGATCCATGTGCTTCGGGCTCTCGTGATGTAATGTTATTGATCGAGTCGGTGACTACTTGCCAATACGTCTTCTTTCCCAAGTATCGTAGAAATACGACTTTGCCCAACATGTTTGCTTCAATCCCATCCCCCTTTGGTCGAGTTGGATTTTCCCTCCCTGAGTCGAACTTGGGTTGAAGTTGAAACGCGAGCATGGCCCGATGTATGAACAAACTACTCGGGAAATTTGGTCTTCGAGACCCATCACTTCGCCTAGCTCGTAAGATGAATGACGGTTACGCTAAAGGCCGATTCAAAACTGTTGAAGTCCGGTTAGAGAATCCTCTCGGCTATT
Source organism: Oryza australiensis (assembly GCA_019925245.2). NCBI lineage: Eukaryota > Viridiplantae > Streptophyta > Magnoliopsida > Poales > Poaceae > Oryza > Oryza australiensis. The sequence continues at coordinate 3,298,919 of JAIFGZ020000476.1, forward strand.
CCAGTGATGATCGTTTTCTAAGGCCTAAATGTCAATAATAATACGAGTAGGCGAAGTTGAACCTATGCATGCCCCGTCGAACACCCTTCGGCATGGCAATGCAAAAGGATAGGGCATGAGACCCTGATATTAACATAAAAATATTCCGTCCTTCCGACTCGGGGCTATAATAGCAAGGAGTAATCAAAATTCTATGAGGTCAACAACGCGGTCGGGGTCTTGTCGAATTTGGTGACGATGGCCATGGGCTCGCCGGCGAGGCCTTCGGCCACCCCGGGCTGATGTCGGCGACGGCACCTCGGGAACCGACGACCGAGGATGCCGAGGGCCACTTCGTGATGGATCTCGGCTTGATAATAATTTGACTAGAGATAGGCTCGTGTTTTATTGAAATGCTTTAAAATATTTAAATGCTTTGAAATGTTGGTTTTCTCGCAAAATAGCCCTATATATGAATCCTTTTTACCACCTTGCATTATATTTGCATTCTCCCCCATGGCTTGTTGAGTACGTTGGTTGTACTCGGCCTTGCAAATCTTTCCTCTTTCGAAGTGTAGTGCTTCGAGTTGAAGATGGTGTTAGAGGACCAAGGCTTAGACCCAGTTGAGTTTGTCCGTGGAGTAGAGTTGAAGCCCCGCTAGGATCATCCCTCTTTCCCGCTTGTCGCTTTCTTCGAGTGCGAGGACTAAAGGCCTCTCCTGTAAGTATTTATACACTTTAATTTACGTTTGAAATTGTGTATTGATTTGTCATTTTGTGTACCACTGGTTGATTCTGAACGGGGATTTAATATACAAAACAGTCTAGAAATTTGAAATAAATTTTCGAGCGTGACATAAGTCCTATGCTGCACATGACACATGGCGGACGTCGTGATGAAACCTTCAAATGTGTTTGTTAGCGGGAAGAAAATTTGATGGGACTGAAGTCCTTCGCTTATCGGAAATGTTGCTTTCTCACATGACACATATCCATCTACAATCTCAAAGCAAACCTCCCTCACGTCCTCTTCAATGTTAGGATATTATTGCCTAATAGCATCAACAAATGTTCTTCGAGTTCGACCTTCAACGTGGGCTTCTTCTCCGAGCAGCGCCGGGTAGGTGATTAGGCAGGTGCGTAAGTGCAACGGCTGTAGAGGCAAGCCACAGCGACGATGGGAATGATGACAGAGTAAGGTGCAACTACCTTGTCGGTGATGTGTGAGGTATTGTGGCAGCGGCGCTGCGACTTAAGGGTAGCGCGAATCGCATAGTGGCGACAACGATGACGATGTAGCGCCTCGGCGGTGGTGTGACAAAGTGTGAGGGATGTCCAACGGCCACAATAGTGTGATGACCCAGAGGTGGCACAAATCGTGGTAGAGACGACGACGACGGCACGAGGTGCAGCTCCACATGCACTGCCGGCGTCATCATCAACGATTGTCACAAGAACGCAACCATCCGTCTTACCGTGTGTTGCGCCGATCCGTTTCAACCATCTCGCATGTGATTAACGCTAACAACATTTCGTAGTATTTGAGAGGAACGAAGGGAGGTCTACTTTGAGATTGTAGATGAATATATGTCATATGAGAAAGCAACGTCCTTCTGATAAGCGAAGGACTTCAGTCCTACCAAAATGCAATCTTCCAATCATAAATGGCAATGATCTCCAGCAAAAACAAGCAATATAAAAGATGACAAAATGTCAAGAAATTTTTGTGGCAGAGAGGGGAAATTGCAGGTTAGCTAGCTAGCATCACGACTTCTTGGCCCGAGAGGATGTTGCACTTGGTCCTCCTGGAACACGGTGGCGGCGACCACCGGGTCGACAAGCTGCAGCTCAACAGCATATCACAACGAGCAGCACCGCGCCTTCCGTGCCTTGTACCGCATCACCGTCCTCGAAGGAGAAGGCCACCACAACGGGGTTGTAGCCGATGCCCTGGTATAGGTTGGGGTTGCACGGCTGACGGTATCACGATGACGTTGTAGGAGACAGTGGAGTTGGACGGCAACGAGCTGAGGGACAACGCAAGGTGCAGCAGCACAACATTGTCGGCGATGCACTTGGGAGGGAACACGAGGGCGAAGGCGAAGATGAGGAGCACGATAAGGCCACAACACCGACGATGACTGCCGTCCATATGACGCACTTCTTCCAGCTATGCTTCCTCCTCCCCAACGGTGGCTTGACATGGAGCAAAAGGGGGAAGAGGGGGCCCGATGGAGGGAAAAGGGAAGGAAGACACGAAATATAAGGGTCATTGGCAGATGCACCTCACAGGATGACTTAGCAGGCTAGACCAAGTCAAAGCGTCACATCAGCGAAACCACCCTCCAAAACCACTGAGAAAGTCAAATTACACCGGTTTTAATAATTCAGAGGGTCAAAATATTCGGTATTTTAGTTAATTAGATTGGAACCATATATGAGGGAGTCAAAGTGAACTTACTCCCCAACAGAACCTCTTAAACCTCTTAATGCTGACTAGGGCAATAGGCAGAGTTGTCGGTCCAAAATAACCTTCAACCCAGGAAGCATTTTGGCCCAATCTATAGTTAGCCCATGAAGCGGCCCAATCAAAACTTAACTGGACAAACAACTGTTGAACATGTCCAGACCAAATTACCAATTGACCTGCCCAACGAGAGAGGAAACCAACGCCCCCAACTCCCGAATCCGCCGCCGCCGCCTCCCCTCCGCTTCATCCCCTCGTCGCCATTCCCCTCCGAATGGCGTGTTCAAACCGGCCACACAAGCACGACACACACGAGAGGATTCGGAAGCAACGTGAGGGTAAGCACCCGGTTGTGGCGATCTGGAAGTGCAACGTCCTTCGAAAAGCAAAGGACTACGATCCTACCAAAATGCAATCTTCCAATCACGAGATGGCAATGATCTCCAACAAAAACAAGCAATATAAAAGATGACAAAATGTCAAGAAATTTTTGTGGCGAGAGGGAAATTGCGGGTTAGCTAGCTAGCATCCCGACTTCTTGGCCCGAGAGGATGTTGCACTTGGTCCTCTCGGAACACGGTGGCTGCGACCACCGGGTCGATGAGCTACAGCTCCAATGGCATATCACAGCGAGCAAGCACCGCGCCTTCCAGGCCTTGTATTGCATCACCGTGTCCAGCCTCACCTCCACCTTGGCTTGTGGTAGAACGCTGGAACGGTGGACTCGTCGAAGGAGAAGGCCACCGCGACGGGGTTGTAGCTGATGCCCTGGTATAGGTTGGGGTTGCGCAGCGACAACATCACGATGACGTTGTAGGAGACAAGTGGAGTTGGACGACAACGAGCGAGGACGGCGCAAGGCGCAGCAACACAGCATTGTCGGCGATGCACTTGGGAGGGAACACGAGGGCGAAGGCGAAGATGACGAGCACGATAAGGCCACAACACCGACGATGACTGCCGTCCATATGAGGCACTTCTTCTAGCTGTGCTTCCTCCTCCCCAACGGTGGCCTGACATGGAGCAAAAGGCGAAAGAGGGGGCCTGATGGAGGGGAAAGGGAAGGAAGACATAAAATATAAGGGTCATTGGCAGATGGGCCTCACAGGATGACTTAGCAGGCTAGACCAAGTCAAAGCGTCACGTCAGCGAAACCACCCTCCAAAACCACTGAGAAAGTCAAATTACACCGGTTTTAATAATTGAGAGGTCAAAATATTCGGTATTGCAGTTAATTAGATTTGAGCCATATATGAGGGAGTCAAAGTGAACTTACTCCCCAAAGAACCTCTTAAACCTCTTAATGCTGACTAGGGCAATAGGCGAGACATGCGGCATGAAGGGGGAAGGGGTCGGCAACTCGACCGCGCATGAGGCCATCTATGTGCCAGGCTGCCAAGAGGCACATGCCGCGGAGAGGATCAGAGGGGGGCCATTGCCCTGCCGTGGAGAGGATCAGAGGGGGGCCACCGCCCTGCCGCGGGTGAAGGAGGAGGAGTTGGTCGCGGCGAGGAAGTCCCCAAGCGGCATGCGATGCCTAAGAAGTAAAAGGTAACTAAAAGAACACTATTTTTTTTGGAAACATGCAAAAAGATTGCGCAAAGAGCCATATTTTCTTTGCATCCATCCATATATGGTACGATTTGTAAAACACACCACTTAGCTCCTGCAGTTTACAACTACAAATTAAGGAAATAACAAAAGATGGAACACTCAACTCCCAAGAAGTTTAGTTCACACTAAAAGTAGTTCCTTCTAATTTTCCTAATGAAATTCAGAACTGGGGGAATCATTTGGTGAACGTGAACAACTCATCATAAATTGGTAAGCATACTACCTTTCAAAGAAAAAAATAGTAAGCATAATTTAAAAATATTTTAAATCATCTCCTTCCCGCATTAACCTTAACTTTGTCACAATCAGGAGAGCAAACTGTTAGGGGATTAACCATTAGAAGAAGAATCAGACATGCATAGTTAAGTTGGCATGCTACCGCACTCAGGGTTTAGAGGCAGCCATGTATGTCAAGTAGTACTATCTACTTAGAAAAATGAATGGATTAGTGCAAGTACAACACAAAACCGTACAACATGAATGTTACCTATCCAAGCAAACAAGAATATTTTCATTGGGCAACGAGATGGCCAGCCAATAGTTGCAATCATGATAAATGAACTTTTTAAGATATATAAGTGTATTTGTGGAGATGGGATTTGGGATAACTACAGTTGTCGGCACACTCATGCTAGCCCACACCGGATAATGACTTTTGTTGTCTATGACTCAACTATAATGAACATGCTATTCCCCAACTTGTAATTTTGATTTGCTTGTTCACTTTACTACCTCACCGAGAGAAAAGATTGCAACTTTCCATTTGATGAGATGGTAAAGGTCTACAAGTTCGTAAATTTCGCATTTGCATATGCGGCTCTCCCAAACTCTTGCCATTCCTACCATCCTAATATCCTTAACTCCTGAGAGTTCATTTTAGCATAATATTCATGAACTACTTATCTTGTGGGCACTAGGCACTGGATATAGAGTGCTTCTTCAGCAAAATATGCTCTTATCTGTAAAATATGCAAAATATGCTTAGCAAAATATGCAGCTATCCCTAACACTATACACCGATCTGGCATCTCCTCACATTTGCTCAGTCATCACAGAGGCATAAAGTCAACATTCAAGTATTCAACAGTAACTACCCACATTAACCACATCAACTGCCCAGGATTTAACAAGTACAATTCAGAGCATCTCAAGAATTGCTCACTTTCTTGGTTCTTGAGAGCCTGCATGACGCAACCCATAACAAGAAATATATTTACCTGGGAGCCCGCGGGGACGACACTGGACTCGACGACGTTGGCATGCCCGGCCCCGTCGCCGCCGTCGGAGCGTCGCTGCCGTCCTCGCGAGCCGCCAAGACCGGAGACCCAAAGTGCATCACCTGGCTGCCATGGCGCCGCCAAGGAGAACTGGAGAAGGAGAACCTCGAATTGATCCGGTGCTTCCCAGGATTTTAGGGTTTGACCCATTTGGCCCATTTAGATTTTTTGATCAATCCTAAAGGCCCAATGGAGCACATTTGTGGATAGGTTCACTGGATAAATGGGTCAAACCTAACCATCTCTTTTCGCGGCATGGAGATTCATTTGGGAAACCAAGTGATTATATCATGGTGACGCCCTATTATTTTTTGAACCCTAAGAATTTGTTAAGGGTGATTCCAATGTTGTTTTCTAATCATCCCTTTTGTTAGAAAGCTTCCTTGCAAAAAGAAAACAAGGAAACCTAAGAATAACAACATTGGAATCTGTATGGCACACTAAAATAGCACGATATGTTAATGAATGCATTATTCAAATCTATTTATTGTCTCAAGAATATTATCTTTTAATTAGAATGTAGTGTAACATGTTCAACATAACTTGTAGCAAAGGAGAGTTCATAAATGGTTTGCCATGAAGATCACACCTTGGTGTTTAGTTGTGTTCTTCAAGCTGTTCTAACTTCTAAATGTTTGGGGTAGCTCACTATTCTCATTTCTCACACACACCCCCCTTGGTTGTGTCCATAGGTCTTGGTACTAGTTTAGATTCTCCCTTGTGATGAAACAAAACTTAGTCTCTTGGTACTACCGCAAATTTGACATTGCTCTTAATTAGACATTACCATGGAAATTATTGTTATCTCGAGCAATTATGTTTATTGAGAAGTATGCATCTACATGATTTAGTAAACTAAAAGCATGCACCATTAGAAGAATGGTAGTTCATCTTTTCTAAGAATCTTCAATTCATTGCAAGCGATTAGTAACGAAATTATATCTTGTTCATGTGTGCAGTTAGGGTAGATGTATAAATAAATTGGATACGAGAAGCGGAAGTTGTGATTCCGGACGAAGAGACTTCAGCATTAAGATTTCAAGTGAACTTTGAACATGATACTCATTTATCGAGACTGGTTGCTTTAAGACATCATGGTTGGTTTGATGGTAAACTTATGTAACATATAATATGGATGAGTACGTTCTACCAAAATTTTGAAGTAGGGTCCTGTTTGCTATATTTACCAATGTTTTACACTCCTTCAACCACTCTATATCCCACTATACGTTCCTTTCCAAAGACCAACCAACTGTTTTCAAATTGTCCGATCTAATCGCAATGAATCGTCCTTATCGATGCTCGAGTGTGAATGTAAAACGATCATCGATTAGTTAACAATAATCGCAATTAGTCATCCGATTAGGGTGGAGAATGATTAGTTTAGAGCCAAGTTTTGGGCCATGAAGATGAGCCTCAACGGTATTGTGCTTGGCCGGCTGTGCCATTCCCCTTAGGGTTCCCTTGAAGCCATCATGAAGCCTCCTAACCATTACCGTATCCCCACTGCCGTCTCACATAGTCGCGCACCTCGCCTCTCTTGTTGCTACCGCCCTAACGTCTCCGGGGCACCACCGTCGCGTGCTCTGCCGCCGCCTCATGGCGCCCTCAAGGCTGCTCAGCGCTCTGCTATGGTGGCCTCTGCTATGGTGCTGGCTCCCTTCGTTCCTCGTGCCTAATCGCTCCCGTGGGAGGCAACACCTCAAGCTGCTGGCGCCGGGTCCCATGGGGATGCAACACCCTCAAGCACTGCTGAGTGCTTGGGAATGAAGATGAGCTCCTCCTCGACATTCGGTGTACCTCCTCTCCATCTTCCTTTGCTCTGCTTCTCTACCTAGCCTACCTTTGCTCGTTTACGAGACCCATCTAACCATCGGTATTTCCTCGTACTCGACCCTATATAGGATAGATTAGCCTCGATTAATCGGCTGATCAAACTTATCGATGCCTAGGCAATTAGGATCGATTGGATGATTTGAAAACATTGGATCAACCCAAAAGCACTCTTTTATATCCAACTACATACCTCTTTCCAAACCTATTTAAATTTTTTAAAGCTTTAGTAAACACATACCTTACATCATAAAGGATAGGCTCAGATGGCTTGATATAAATGAACACCATACCGACCAACGCACCTGTATATCGTAGAGATTATTTTAGTACGATGCAGGATGGAAAATGGTTCTACCACAATCGGCATACAGTCATACGCTATCATGTGCGCTTTTTTAAATAGGACAAGTCAATTAGCATGCTCCCAATTGTTGGATAACTTTATTATGTCATCAACTTATCAAGCTTATCGCTAGAAATGCCATTATGCAAATATGAAACAATAGGAACCCATCCCCAGGGCCCCAAACGGATGAGAGAACTCCTTTCCCATATACTAATAACGAGATGGAAGGGAAATGATGGTAAATATACCTAACTGCTCTTGTTATACTTTACAATATCTCCAACCTTTGAAGCACATCGATCCGAGGGAGCCTTTCCCATCCGCCGATAACAGATAAAAGGAAACGACGGTAATACATCTAACAGATTCTTGTTATACTCGAGCCTACAACATCTCCAAACTTTAAAGCACATCGATTTAAAGTTACATCGCCTATGGGCATGGCAAGCAAGCAAGAAAAATACCATCCTAACAAAATATTGGTCTCGTTAAAATTTCCACATGTTGATGAATATCAGTTGCCTAAGGCATGTATCATGTCATTCCCTCGTTAAAAAATTCAAGCAAGGATGATACATGGGTGGCAGCATACATTCATACAGTCATACATGGGTGCGACTTGCGAAGTCATTTTCACATCTGCATCTTCTTAGTGTGGTTACTCATAGCCGAATCATATCACAACTTCCCGTGACTATGCGATATGGTATTGTAAATAGGTGGAAGCAGATTACCCTTCCACGGCCTAGAGGAGAGGTATTCCAAACTGAAGTAGAAGATTTAGGCTCTAGCCGCCGACGTGTGTCAGCTCGGCGAACATGGTAGACAAAGTCACAGAGGGGAGTGTATGTAGTCGATACCTCGTCGACCTCCATGCCCGGTGCCAGCGCCGAGTTGCTGCGATAGTATCAACCGGCGGCGGCGATCAAAGCCACGGAGAGAGACATCTCCACCCATGGATCACCCGGATGATCGGCAAATGGGTGTGTTCTTTCGCACCGACAAGTGAGCCAACCACCGACCGGATCGCTGACATCTTGATCCGTCGAGGTTCAAGCCGATCTTATAGCTCGGGCGTAATTAGCTAGCCCGCCACGGATCCATTGATGGGCAAAGTGTTGATGAGAATTTTTTCCACGTGCTGGCTCGGGAGATCGCTTAACTCCGCAGTAGGTCCAAATTGGTCGCCTTTGGTGATTGAGCGGGCGTGTCGGTTGGTTTGATCCTATAACCAACAAGAAAACAAAGAATGGGAAATTAAGTTAATATTAGATCCTACTCAATCGGCTATAGATAACAATAAATATATAATTGTTATCCCAAAGCACATTGAGACCAAGTGATTAAGGATAGATCCGGTAGTACCGAGACGGTATAAACCACTTGTATCCAAAAGTACGTTAGAATAATAATTATATACATTCATAACCTAGCCGATGTTGCGGATCTAATGTAAATTGGCTAGTACTCCGATATATTTTATAAAAAGATAGTAATCTAAACTAAATACGTTAAACTAAGATCAATCAGCTGTTAGTATGATTTAACAGATTGATACCGAGCTTAACACATTTAAGTAAATTAAGATCTTAATATAAAAGGCAGTTCTAATACATCTAGTAGTAATGATACATAAAGATGATTAAAACATGTAAGACTGGCTGAAACCCCGGTACTATCTCTAATAGTAAACATTAAACCGAATAGATCTGTATAGCTCTAAGAGCGACTTAATAGATCAACTTGATGCAGCATTAAGTACAAAAAGAGGTATGAGATCTATTTATGCTAATGAGAACTCCTCGAGATGGTAGATATGCCATATAACCTAAATCAACCTCGAGATCTGGCTTTGTCGGCTGCTATCTTCCAAGAAACATTAGCTCATCGTGAGACAGATCTAAACATTGATTAGATTATATGTCGCATATGATAAATTAAGCAATTCATAATATAAAAATCAGAGTATCATGACGATGGAATCACTAACCCCGACGATACAACCGCTTGTAACAAGAAGTTACCTTGTTCGGAGATCAAAAGCTGATGCTTTGAAAGCAAAGCAAGAACTCATCGAGAAAAAGTAAAAAGAGAAAGGTTGACGATGCGCTAAAATTGTATTGATGTATGTATGATATCTTATAACAAACCCTTCAAGTCTTATTTATACTCAAGTTACAACAACATCCGTGTAGATCATGGTTTCTATCTTATCTACTATTTACAATTACGACAATATCTGGGACGGTCCCATGCCGTGTTACTGAAAGGAATATCTACAAAATATCCTATTTTATAGATACAATTGTCGTTATAGGACCTTATCCATAGATGACAATATCCGTTACGCCCCGGAAACCGAATCCAATAATTATCTTTAAGCTTCCTTTTCGGGATTAGCTCTATTTTCGATCTCCAATCGGAAATGGCTATCACGTCCCGGTCCGACTCGAACTCACCCTCGGCTCCATAGCCGATTCGGACTTAGCCGATGCGGTCTCCTGTTTCCATGGATTGTACTTCTTCCAATCCCACTCCACCTGGATTCAAACTTGGGGATTTGCTTACCAAATTTTATCGTTAACACATGCCCCAAGTCCGCGGCATCTATAATGTTGCGGATTTTGTGCAATCTATCTCCAGCGCAACCCTCGGCTGAGTCTCTTTCGGCCGATTATGAAAACTCTTTAAATAAGGCCCTTCCGCGACGAACAACTCCGCCCTCAACACAATCCATAAGCTAACAAACTTCCTCGAGCTCTCCGGCGACCTCCTCGGCTTCTTCGACTCCGCCGTGGCGATCCCCTCTCTCCGCGACCTCAATCACAGCAATGGCGACCCCCGCTGCTCCATTAGGCTCTTCCGCCGAGTTTCCCGAGGTACGCCTAATCGGCCAAATCCTTTCTTTTTCCCACTTTTAGCCGCAAATCTGAATTCTAGGTTTCTGGATCTTGAGTCCTCCCCTCTTTCCAATTGTAGCATCTCGCGCACCAAATAGTGATTCCAAGCTTGATCAACGACCAAAGATACTTTTTAGGGCCTATCAAGAACAAGGATCCCAGAGTTTATCACAAGAAACTAATAAAGTGCCCTATGAGGATGAGGAACCCAAACCTAGGCCATTGAAGCGGCACCTTTAAATCGTGGCCCTCAACCGACAAATCTTGGTCGTCATGGTATAAAAGGATGCAAGCTAGCAAGCGTAGTCACTGGGAAGAAATCAATAGCTCAATGCCTATCTCCTTTCGTAAGCGACATGCCCAAGGATGAACCATTAGTGTCACTGTCACATACTTTTGGAACAACACTCTAAATGCCTTCCTTTTCTAGCAAGGGCCAATGACCTTTTCCAGCAAGTGGCTACCATTAACGCCAGAATTTGGTAAGCCCAGGTAGCTCGAATCGGCTACGGTGTCCATCGGCTAATACCGAATCGACAAGGCAAGCCGATGTAGCCGATTCGGTATGACGATATTGGAGACACTCGATCAAAATGATGTGCTTCATGAGGATTGCCATATAAGGATAGAGTCCTAAAAATGCAATTGTATCTATTAATTAGGAAGAGTTTGTTAGTTTCCTATTTTATGTTTAGGAAAGTTTGGATTTGTGTCTGTTAGGATCTCTGTTAGCTCCGTGGGTATAAATATGTAAGCCCGAAGGGTTACGCGGAGGCTACGCTAGCCAAAAACAAAAACTTTTCTACGCGCAAACCAGGAACACTTGCAAGTAAGGGCCGATAGATCGTTACCGATTGGAGAGTGCAAGGAAACAGCCAATCGTGGCTATCCGATCCGAACAGTGTAGCCGATTCCCGCAAGCCGACACCGATTCTCGGGGAAACCGATTCGCCAATCAGCCGATTCGCGGAGTCGTCCGGACACGTTCTTGCGCCTTGCTCCGATGCGCCCACTGGCCCGATCCGAAGCCGATCAACGGCGCGCAACGTAGGCGCAGCTCTACGGTATCCACACGTCCGGGACAAAACGCCATACACCCGTGTGCTAGCACGCGATTCAAGGCTAGGGTTTGGCTCGAAAGGGGAGGGTTTCCGTGGAGATAGATCTCGGCGACTTTTGTTGCGATTCGGTTTAAAGCGATCCAACACGATGTGTCGCACTCTCCACCCTCGCCCCTTTATATAGAGTTGGCCAACGGGACTAGTGGCCGATCGGACTCTATTTCAAATCGGATCTATCCGAATCTCATAGAGTCGCCGCCCATACGTCGTAAGACCATAGACTCTCATCCGATCGGATCCCTATCCGATCGAGCCATATCCGAGTCCAACTCGAGTATCTATTCCATCCCCTTAAGCGTGCGACCCGTAGGTTCAAGTATACTCGGTTTCGGCTATAGTCTAACTTAGCCGATCATCGGCTCGAATCCAACTCAGCCGACCTGTCAACAGCGGCGCTAGCAGCACATATTGACACCATAGTATACAAGAATAATATCGGCTCAACTCGTAATGTGTACACAAATCCCTTTGCCTCACGATACCGCTTAAGCTATAGGCAAGATGTGTGCCATCCCTTCAATAGCTTAACCATTCACTCGAACCGTATTGATTATCCGTCCGTTGATTGACTCCTCAATCAACTTAGCATGGCCATGCATTTCCATAATCCATTACCTCGAGGGGCCTGCAGATATCTCTCCAAAGGAGGGGCAAATTCCATCTTGATCACTCACATCCCACTCCATGTTTCATAGCAAACCCGAAACTACCTTTATAACTACCCAAGCTTACGGAATAGCGTTTGGTAGTCCCAAAGTAGGCTACTACACATGTTGGAATCCATGGTGATCTCAGGTCTAAGGACTTTGTACCAACATTACCCGAGACCAATCTAATGGCACATTAATTCCCGTAGTGTCTCATGGTGGGTCTATCCAACAATGTGTTCTCTAACACATGTGTCCATGTTTATTGATTTGGTATCTCCATACCCATGATCTATGAGACATGATCATCAATCAATAAACATGCCGATCTTAGAATCATATTTGTTCCAACAATATGACATATGATCGAGTGATCATTTAGAAATAGATTCATACATATAGAGTCTCATAAATAAGTCACGTACTTATCGATCAATACAAGATGTCTATTTCATGGAACTGAATAACACTTTATTCATTTATACATAAACATTGACGTGATATCCAACATCTCCATGTTGCCTCTAGGGCATATCACTAACAATCTCCCACTAGAGTCAATCATGTAAGTATCTAATTCCCATTGCTCTTGTGTGCGCCTCATGTCTTCGGCCGAGGAGAGGTTTTGTTAGCGGATCGGCTATGTTGAGAATCATATCTTGACATCACCTTTGTCCACTATCTCGCTGATGAGATGATATCTATTTGAAGTATGTGTTTGGATCCCGATATGACCTCGGCTCCTTGGCTTGCGCAATGGCTCCACTATTATCACAATAGAGACACATTGGACCGACCGTACTAGTCATCACACCAAGCTTAGAAAACGAATTTCTTGATCCAACAGCCTCCCTTGCGCCTTCTTCACAAAGAATGTACTCGGCCTCCGTTGTAGAATCAGCAACGTATCCCGCTTGGAACACTAGCCTGACTGCGCCTCCGTTCAGGCAAGAACACGAACCAGCATTGCGATCTATAATCATCCTTGTCCTGTTGGAAGCCAGCACGGTGTAACCACTTACAACGAGCTCTTATTCACCTCCATAGACTAGGAACATATCCTTAGTTCTTCTCAAGTACTTAAGGATATTCTTACTGGCGATCCAAAGTGACCTTCACCGGATCGACTGTATCTCGCTCGTAGCACTACCAAAGCGTACGAGACATTCAAGGCGCTGTACAAAGCATGGCATACATGATGGATCCAATTGCCGAAGCATATGGAACCATACCCATCTTATTCCGCTCATCATGTGTCCGAGGACACCGATTCTTGCTAAGATTAATGCCATGTGACATGGGCAAGAAACCTTTCTTGGAATCATGCATGTTGAACCTTTTCAACACCTTGTCAATGTATGTACTTTGGCTTAATCCAATTAGCCTCTTGGATCTATCTCTATAGATCCGAATGCCCAATATGTATGTTTGCTTCCCTAAGTCTTTCATGGAAAACTATTTTTCAATGAAGACTTGACGTGATTCTAGCATAGGGATATCATTTTCAATCAACAATATGTCATCCACATATAAGATTAGAAATACAATTGCGCTCCCACGACCTTTTGTAAACACAAGCCTCTTCTTCATTTTTGATGAAACCAAACCCTTTGATTACTTCATCAAAACGAATATTCCAACTCCGAGATGCTTGCTTCAATCCATAAATAGATTTCGTAGCTTGCATATCTTTCAAAGGCGATTCGGGATCGACAAAACCCGAGGTTGTATCATGTATATATCCTCGCTTAGGTTTCCATTTAGGAAAGCCGTTTTGACATCCATCGCCATATCTCATAATCGAAATATGCAGCAATCGCTAGGATAATCCGAATAGATTTAAGCATTGCGACGGGCGAGAAGGTTTCATCATAATCAACTCCTTTAATCTGTTTAAAACCTTTCGCCACCAATCGCGCCTTATAGATGTGAACATTTCCATCCATATCGGCCTTTTCTTAAAACCCATTTACACTCAATGGTTTTGACACCATCAGTGGATCAACCAAGTTCCAAACTTGATTGTCGTACATGGATTCTATTTCGAATTTCATGGCTCCAAGCCACTTGTTGGAATCGGGTCCCACCATCGCTTCCTCATAGGTCTTAGGTTCATCGTTGTCCAACAACAATATATCACGTTGTTCCGCACTGTACTCGCAGTGCACGACGTGATCTTTCGCACTCCTCGGGGCCTGGTGTATCTACAATAGTGGCGCAACACTTTGCTCCTCCTGTTGTGGTTCCGTGATCACCTGAAACGTTTTCGGTGTTTCTTGAACTTCTTCAAGATGCACCCCCTGCTCCCACTAACCCTTCTTGAAAGAAACTCTTTCTCCAAGAAGACACCGTGTCGGGCACAAACACTTTGCCTTGTTCCCGATTATAAAAGTAATATCCCTTAGTTTCTTAGGATATCCCACAAAGAAGCACTTGTCGTGGGTGTGAGCTTGTCGACTGTAAACGTTTTACATAAGGCCTCACATCCCCAAATTTTGAGAAAAGACAAACTAGGGGTTGTCCTTATTCCATATCTCATATGGTGTCTGCTCTCAACTAACTTAGATGGAACTATATTTAGTGTGAGCAACTATTTCAAGAGCATATCCCGTAAGGAAGGATAACGGAAGATCACTTTGGCTCATCGACCGCACCATGTCCAACAAGGTGCGATTTCTCCGTTCGAACACCCCATTCCATTGTGGAGTTCCGGCGGAGTCAATCGTGAAAATTCCACAATCTTTCGTATGATTACCAAAACTCTTGGCTCAAGTATTCTCCTCCACGATCTGATCGTAGAAACTTGATTGTTTTCCCTAAATGATTCTCAGACTTCATTCTGGAATTCTTTGAACTTTTCAAAGGATTCGGACTTATGCCTCATTAAGTAGATATAACCATATCTACTAAAAAGTCGGTAAAGGTAATGAAGTACGATAACCACTCTCGGCCGTTGAGCTCATTGGTCCACATACATCGCATGCAAATACGAGTGCCAACAAGTCACTTGCTCTCTCACTATGTCCCGTGAAAGGTGCCTTTGTCATCTTACCAAGTAAACAAGACTCACATGTCTCAAATGATTCAAAATCAAAAAAGAGTGAAGCAATCCATCCTTATGGAGCTTCTCCATGCGCTTCTTATTTATATGACCTAAGCGACAATGTCGATAAACGTGGGGTTTATATCATTAGAGAGTTGCCTTTCGTATTAATGTTATATGAGAGAGACGCTTCCAAGATTCAAAACGTATAATCCATTCACCAATGGAGCATGAAAATAGAAACATATCTCGAGATATATTGAACAACCATGGTTCATTGATCTAAAATCATATCCTTCCGCTTGCAAACATGAAGCGGAAATAACGTTTTGACATAGTGTTGGGAATACAATAACAATTATTCAATTCCAAAACTAATCCTCGAAGGTAGATGAAGTGGTACATCGTGCCGACAGCAACTATGCTAGCAACGCTTGCCCATTGCCGACGCCTTGCGCAGTTCACCTCGCCCCTTCTCAATCCTCTACTTCTTCTCATTCCCCGCACGATTTGCAAATATGAGCTGCGATCCGGTATCGGGCCACCCAAGAGTCGGTAGGTGAAGTAGCAAGATTAATGTCTATAACATTAATACCTGGGAAGCGTAAGTCGTACTTTGCTTCTTTTGAGATCCTCCATGTACTTCTTGCAGCTTGCTCTTCCAGGTTGCCTGTCTCCTTGCAATAGAAGCAAACGGCATCCATGCCGCCGACCCTTCTTGCCCTTCTTTGCATTGGAGGCACTTCGCGATCTCATCTGGAGTTAACTTCCTCTTGGTGCAAAAAGTTTCTTGACGTGTGTGGTTTGCGCTTAGCCTTCGGATCATCATCACATGATGACCATTCTTCCGGATACTCTCCTCAACGTCTTTAGCATCCCATGCACCTGGCCAAGGTTCTATCCATATTGTTCATGTGATAATTCAATATGAATGGCTCAAGCTCGGAGGGAGCAGACCGGAGAATCACATCGTAGCCAACTCTTGGCCAAGGGAAAACCTAGTTTTTCCAGGACTCTCAATGTAGCCAATCATTTTTATCACATGCGACCGACGGGATTCCCCTCAACAAGCTCGCATGCAAACAAGGACTTTGAGGTGTTGAACCTCTGCCCGAGCTTGGTTCTCAAACATGCCACGCAGTCCCGAATAATAGTATGAGCATCACGCTCCTCATATTGCTTCCTGAAGCTCGGGGGACATTGTAGCAAGCATGAGACAGCTTATATCTAGGGCATCATTAGTGTGCTTCTCATAAGCCCTCCGTGCAGTTGCAGTGACATTATTTGGCAAATCCTCAGGATAGGGTACTTCAAGAACGTACTCCTTACGCTCTTGCTTGAGAACAATTCTCAAGTTGCGATACCAATCCATAAAGTTTGTTCCATTTAATTTTTCCTTTCTAGAATAGATCGCAAATTAAAAGGTACTATTAGCCGCCATTTATTCTACAAATGTAAAAGCAAAGTTTAGCAACAATGTTTATGCTATGTCTTTTGTTAAACAATTTAACATTAGACTCCCATTACGTATTTTCCACTTTCCTCTAGGTTACGTATTGGGTCAAGATCCACATGTTAATTAATTTTCTAGTGAGCTTTGGCATCACTGCTAGAAAATTAGTAACATCGGTAAGCAACTCCTTGCTAATCACATCTCTATGTGACTCTTGTTGTTGGTGTGGCATCTCCATGCCCCGGCCCCAACCTATGCCCCAAGGCCCAAAACTGTTTTGATAGCCTTGTTAAGTAAACCAAATACTCCTGCATGTATATGTCGATATATACCCCTCGTGTTATGATAGAGAATGGCACTCTGCTTTGTGCGTACCCACCATTGACGAGCATAACGGTGACGGTGCAACATTTGGAAGGGCATCATTACTACTTAATTTTGCGAGGGGATGCTATCCTATCAAACAAACATATCACATATATGAAAGCAGTAGAATAGCATATAATGAAATAGTATGGCCCCCTTCACATGGTGATCTCCCATCTCCATGCTGCGGCGCGAGATCTCCATCTTCGGCACCATCTTCCAATGTGCATGATGCTTGATTTCTTCAAACTAAGCTACTACTATAGAAGCTCTAATTGAAGATTACATCGACTCGCAGTCGTGAAAGAATATTACAAGCATTGCACGTATGAAAGAATATTACAGGGATTGCACATATGAAAGAATATTACATGCATCACATGCATCTCATACATACAATAGGGCCATACCATCTCAAAGCATTCTCTCGCAAAACAAGTTAGGCGTAGGAAATGTTTTCCACTCTATCGCGCAGAAAGGGCATCGAGACGACCTATAAGGGGGGTGCACACGGTGGTCCCGCGA